>ONZH01009774.1:0-77350 GCA_900303285.1 Rhinella marina | reverse complement strand
GCCTAGATATTGTATATTTCAAAGTACACAGCCGTGTAGTAACTGAACAGACGGTGGGTATTTACACCAGGTATGTGAGATAATTTAACAAGAAAACGCACAGTACAGTGGCCTATTTAAATGGCCTAGATATTGTATATTTCAAAGTACACAGCCGTGTAGTAACTGAACAGACGGTGGGTATTTACACCAGGTATGTGAGATAATTTAACAAGAAAAGCACAGTACAGTGGCTATTAAATGGCTAGATATTGTATATTTCAAAGTACACAGCCGTGTAGTAACAGAACAGACGGTGGGTATTTACACCAGGTATGTGAGATAATTTAACAGAGAGAACGCACCAGTAAGTGGCCTATTAAATGGCCTAGATATTGTATATTTCAAAGTACACAGCCGTGTAGTAACTGAACAGACGGTGGGTATTTACACCAGGTATGTGAGATAATTTAACAAGAGAACGCACAGTACAGTGGCCTATTAAATGGCCTAGATATTGTATATTTCAAAGTACACAGCCGTGTAGTAACTGAACAGACGGTGGGTATTTACACCAGGTATGTGAGATAATTTAACAAGAGAACGCACAGTACAGTGGCCTATTAAATGGCCTAGATATTGTATATTTCAAAGTACACAGCCGTGTAGTAACTGAACAGACGGTGGGTATTTACACCAGGTATGTGAGATAATTTTAACAAGAGAACGCACAGTACAGTGGCCTATTAAATGGCCTAGATATTGTATATTTCAAAGTACACAGCCGTGTAGTAACTGAACAGACGGTGGGTATTTACACCAGGTATGTGAGATAATTTAACAAGAGAACGCACAGTACAGTGGCCTATTAAATGGCCTAGATATTGTATATTTCAAAGTACACAGCCGTGTAGTAACAGAACCAGACGGTGGGTATTTACAACCAGGTATGTGAGATAATTTAACAAGAGAACGCACAGTACAGTGGCCTATTAAATGGCCTAGATCATTGGTATATTTCAAAGTACATACGCCCGTGTAGTAACTGAACAGACGGTGGGTATCTTACACCAGGTATGTGAGATAATTTAAACAAGAGAACGCCAGTACAGTGGCCTATTAATGGCCTAGATATTGTATATTCTCAAAGTACACAGCCGTGTAGTAACTGAACAGACGGTGGTATTTACACCAGGTATGTGAGATAATTTAACAAGAAAACGGCACAGTACAGTGGCCTATTAATGGCCTAGATATTGTATATTTCAAGTACACAGCCGTGTAGTAACTGAACAGACGGTGGGGTATTACACCAGGTATGTGAGATAATTAACAAGAGAACGCACAGTACAGTGGCCTATTAAATGGCCTAGATATTGTATATTTCAAAGTACACAGCCGTGTAGTAACTGAACAGACGGTGGGTATTTACACCAGGTATGTGAGATAATTTAACAAGAGAACGCACAGTACAGTGGCCTATTAAATGGCCTAGATATTGTATATTTCAAAGTACACAGCCGTGTAGTAACTGAACAGACGGTGGGTATTTACACCAGGTATGTGAGATAATTTAACAAGAGAACGCACAGTACAGTGGCCTATTAAATGGCCTAGATATTGTATATTTCAAAGTACACAGCCGTGTAGTAACTGAACAGACGGTGGGTATTTACACCAGGTATGTGAGATAATTTAACAAGAGAACGCACAGTACAGTGGCCTATTAAATGGCCTAGATATTGTATATTTCAAAGTACACAGCCGTGTAGTAACTGAACAGACGGTGGGTATTTACACCAGGTATGTGAGATAATTTAACAAGAGAACGCACAGTACAGTGGCCTATTAAATGGCCTAGATATTGTATATTTCAAAGTACACAGCCGTGTAGTAACTGAACAGACGGTGGGTATTTACACCAGGTATGTGAGATAATTTAACAAGAGAACGCACAGTACAGTGGCCTATTAAATGGCCTAGATATTGTATATTTCAAAGTACACAGCCGTGTAGTAACTGAACAGACGGTGGGTATTTACACCAGGTATGTGAGATAATTTAACAAGAGAAACGCACAGTACAGTGGCCTATTAAATGGCCTAGATATTGTATATTTCAAAGTACACAGCCGTGTAGTAACTGAACAGACGGTGGGTATTTACACCAGGTATGTGAGATAATTTAACAAGAGAACGCACAGTACAGTGGCCTATTAAATGGCCTAGATATTGTATATTTCAAAGTACACAGCCGTGTAGTAACTGAACAGACGGTGGGTATTTACACCAGGTATGTGAGATAATTTAACAAGAGAACGCACAGTACAGTGGCCTATTAAATGGCCTAGATATTGTATATTTCAAAGTACACAGCCGTGTAGTAACTGAACAGACGGTGGGTATTTACACCAGGTATGTGAGATAATTTAACAGAAAACGCACAGTACAGTGGCCTATTAAATGGCCTAGATATTGTATATTTCAAAGTACACAGCCGTGTAGTAACTGAACAGACGGTGGGTATTTTACACCAGGTATGTGAGATAATTTAACAAGAGAACGCACAGTACAGTGGCCTATTAAATGGCCTAGATATTGTATATTTCAAAGTACACAGCCGCTGTAGTAACTGAACAGACGGTGGGTATTTACACCAGGTATGTGAGATAATTTAACAAGAAAACGCACAGTACAGTGGCCTATTAAATGGCCTAGATATTGTATATTTCAAAGTACACAGCCGTGTAGTAACTGAACAGACGGTGGGTATTTACACCAGGTATGTGAGATAATTTAACAAGAGAACGCACAGTACAGTGGCCTATTAAATGGCCTAGATATTGTATATTTCAAAGTACACAGCCGTGTAGTAACTGAACAGACGGTGGGGTATTTACACCAGGTATGTGAGATAATTTAACAAGAGAACGCACAGTACAGTGGCCTATTAAATGGCCTAGATATTGTATATTTCAAAGTACACAGCCGTGTAGTAACTGAACAGACGGTGGGGTATTTACACCAGGTATGTGAGATAATTTAACAAGAGAACGCACAGTACAGTGGCCTATTAAATGGCTAGATATTGTATATTTCAAATACACAGCCGTGTAGTAACTGAACAGACGGTGGGTATTTACACCAGGTATGTGAGATAATTTAAACAAGAGAACGCACAGTACAGTGGCCTATTAAATGGCCTAGATTTGTATATTTCAAAGTACACAGCCGTGTAGTAACTGAACAGACGGTGGGTATTACACCAGGTATGTGAGATATTTAACAAGAAAACGCACAGTACAGTGGCCTATTAAATGGCCTAGATATTGTATATTTCAAAGTACACAGCCGTGTAGTAACTGAACAGACGGTGGGTATTTACACCAGGTATGTGAGATAATTTAACAAGAGAACGCACAGTACAGTGGGCCTATTAAATGGCCTAGATATTGTATATTTCAAAGTACACAGCCGTGTAGTAACTGAACAGACGGTGGGTATTTACAACCAGGTATGTGAGATAATTTAACAAGAGAACGCACAGTACAGTGGCCTATTAAATGGCCTAGATATTGTATATTTCAAGTACACAGCCGTGTAGTAACTGAACAGACGGTGGGTATTTACACCAGGTATGTGAGATAATTTAACAAGAAAACGCACAGTACAGGGCCTATTAAATGGCCTAGATATTGTATATTTCAAAGTACACAGCCGTGTAGTAACTGAACAGACGGTGGGTATTTACACCAGGTATGTGAGATAATTTAACAGAGAACGCCACAGTACAGTGGCCTATTAAATGGCCTAGATATTGTATATTTCAAGTACACAGCCGTGTAGTAAACTGAACAGACGGGTGGGTATTTACACCAGGTATGTGAGATAATTTAACAAGAGAACGCACAGTACAGTGGCCTATTTAAATGGCCTAGATATTGTATATTTCAAAGTACACAGCCGTGTAGTAACTGAACAGACGGTGGGTATTTACACCAGGTATGTGAGATAATTTAACAAGAAAACGCACAGTACAGTGCCTATTAAATGGCCTAGATATTGTATATTTCAAAGTACACAGCCGTGTAGTAACTGAACAGACGGTGGGTATTTACACCAGGTATGTGAGATAATTTAACAAGAGAACGCACAGTACAGTGGCCTATTAAATGGCCTAGATATTGTATATTTCAAAGTACACAGCCGTGTAGTAACTGAACAGACGGTGGGTATTTACACCAGGTATGTGAGATAATTTAACAAGAGAACGCACAGTACAGTGGCCTATTAAATGGCCTAGATATTGTATATTTCAAAGTACACAGCCGTGTAGTAACTGAACAGACGGTGGGTATTTACACCAGGTATGTGAGATAATTTAACAAGAAAACGCCACAGTACAGTGGCCTATTAAATGGCCTAGATATTGTATATTTCAAAGTACACAGCCGTGTAGTAACTGAACAGACGGTGGGTATTTACACCAGGTATGTGAGATAATTTAACAAGAGAACGCACAGTACAGTGGCCTATTAAATGGCCTAGATATTGTATATTTCAAAGTACACAGCCGTGTAGTAACTGAACAGACGGTGGGTATTTACACCAGGTATGTGAGATAATTTAACAAGAGAACGCACAGTACAGTGGCCTATTAAATGGCCTAGATATTGTATATTTCAAAAGTTTACACAGCCGTGTAGTAACTGAACAGACGGTGGGTATTTACACCAGGTATGTGAGATAAATTTAACAAGAGAACGCACAGTACAGTGGCCTATTAAATGGCCTAGATATTGTATATTTCAAAGTACACAGCCGTGTAGTAACAGAACAGACGGTGGGTATTTACACCAGGTTATGTGAGATAATTTAACAAGAGAACGCACAGTACAGTGGCCTATTAAAATGCCTAGATATTGTATATTTCAAAGTACACAGCCGTGTAGTAACTGAACAGACGGTGGGTATTTACACCAGGTATGTGAGGATAATTTAACAAGAAAACGCACAGTACAGTGGCCTAGTAAATGGCCTAGATATTGTATATTTCAAGGTACACAGCCGTGTACTAACTGAACAGACGGTGGGTATTTACACCTGGTATACAAAAAGGGTATTGCAGGCACACAGAACCCAGAACACTAGAGCCAAATAAACTGTATTTAAAAAATAAAATAAAATTCACAGCCGTATACTGCCAGATCAGATGGCTGCATATACACACTAGTTATATAACAGGGTTGTTCAGCCTAAAAGAACGCTGAACAGTAGTGCCAATATAGTTTGGTATGTAGCAGAGCACCTAATACACCACTAATGCCCTCTCTCTGTCCCTACTCCAGCAGCTATCCCTGAATACAGCAGCCGTTCTCTGTAAAGTCTATATTGTAGTAAAGCTATCACTGAAGTCCACTGTAGTAGCCCTGATAAGGGCTTTTAATCACGCTCCTGCCTGTCCAACAGCTAAAACCTATCTGTCCCTTCTCCAGCCTCTGTCCCTGACTAAGTTCACGCAGCATATGCGTACGAGCAGGAAGAGCTGAGTTTTTAATATTCGAGGTCACATGGTTTTTCCAGCCAATCCATGTAGACGCTGTTTTCGCGCTGCCAGCGTGCTCAGCGTGCCTGTCATACCCCCCCTGCATGTTGATTGGTGGAAAAAGAGCGCCAGGGAAGGTGGGAGGGGAAACGAATTCTAAGTGCGCCATCGCCGTTATACTCGATTGAAATCGAGTATGCCGAATATCGTAGTATTCGATCGAATACCGGCTCGATCGAACACTACTCGCTCATCTCTAGTAATAACTATTTTGTGAGGGATCACTATCTGCCTTAATAGCAGAGAAATTCAAAGTTTGAAAATTACACATTTTTCCAAATTTTCTGTAAATTTAGGATTTTTTTATAAATAAAGGTGATTTATATTGACTCTTACTAATTTACCACTGTCGTGGAGTACAATGTGTCACGAAAAAACAATCTTGGAATCAGATGAATCGGTGAAAGAATCCCAAAGTTATGAATTAATAAAGTGACACATGGCAGATTAAAAAAATGTGGCTTTGGCATTAAGTGTAAAAGTAGCTTCGGCCTTAAGGGGTTAAAGTTCTTGACATGTTTGTTTCATTTGATGCAGTGAGTATGTGCTGTCTATTGGAAAAGTCATTTATTTCATTGTATCTTCCTGATAAATAAAAATTAATGCCTCGGGTATGAAAACTGGTGTAAAGGAAAACTGCCTTAGTTGCCCATAGCAACCAATTAGATTCCTCCTCCTTTTGAAAATGAAAGGTGGAATCTGATTGGTCGCTATGGACAACTAAGCCAGTTTTCCTTTACACCAGTACTGCAGCAGTTGCAGAGAGTGTAGAGCCTCTAGGTGTAACAGCAACACCCCCATTGCCCCTAGATGCTCATTTGCATATAATAAAACATCATTTTTTTCAGCAATGTGGGCACATATGAACATGGGAACAACACAGATGTCTTCAGCGGTCAAGTGCACATGTAACAGGTCAGCCAGCTTCTAATCTCCTAACAGATGCCATACAAATCTTCTGACAGATGCCCTTTTATAACAGTAGAATATGCAGTCTTCAGTTGTGACTGGTAACCAATGTTAACAATAGACATATTGAAAGAAAAACCTAAGTACTGAAACGTCTCTGAAAAGTTTTTTTTTTTTTTTGTGTGCGATGGATTTTACTTCCCATATATCCTATGCATATTGATCTCTTTGTGAAGACCACCACTAAAGACTACCGGGGAGATGGAAAGACTTGCGTTTCATATGCCAGTACTGAAGCAACACAACTGTTTTAGTAACTATTTGCATCCCCCATGTAATAACAATTCTGGAAAATCATTTGTTATGTTTCTATGTTCTGCTATTCCTTTTTTATTCCTGCTAGAAGTTCGCAATAAATATCCACTTTGGTGTTAACATTTGCGGGTGTGTTCCATCACAGTTCAAAACTGGCAGCACTGATTGGACAGTGGTAGATTATACAGGGACACCTCCCACAGCTGGTATCATCCAGGACCTTTACTGGAGGTTCCTGGGAATGTATTATGAAACTTATAGTAGGAAAAATAGAGCAATAGCACAACCTACAGTTATTTGAATTATTACAAGGAGAATGAAGGTGGCTACTATATCAGACATGTCTGGAGAGGTGACAGGTCTTCTCCTCTTTAAACTCTTGTGCATTGGCAACTAATATCACAGGGGATGGCTATATGCGGATTGGCTGGCTGTACGGCATTATGGGTGATCTTGCTTTCCTGGGCTTGTCTCCTCTACACTTAGTTTTGCTTTATAACACGTGCAGCCACCATTTCAAGAAAACCTGACTCGTTACCACGAAGCGTGAGAAAATTCAAATTTGTTTTGATTAAGACTGAATTCCGCTTTGAATGTTTTGCTTAAAGTGGTTATCCAATTTCTCAAACAGCCCCCACATGTGCCGGGCCCCTCACAGGTAATATACTTACCCCACTCCCCGCGCCACTCCTGGTCCCCGCACTGCCGCTGCTGTTTCTCCCTGTACACAGATGAAAACATTCAGGGTTAGGGGGAGATGTGGGGGGGGGACAGCCAATGGCAAAATGACCTGCAATAAAGTCACCACGTGGTGAGAGCAGTGATGTCATCGCAGGTCCTTTGGCAGGTCCTGCTGAAAGAAGATAGAAGGCACTGCGGCAGTGCGATCAAGTGGATGAGGTCATTTGTTGTGTTTTTTAACCCCTAAATTGCCATATTCTTTTGCATTCTGTCTTAAGAATGCTATTATTTTCCACTATAACCATATTATAAAGCAAAATAATAAAGTGAAGTTCGGGTCCCCATTGACTTCAATGGGGTCTGGGTTCAGGGTCAAGTTCGGATCCTGATTCCGAACTTTGACCTGAAGTTTGGCTGAACCCGGCAAACCTGAACTTCCACGAGTTTGCTCATCCCTAGTTGCTAACATTTCACTGTAATGTCAGACGGGTCACGTATTAGGTGTATGTATATTATGCCCTGTATATGATATTTTATTTGTATTTTTTAAAGTAGAAAAACGTCCTCAGTCATACATTGTCTGCTTTCCCTGTTGAATTGAATAGGACATTTTTGTATGAATCTCTGGAATGATTCACATTTATTCTTGCAGATCTTGCTCTTTCTGAACAGCGTGTGTAAATTTGCACAACATTTGTGCTGTAGCAGTCACATGAACAGCGTGCTAATGCCTCTGTCCTTGTATAACTCAGGCTATGATAATAGATTTTCTGCTTTTCCCAGAAGTCCATTTCTAGCTGCCTGCTAAACTGCATGTGAACCAAAGAGATACCAGTCAGTCTGCCAATACATTATGATTTTAATTTGATTTTGGCAGAATGTATAAAAAACACTGGGAAATATTTCCTAAAACTGTTAGCGTTGTAGGCTGTATTGTATAAGCAATCAATTAGATCGAATGTTCCTAATTTAATATTGGTTCTCAGCTTGGTGTGCTCATTTTGAAAAGCTGCATTTACTGTATGACAAGCTTGGAAAAGTCGTACAGGTGCCTGGAATTGGCTGTATCACTTCCTCGAAAGATTGTTTGCATTTTTCATTTTAAAGGCTAATGAAATCCAGAAGGTAAAATATATAAAGTGTGAGATTATGGTATATGTGTTCGGTCTCACTCTGTAGAAGCTTTTTTTTTCCATAACTACCGGTGCTTGACCTAATTTGTACTTCTCAGGATAGGTCATCAATAGAGATAAGCTAATCGAATCCAACAAAGTGGAATTCAATCCGAATTTCAGAATAAATCTTGATAATTGTGGTAGCGAATCGACCTGAAATAGTCTAAAACAGAAAAACAAGTAGTGACGTATGACTTCACCAAGCCGGCCGGCACGACAATGTCATCTTGGGCCGAGCGAGATTTCGTGCAAGATCTTCAAGCAAGATGGCGGTTGCCGGGGGTAAGTATGATTAAATTTTTTTTCTGTTAATTTTAAAATGTATTACACTCAGATGCCACAATCATGTATAAAATGCGGCATCTGTGGGGTACAGTGCTCTAGAGAACTCTGAGGCCTCCTCCTAGGACAGTAATGTCACATTCATTGGTCTCATGGCGTACTTGCAGTTCAGTCCCATTCAAAGGAGTACCAATCACAGTTGCTATACAGTGTATAGTACTATCATTAGTATGCTGTGAGGAGGCTGCAGTGCTTTAGACTAGTTCACATGGCAATATATAAAAGGTCTGAAGTATGTAAAGGACCCATGTTATTGAAAATCAGAAAGCTGACAGATTATGGAGTGCATCACTGGAAGGTTTTTGCAACTATCAACAATCAAGTACATCAGTGTAACAGGTAAAGGGATAGATAAAATTAGACCTGAAGAAGGGACCGTTCCACTGCAGAAATGTGTCATCCCAATTAACTGGTTTGTGAGAACCTATCTATAGTGAATTCATTGACAGCGCAATCCAATTGCACCGGCTCACTTTGCTTCCTCTTTTGCTCATTACTTGAGTAAACACCCATACACTGCCAACAAACAATGACTCTGTAAAGGGTTGAATGATCACAGCAGCGATCATTCATCTTGATACAGTCGGGATGATTGCTGCTTGTGAATGAAGTTGAACAAGAAGATAATGGAAATAAAGGATCTGTTCCCAATCACTGCCCTGTACATGGGCTTTAGACATGGAGCACTGCATTATAAGTAGTGAGGTAAATTACACTATACAGTGCACAGCTGTACGTAGTGTAACAGATCATGGAGCGTGTTGGGGTAAATTGTAACATTTTATGCAGTTGGACAGATCATGTAATGTTCTTTTTAGCAATACTGGGTAGATCAGACTGTATCAGACGGTAACTTTTTTACAACCAAAAAAAAAGTAAATTAAGAAAATTAATTACAAAGTTAGAGGCTTGTCTCTGTAATAGACTAGGAAGCTGACTTACATTTAGAATTCAGCGATTCACCGCCAGCTCAGGGGCTTTATTGTGACCTGCGACTAAAATGTCTAAAAATGATGTGCTCCCAAACTAGACTTCCACCAAATCATTAGCTATTGCTGGTCTAATTTAGGCGCACTCGTGGGCTCTACAGCTAACGTTCAGTTCATGAACTGTACAACTGCAGGTAAGTGGATAGATCATGGCATGTACTGTATCGCATAACAATTACTGGATTTGAAATCAAATGAAAGCAGTAAACAGAAATGTTCTTGGTGTGTGTGACAATGGAGACCTTCACTTTCATTGCATTGTAGAATTAGAGAGTGATGTGGCTTATTTTTACTTAAAGGGGTTCTCCAAGTTATATATATTGATGACCTATCCTCAGGATAGGTCATCAATATCAGATGGGCGGGGGATCGGCGGGGGTCACCCCCACCGATCAGCTTTTTGAAGAGGAGGCACGCGCCATATCAGCGCTGCCCCCTCTACACTGTTTACATGCTGGCCGACACGGGGATAGTGGTGAGTAGGTGTAATTACACCTCACCGCCCCGTTCATTTCTATGGGAAGAATCGCTTCCATAGACTTGGGCAGTTAGGTGTAATTACACCTACTCACCACTACCCCCGTGTCGGCCAGCATGTAAACAGTGAAGAGGAGGCAGCGCTGATACGGCGCGCGCCTCCTCTTCAAACAGCTGATCGGCGGGAGTGCCAGGTGTCGGACCCCCGCCGATCTGATATTGATGACCTATCCTGAGGATAGGTCATCAATATATATAACTCGGAGAACCCCTTTAAGTGCAGACTATTATTTTATATCATTTTATGCCACATAATGTTCTAGAGCAGGTTTGGCTTGACTTTGCACTTGGCAATTTTGACAGGTGGATTAGTTTGCAAAACTTATGTCAAGATAAGCTTTTTGTTCTACTGTATTAATAAAAATGGCTCCCAATCTAAATTATGCTCTAATATCAACTCTGAAAAACTATTGTTGGCTGAAGTTGCTGTTTTCAGTAGGAATGGCTGATGATCTAATGTGAATGGGGAGCTCCTGACTTATCTGAGGTTTGGAGGGGAGAGAAGGATTGGAAGTGTGTAACCACTTGGTAACCAGAAGTCGCCACTTTAAAAATTGCGGCTGCTCGTGTGTGCAGTGGGTGCCATGGTCACCAGCTTTCTGCTGTTTCAAACAATGTATGCGATCAGCCGTAAGACTCATTGCATACAGATAAACCTTCAAATGTGACCCTGGCAGGAGCCACGTGCCCCCTCGCTCATAATAACATTCCTCAGGTGAGATAGGAGAACCTGTTATGGAGCCTCAATAGGGCTCTGATAGCTAATACTGAAATATGCCAATATTGGCCAGCAGGTGGCAGCACTGTATTGCTTTATAAAAAATTGTGTGTTCTATGATGGCATTATAGCCATCACAGAACACAATGGAAAATCTAATGATTGCCAGTTATTGTGACCCAGGGTGACTTAAAAAGAAAAAGTACAGGTCACCCACAAATAATGAGCCCTGTACACATAAAAAAGTTATAGGGGGTCAGAATATGGCGATGAGAAGAAAAAATATTTTTTTCAAGGTTTTTTTTTTTAATCATTATTAAAACACAGGAAAAACTATACAAGTGTGGTATTGTAGAATGAAGGTAATAGGTCAATTTTACCACATAGGCAACGCCGTAATAAAAGCCCAGAAAACTGAGGCAGAATTGTGTTTTTTTTTCCAAGTCCACCCCATTTGGAAGGTTTTTTTTTTTTCCAGCTTCCCACAACATCATATGCAATATTATTATAGTGCCATAAGAAAGTACAACTGTTCCTCCAAAAAATAAGCCCTCATAAGGCTATGTGAATGGAACAATTAAAAAAGTTATCCCTCCAGGAAGACAGGGAACAAAAAACAAAAAACAAAAACGTTAAACTGGAAAATTGCAAGGTCATCTCTGGGTTAATTTCTGTCCCCAATATTTTGCCTACTTCTGGAGATAATCTCTTCCCTTTATCCTTGCTGAATCGTAGGGGTCGTGCACACAGTTGTTGATCGGCCGTTCCGTGCATTGGGGACTGTAATTTCTGGTCTCCAATGCACGGGCAACATCCAAGCGGATTCCGCAGATGGATTCAGACCCATTCAATATGTTCTATTTTTTTGTGGTGCAGAGGCACAGAGAGACACCATGGCTCTGTGTTGCACCGCAGCTTCTGGATTGCGGATCGTGGGCTGCAATAAGGGCACGGCCGGGTAACGGCCATGTACATGAGTGCTTATAGTCAGGTGCTTACACAGGCCTCCTTGGGCCCCATAGCAAAACTTTGTATGGGCTTCCCCTGCTGTGCTAGGTCTCCATATGAGTTGTGGGGTCTGCCTTCACTGAAGGTATACCACTGCTTATTCAGCTGACAGATATCTAATGTGTATGGGCAAGGAGAATGACGAGCTGCGTGGTGGTTTCATACAAGTAACCTCACGTTTGGGGTTAAACTGAAAAAAAAAATGCAATCACACTACAGTTTTATGTGTTTTGTTTTTATAGTGTTCTGCTCTATGCTGTAAAACTAACCTGCTATTGTCGTTCTCCAGGTCAGTACAATGATAATTGTATTATACTATTTTGTAATGTATATGACCTTTTGATCACTTTTTTTTCGGGAGGTGAAACAACCAAAAAATTGGTGAATCAGCAATTTTGATTTTTTTTCTGTTCGTTGCACTGTTCATTGAATAGGATACATATTTTTATAATTTAATAGTAGTAGTGATATGGTTCCGAGTGTTACCTTGGAACCAAACCTGGATTAGATTCCAAGATTTTTTACTGTAATAATTAATTACTGAAGTTATTATGCAAAGTCTTGCGATACTTCGCAAAGAAATAACTTTGGCTCATCAGAGCCCATACATTCTAATACTGTACGAAGAAAGCTCTCCACACAGTATTAGAACATTAATATTAGTATTAAAACAATAAAACAATAAAATAAGTGTTGTTACTTCCTTCCAATTAAGTTATTATTGTCTCTCTTCAGCAAATGGCATTTATCATGTAGAGGAAGTTACTACAAAACACTTATTAATATATTGTGATTGCCCATATTGTTTCCTTTGCTGTCTGGATTCATTTTTCCATCACATTATACACTGCTTGTTTCCATGGGTTACAACCACCCTGTAATCCAGCAGTGGCGGCCGTGCTTGCACACTATAGGAAAAAGTGACGGTCTATGTGTGTGCAAGCACGGCCACCATTGGTGGATTGCAGGGTAGTGTAACCCCTGGATACAAGCAGTGTATAATGTGATGGAAAAATGAATCCAGCCAGCAATGGAGGATATATAGACATATATGTTGGGATCCCCTTATACCGTTAACCTGTGAAGCGGTAAGACCGTTCCATGTTTCTACTTTGCGCCCTGGCTTGAATTACACAATTTGTTGCGTTTTTTCATTATCATTTAACTTTTGGGCTATTTTTTAAATTCATTATTAAAAGTTAAATATTATTGATAGGGACACCTCTCTATTGTGTATTTAAAGTGATGAAGGCCGCAAAAAATCAAATCATTTTTTAAACAGTTGCAAACACATATTTTGTGACTGCTTAACACTATTTTTAAGGTACAAGGGAGATGCAGATAGACAATCACAATACATTAGTAGGTTTCTTGTATTAACTTTGTCTACATGATAAATGCCATTTGCTGGTGAGACAACCCTTTTAACCAGATGTCCCTCATACTATAGGATGTCAGCAGTGAAGGTATTGTATTACCTTTCTTTCATTACCAATAACTGGGTGATTCATCATTAGTGCCATAAGCCACAAGAAGCAGAGAAAGAGAAGTAATAATGTAAGTAATAATATAGGGGATGTAAATTCAACCTCCTTCCATTGCATTAAATGTTTCCTTGTGCTGGATTAGATATGGTAGAATTGGTCAAAACAACTCTCCTAACTGCCTAACTCAGTATCTATCTATCTATCTATCTATCTATCTATCTATCTATCTATCTATCTATCTCCGTATGTACTGTTCACAGAGATCTGTTACATTGAGTTGTTTATGTGTGTCTACTACACATATAAAATTGCACAAAAAAAGAAGTAAAGCAGCTATTCTATAAGAATATAAATGATAACATATACCCTTCTGCCACCACTGGGGATCTCGGGCTGCTGTCAGAGACTGGCTTATTTCTAAGCAACCAAATGAAAGAGAGGATGGAAAGTTACCAATGATAAAAGCAGAATGCTGGCTTAGAAATGAGCCACAACTCAATAGAGGAATAGAAATAAGCAGTGGAGTGGAAATAAAATGTGCTGTAACATACAGAAGAACCACAGAATTAGGGAATCAACTGGAAGAATGTAACAATGGAAAATGACACAGCAGGGTAAAATAAAAAACCAGCTAAGAGTGAGGCAACATTAACTATAGTAGCCTGGCTTGTGCAGTAAGTAAAGGAACTAAGGAGTGACATTTACATGTGGCCAATGTCACAGTGAGTTAAAATGCTATGAACCAAAGGAGAAAATGAAATATATATATATACACATTTACACCCACACACATTGTAGCTTTCTATGCACCTGTACACACATGCTCGTACAGACACACAAAAGACTCTTTGTTTGCCAGCCACTTCACCACAATAGCACAAGGGTGTTTTGTGCACTTTCACGCTTCTTGTGACATCAACTGTAAATGACAGTGACAGTGGGTGACAGTAGTGGGCAACAGTTTTGCAGCTACCCCATGTACTGTCCATATTAGTGTAAATCAGTGCTATATCAGTGCTGATCAGTCTTCTCTTTATGACACTTAAGGGGAGATTTATCAAGATTTTGATACCCCCTGTGCCACCAGATGATGCTCCTGATTTATGATGAGGTGTACACTTTGTGATAAATTAGGTGCATCATTCCTGTAGTTAGTGCACCTAAACAGAAATCTACACCAGAGCTGCCATAGATTTCTGGCTTTACTAGAGTGACTGAAGATAAAT
Organism: Rhinella marina; assembly: GCA_900303285.1. Taxonomy (NCBI): domain Eukaryota; kingdom Metazoa; phylum Chordata; class Amphibia; order Anura; family Bufonidae; genus Rhinella; species Rhinella marina. Next base: position 62,380 of record ONZH01009774.1, on the reverse strand, counting down.
TTGTTGGGTGGCTGGCCATGCCACCTTCCTTCCCTTATCACACGCTCTTTAGGGAGAGTGATGAAGGCAGATACTAACACAATGAAAGTCACTAATGGTTAATATGGCACACAAACTGGGCAACCAGAATTCCAATATAAATAAACAATAGAGAGGTGGCCCTATCAATAATACTTAACTTTTAATAATAAATTTAAAAAATAGCCCAAAAGATAAATGATAAAGAAAAATGCAACAAATTATGCACTTTATGCCAGTGTGCAAAGTAGAAACAAGAAACGGTCTTACTGCTTTGATGGTTAACGGTATCAGGAGGTCTCCAGCCAAGTGTTTTGCTCTAATTTCCAATTTCTAATTTTACTTGGCCTGAGCTACTCTTTAATGCACAGGTAGCGGAGAACTCACCCCTCTGAGCCGTCCCTCAGCACCAAACTGATGCAATTGCAAGATACCAATGTGTTGTCAAGCCAGGTCATGAATGGAAGCCTATTAAGCCCTACCAGAGGGGTCGCCCTGATCAGGGTGAATGCTCCACTACTGTTAAAGAGTAGCTAAGGCCAAGTAGGGGCAATTAGGGCAAGACACTCGGCTCTCAGGTTGGGGATCCCCTGATACCGTTAACCTGTGAAGCGGTAAGACCGTTCCTTGTTTCTACTTTGCGCCCTGGCATGAATTACACAATTTGTTGCGTTTTTCATTATCATTTAACTTTTGGGCTATTTTTTAAATTCATTAGTAAAAGTTAAATATTATTGATAGGGACAACTCTCTATTGTGTATTTAAAGTGATGAAGGCCGCAAAAAATCAAATCATTTTTTAAACAGTTGCAAACACATATTTTGTGATTGCTTAACACTATTTTTAAGGTACAAGGGAGATGCAGATAAAACATTGGTTGGGGTACATCCAGGTATTAAAATGCATAGATAACTTTAAATGGCCATATGACTTAGATAGGCACTGGCAGATACCATCACTGGCAACAGGATGCACCATCAATGTCACATGCATGGATGCAGCCCAACTGTCCTCCAATATTTGATGCCTGGAAAGACAAGGTTTGGACATGAAGTATATTTTAACATGCCTGATCCTTTTTTTTACCTCAAGGGGTAGGTGGAATGAAAGATTTTAGTAGTCAGTGACCCCTTTCTACAGCATATAAATTAGATTAGTGGTTGCTATTTCATCTTAAAAGCAACAAAGGCATGTGGTGATTTATAATAAGAAAGATATTCTAACTCTTACTGTATATCTTGCTATTTGGAATATCTGTGTAGCACTTGAGGAATCTTGAAGGTGGAGGCCCCTGGGTAATTATTCCCTTTGCATGCCCTATAAGCCCTACAATTCCAAAGCTCTTCTTATGAACTCTGCACTGTGCTACTGATATAAAAGTAGGATGTATCCTTTGAAAATATTTGTCTGCTTATTGCTTATATATATTCTTCTGTGGTATATACTGTATATATGTTGTGTTCACTGATGACATAATGTGTCTCTATTGCATACATTATAAAAAGGACTTACAGCAGGAAATAGACCCTGAGATGTGCCGCACCAACACACTGAGGGGACTGTGGAAAAGCCGCATAAATAGGAGGGTTGGTGCATTTAGGAGAATGTGGGATAACCACATGATGGATACTGAAGAACTGTGGGCCTGTGTTAGATATTGGCTGGCACCTGGTCACCAAAAGGAGTAGGGTTTTACCTCTTACAGAGAGATTGGGAGACTAATATGCAGTGGATGTGGATGTGATGAATCAGAGCTTGGAGATTGTTCCTTGGGGCTGTGCAGAGTGGAGGGCGAAGAAATCCTGACAGGTTATCAGTAAAGCTGCTTTGCCAATAAAGACCTGAAATACGGGTCATGGAGTTGATGGAGAAGTAGCAAATGACCATTAGTGGTCAGGGGAAGTTGTAGAAGATTAACCTATTCCATGTCAGAGGTCGCCTGGGTGGTGATTTCTGATCATCAACCTGAGTGATTAGCGCTACAAATTCTGCTGAGGCTATGGGGACCATCCGCCCAATATTAGAACCAGTATTGGGGCAAACAGTGCAAGGCTATAGTTGGGTCCCATTGATGGTTTAGGAGGATTCCTGTCTTAGTAGAATGTGAAATATCAACAGTAGTATCTGGTTGTCCTGCAACACTAAGATATGGTCTGTTAGTACAGCTCGGAACTAGACCAGGCTGTTTTGAATATACAGTGGAAGAGGTGGCGTGATGGGTACCTGTAATAGTTAACACCCTGATGTGAAAGCAACCTGTTAGAGTTAGAGAATACTGAGAGGACCTGAAGTTGGTCTGAGTGTCACTTAGTGAGATTTTCTATTGAAATATTTTATCACAGAGAAGCAGAACCCGTCAGAACCAGGGGACTGTGACCAGCAGATACAACCCCTGAGTGCAGGGTGAGAGAATATGAGATAAAGTGTCACCAGATGTGGTAGTCAATGTTTGCTCTCTGTGAGATGAACAGGTGCCTACCAAAAAAACAGTCTTTCAGCTGTTTAGTGTTTTATAACACTGCAATATTAAAAAGTGCCACTTTCTGTGTACTGAAACACATGGGATTATTGTAACCTACAAGGGTATTGTGCCTCCTTTAGTGACTGCAGCCATAACATTTTCTGTTCTTTTGTAAAATGTTGCACAAATTGGCACATCAAGGTATACAGAAAATATCTAGCATGAGAACAGGTGGAGCTTAGTGGGTGAGGGGTGGGGCTTCATGGGTAAGGGAGCCTGGCCTAAGATACATTGATTTGCACCAAAATTTGGTATAGATTTAGACAAACATGTCTATCCCTGCATCGGATTTATCATCCAGCCCAAGCCACTGTGATAAATTTGTTGCAAGTCCAGGCAACCTAGATTTATGCCATCTACAGGATTAGTAAATCTGCCCCGCTGCCCCACAATCTTCTGTCACATTGTCACTCAGAAGAGGTGCCATTAGCAATTCAAATATGTAAAGTGTAAACTGTTCCTGTTTTTCTATTTGAATGGAATAATAGCACTACTAAATGTTAACATTATGCAGTTATTATTGCCGCTCTGTATTACACAAGTAGAAATTGTAAAAATAAGGATTAATGTATTCTGTGATGAGTGGGCCTGTAATATATTATTTGCTCGTCAAATAATATATGAACAGACCTGCATAATCTGAATATTTAATGAAAATGAATAAAACTGTTGCAGTTTTTTATTTTTTATACTGTTTGCTTTGAGAATAGCAGGCAATAGTTTCTGTAATTGTCAGAATTAAAATATGCAAAATACTGAAAAACAGTTTTAGGAAGCAGTTATTCCTTTGACAGCTACATTCATTGGGCTTGCCTGAAGCAAAAGTGCCAGTGGCAAAATCGTGAAAAAAATGAACCTGTGTGAAGCCTAAGGTCCCATTCAAAATTTGCATAGCACTGAGTTTACTGATTGTTTGGGGACTTATTAATGTGTCTTATAGCAGAAGTAGATGACATTCACAGACAATAACAGCAAGCACTGCACCTACAACAAAATATAAAACATTACCTCTAGTGACCTATTCACAGTGGTCACTACAGAGTCTTGTACCTACTGCATTTTAGCACTGCATGGGTGTCCTATGCCAGAAAGAGTGGGTACTCGGCTGTAGGGATGAGCAAACCTGTGGAAGTTCAGGTCAAAGTTCAGGTTCGGGATCCAAACTTGAACCTAAACCTGAACCCCATTGAAATCAATGGAGATCCGAACTTCACTTTATTATTTTCCATTATAAAATGGTTATATCAGAAAATAATGGCATTCTTAAGACAGAAAGCAAAAGGGAAACCTTTAGAGGCATTCTGTTTTGTATTCCGTCATAATAAAAGTCTATGGGCAACATAACGAATCCGTCCTGGTTTCCAGTATGGAGACCTGTCCTGCATACCGATGTTATAACGGAAAATAATAAAGTAATTCAAAAAACACCCGAACATGAACCCAGACAAATCCAGAAAAAGTCTGGGTTTCAGTTCGGGTACCCGAAGTCGCAAAGTTCGGTATGAACCCGAACTTTGCAGTTCAGGTTCGCTCATCCCTACTTGGCTGTCAAAAGACATCCAGGAAGGATCAGAGGAATCTCAGATCCCAGCCATTTAAGGCTTTAGATGCTTTAGTCAATATCAACCTTTATAATCCCATCAGTACCGAAGTGATGCAATTGCAAGATACCAATGTGTGGTCAAGGCAGGCTAACAATGACCCCCCAGGTCATCATGAATGGAAGCTTATTAAGCCCTACCGGGCATACTAGGCCTTCATACATTTGAATACAGTCAGGTACTGCAAGTTATTATAGAAGCGATCAGAGGGTCAACTGTTTAAAGACCTGTCTAAACTTTTACTAGTAAATGTGTTTACATACCTCTCTTGGTACCATTCCTCTGAGTAGTCCTTCCCATTCCCAAGTTATCACAATTGTTAGTTTTGGCACTCACTATGCAAATGAGTTAGTGGTTGTCCACATGGCCTCCAGTACTCATTTCACAGAAAAGAGTTATCATCCCTGCTCTGACAGTATTAGAGCAATAAGTACAGCGTGATCTTGTGAGATATACCTTATAAACCTTATCAGCCCTTTTCACAGCATGGGGAAGATGAAGTGCACACAGTCAGCAGCAGAGCTAGTTCCAAAGCTACGTTCTGTGGTTGGTTGTTCATCCTTTCGCGCTCTGCTTATTATTATCAACTATGTCAAACATTTTCAGACCAGATGATACACTTTGTCTGTATTAGAGATGAGTGAATTTCTTGAAATTTTAATATTTCAAAACATTTGATTTAAACTACCAGAATCCATTTGCCATAAAACAGGCCCCCTAAGATATTTGTTTCTAATAAGACTAAAAGAATAAATGCAAGAGAAAATCAATGTAGTTGGCCCTACAAGGATAACATCTAAGGAATCTAGAACCAGCTTTCTCCAAGCAAATACCCTTTACCATAGCAGAACAGACACAGTTGCCTTTTGTAACCTAAGAAGCCTTGAGGGGCCTCTGGGCAGGTACTATTTCTATTATAGAGACCATCTAGTATATATGATCTTTAATGTACGTAGGCTAGGCAATGCTTCTCTTAGTTTCTGGGAAAATATATGCAAATGAACATGTCTAACATCTGGTGGAATGAGAAAGGCTCAGCTTTCTTTTCCTTTTTGTCAGGAAAGGAAAAGTGAATATCTTTCCCAGAAACCCAAAGATATGCAAAATACCTTTCCAGCAGAGGTAAGATATGATCATGTGTATATATTTTTTCCTAGACACCAAGAGCATTGCTGCCTGCCATAGAACTCTTGATGCATACTAGTTGCTCTCCATAGTGAAAAAAGAGTACCAACCAGACAACACATACATATTTCCCTAAAACCCAGAGAAGCATATTAGTCTCTCTCCGTCTCATTTGTCCAACTGAATCTAGACTGTATTTATAACTAACACACAAATATATATATATACATTAATCTCATTTGATAGTAAGGTCATTAACAGGGTAACTTGATTATGACTGGCCAGGGCATCTGAACTGTAGAATGAACACCTTTGTATTGTATGTTTTGCAAGTACTGGAAATGAATGCTCTCCCCTATGAAGATTACAGAGAAATACATATTGAAAGTAACAAAAGACTAGCTATATTAGACTTGGCAGAGTAAAGGTTACCAAGAGTGACAGGCTCAGCAGGTGTGCAAGGCTTTGCCCATTGATTCAAATTGAAACTGAAAATAGCACTTTATTCAGCAAATCAAACCCAATCACTACTGAACAGTCTTCAGCTCTTATTTCCAAGCCCACTACTCTTTATTACTTCCTTTTTTTCTTGGAAAGAATGAAAATACTTCTTTTTAAGGTGCTAAATGTCCTCCTTCCATTTACTAGCTATCGTCAATTGCTTCTCTTTTTTTTCAAATGAGGCAATCATCTTAGCATGCTCCTCCATGTATTTCAGTTCTTCAGAAAAACTATCTTATTCTGAGACAGAAATGTACTACTATTCTGGAAATTAATCTTTCCTGTAATGTTTAATATTTCTTCCGAAACAATTACAATTTAATAAAGCATTGTAGCAAATGCTTCCATTTTCCGAATGCTTGAAGATTGTGAGACATTAGAATCGTGCCTTGCAGCAGCAAAGCCTGGATCTACAAGCATGAAGAATTAATGTAGGTTGACTAATAGGAAAGCACTTTGGGAAGTGGCTCATGTTTTGTTAGAAAAGGTGCCATCCGATTGGATCTCATAAATAAAGAGAATTAGAACAGGCTACAGTGCACAGAGTTTATATATGGGTTTCAATGAGATGATCATTTAGGCTTTCTAGGCTCATTGAGAAAATGTTGCCATGGTAACCGGAGGGAAACTTAGCCGCTAAATAACAGATCAGAATGCACAATTCATGATCTTCACTGCAACAATTTATCTTATTTCTGATTCCTCTGTGTTTTCCTCTTAAGTACAACACGAAGAACCTGAACTGCAAATATTAAGTATTTATCTACATTCAGCAGCTAATACGCATCACACACCAGCCGGGAAAAAAAATGTTTGCTCAGTATTCTCCACGTTAACGTTTCAATATGGATTTCTAGTGCAGCAGCCTTCTGCAAATGTTACCTGTATATGCTGGATAATACAAGAATATAATGAGACTACTGAAAACGTAACCGGACACCTGACTAGAAAAATACCAGATATTTCAAATATTCCAATATTTATTTATAAATTGATAGATAGATAGATAGATAGATAGATAGATAGATAGATCGATACTTTGCTTTCACTTGTGTTTTTGATGTATTAATTATGCTAATTAGTCGCATGAGGGTTGTACCCTCCCATTTCACCTATTTATGCTGCATTGTTGCACTAGTCTGTATGCTTGAGAAAGGCCTCATGGAGTAGGCTGAAACGTTGCATTGTGGGAATAAACGGTCTTACATTTCTTCACCATTTTGGAGTGCTGCCTCACTTCTTGAATCTGCATATTTGGTTTATTATCCTTAACCTGGAGGGATTGCACCTGGATCATCTAGTGACTTGTGCTGCTGGTTTTTTGTTAGATAGATAGATAGATAGATAGATAGATAGATAGATAGATAGATAGATATGAGATATGAGATCAATAGATGACAGATAGATACAAGACAGAAAGAAAGATATATAGAAAGATATAAGGTAGATAGATAGATATATTGCACAGATGGATATATTGATACAGAGAACTAAGCAAATATAGATATGATATGGATTTATGGACAATAAATGCAAGATAGATAGATAGATAGATAGATAGATACTGCATAATATTACCTAGATGTATATACAGATAATAAAAAGATTTTAGCTAAATAAATATAATGACAGATGATAGACACTAGATAGATAGATAGATAGATAGATAGATAGATAGATAGATAGATAGATAGATAGATAGATAGATAATATATAGATTAAATATCACTTTTTGATGCATCTGGTATAATCTGGTAACCATATAATCTGGTAACCATCTGTAACAGTACAGCATATACAGCTATATCTCATTCAATATACTGAATACTTTTTTGAGGAGTGAGAGCACTGATTGAAAAGAAGACCTTTCATGCCAAACCCCATGGATTACACACTTCCTCTGCATGTGCTTTTAATACATAATACTGTAGAAATGTTCTGAAAATGCTGGTAGGTGCCTATGGGTGTGTAGTTCCAATAACTAGGGTAACAAGGCAGGAAGGATTCTACCTATTGCACACCTAGCTGATACTAATATAAGTCATGAATAGAGTGACATTTACATTGTATGAATAGCATATCTGCCGTAGGGACATGGCAATAAATATATAAATGGGTCCTTTCAATGCTCGTTCCTGGCACTGTACTGTACGTAACTCCTGGCACAGCAGTAATGTGTCAGTGCTTTGTTAGTGAGTGTGTTTGGTGTATTTTTCTCAGACACTTTGTTTGCATTTGTCAACGACTATATAGCTGTTATGATTATTTTTTTTTTTTTTAATAAAGACTAGACATGTCTCAGGGGACGGGTTGCCAATGCACCTGAAACACCTCTGCTGGAATCTACCTCCTGGGAGCCTTGTCTATTGACGTCAATGGATACACATCTTAATTAGCTCCTCCTGAGGGGTTTGAGTTATCATTCTTCTAATTCATGAAGCAGGTGAAATGAGAAGTTGTCTATCTCGTATATATCACAGAATGAATCCTACTCAGGTATATGATACTAAATATATACTATAAAATATAGCTTTAATTGTTACATATTAAAATCAAAGAAAAGGCATCAGCCAAAACAAAACCAAAAACTGTGTAAGCTAAAGTAGCATAACTCTTCAATCCGTAGTAGGCAGGGTACAGGGAAATGCCCAGTAAGTAGAAGGAATAACCCTCACATTAACCCTAAAATATAGGGCCCTGCCTACAAACGGAATAGCCGCCCCGATAGGGGCGATCCCGTATCTCGTGCCTCCTGATGTCCCTAATGAGGCCCTAAGAGAGTAAGACCATCACCAACCTATCCCTGTGTAGGCCACACCACACTCACTCAAGAATGGCCAAAGGAAAAGAAAACATTATATACAATCATAAATGTGACACTAGGTGATGTCTGTAGAGGTAGCGCGAGGAGACTGAGGTGCCGCTTTCAACCTCAAACCCTCTCTCAGACTACCACCTGTGTGACATGTATATGGCATCCATAAAGTGATCGTTCCACCATAGGATAAAGATATTAATATATATAAGATGACCAAATAAAACAAATGCTGCTCAATTTTGGTACATCGGCTAATTAATATGTCCCGGTCCCACCCGGTTTTGGGGATATTATTGAACTCCTGAGTCTCTCCAACAATTTTTTCCAGGTCCAGTTTAACTAACTGGCGAATGATCTCTGTATGTGGAATATCTGTCGGTGGTGGGGATTTTGTAGTTTTATTTTATAAAGATGTGTACGGAGCTCCAGACCCGATATCACTCCTTTCTCTTATGAGATCTGAACTGAACTTTTTAGGAAAATAATCAATAGCAAGAATGCCATAGTGATTTTTTTCTAGGAATCTAAATAGATAAATACAAATACGTTCATCAGTATCCCATCGATGGTTGTGTGTCACACCACCCCTCCACCAATTACCTCTGTGCAAAGTAGTGGCAGCGCTAGGTTACTCCATTTCATCCCCCATTCATTTGAAAGTACTAGTTTCAGTGCCGGTGGCTGCAGCTGATCAATGCGGATGCTAAGTGTCAGACCCCCACCGATCAGATATTGATGACCTAGCCTGAGGATAAGTCATCAATATTACAATCCTGAAAAATTCCCTTAAAATACCCCTGTAGACTGTAAATTGTTGTGTCTGAATATATGAGTGGATTAACATATTGACTAAGTGCATTTGACATATTACATAGAATACTCCTTAGCAGTCTGTTACAATGTCGGATAAAGATGATGGTGGTAGTAGTTTATGTGCAGTTGCTTACCATCATTTTTACTTAAAAATAAAATCAAGCCCCTCTGAGCAATCCTGAATGTGTGTTTTAGTAAACTGATCTGTTAGATTTTTATTTTTTTTAAGGCAAGTAAAACTGCCACAAATCTGCTATATCACTTCAATTGTGTGATATAATTCAAATCTTCACAGAGCTTTGGCAGAAAAAGAGCAGACGACAAATCAATCCCTCCAGCATGTAAAAATACATGTCACTGGTAACCCATAACCGAGATTTACTTGTGTTTTTAAATCCAAACACAACACTCTTCTCGCAAACACCACTTTAATACAAAACACAAGAGGGTGATGTAGTAAAGCCCATTAATTGTGCCAGCCTGCTGTGTCAAGAGGCACTGAATGAGCAGAATGTATTATTTTCTACTGTATAGACTACTTTGCATTGTCCCGCATTGCTAAGATTTTTTTTTACGGGATTAGAATGATATTGACTGTTTTGAGATTGATTCTACAAGTCAGAAAAAAAATGTCCTGATTACGTATTCATTGAAATGATGTATATCAGGGTTGATTGCTTTGTTCCAAAGTCATGTAGAGTGGAGAAAATCTAGTAAGATAATTCAAAGGGAAAATATTATGCAAGAAGGTAAACATAAATATCATTAACGATATAGCATATTTTATTACCAGATAATGAGCTGCGGGAAGGTAGGAATAAATAATATGAATGTACGCTGAAGGCTGGCAATACCCATAATGCCTCTTGGCCAGAAGAACAGGATGCTAGACTTACACCTCACACTGCATTTAAAATTGTCCAGCTCCAGGAATATATATATATATATATATATATATATATATATATATATATATATATATATATATCTATATATATATATATATATATATATATATATATATATATATATCTTACCCCAGGCATTAGATTGTGGATGTAGATAGGTGGAGGAAGATGTGTCCACCCTTATCATTTGCTTGAGTTTAGTGAAAGGGAGTCTGTCTCCTTATTTTCACCTACAGTGCCTTGCAAAACTATTCAGCCCCCTGCAACTTTTCAACCTTTTGCCACATTTCAGGCTTCAAACTAAAAGATATAACATTTTAAATTTTTGGTGAAGAATAAACAAGTGGGTCACAATTGTGAAGTGGAACAAAATTTATTGGATCATTTAAACTTTTTTTGTAATAATAAAACTGAAAAGTGGGGGGTGCAAAATTACTTGGCCCCCTTGCATTAATACTTTGTTGCGCCACCTTTTGCTGCGATTACAGCCTCAAGTTGCTTGGGGTATGTCTCTATCAATTTTTCACATCTAGAGCCTGAAATTCTTGCCCATTCTTCCTTGCAAAACAGCTCGAGCTCTTTGAGGTTGGATGGAGAGCGTTTGTGAACAGCAGTTTTCAGCTCTTTCCACATATTCTCAATTGGATTCAGGTCTGGACTTTGACTTGGCCATTCTAAGACCTGGATACGTTTATTTTTGAACCATTCCATTGTAGATTTTGCTTTATGTTTGGGATCACTGTCTTGTTGGAAGATAAATCTCAGTCCTAGTCTCAGGTCTTTTGCAGACTCCAACAGGTTTTCATCCAGAATGGTCCTGTATTTGGCACCATCCATCTTCCCATCAATTTTAACCATCTTCCTTATCCCTGCTGATGAAAAGCAGGCCCAAACCATGATGCTGCCACCACCATGTTTGACAGTGGGGATGGTGTGTTCAGGGTGATGAGCTGTGTTGCTTTTACGCCAAACATATCGTTTTGCATTGTTTCCAAAAAGTTGGATTTTGGTTTCATCTGACCAGAGCACCTTCTTCCACATGTTTGGTGTGTCTCCCAGGTGGCTTGTGGCAAACTGTAAACCAGACTTTTTATGGATATCTTTGAGAAATGGCTTTCTTCTTGCCACTCGTCCATAAAAGCCAGATTTGTGAAGTGTTCGACTGATTGTTGTCCTATGGACAGACTCTCCCACCTCAGCTGTAGATCTCTGCAGTTCATCCAGAGTGATCATGTGCCTCTTGGCTGCATCTCTGATCAGTCTTCTCCTTGTTTGAGATGAAAGTTTAGAGGGACGGCCGGGTCTTGGTAGATTTGCAGTGGTCTGATACTCCTTCCATTTCAATATGATCGCTTACACAGTGCTCCTTGGGATGTTTAAAGCTTGGAAAATCTTTTGGCATCTTCATGATGCTCTCTGTGCTTTAAACAGAACCCTGAGACTATCACAGAGCAGGTGCATTTATACGGAGACTTGATTACACACAGGTGGATTCTATTTATCTTCATCAGTCATTTAGGACAACATTGGATCATTCAGAGATCCTCAATGAACTACTGCAGTGAGTTTTCTGAACTGAAAGTAAATGGGCCGAATAATTTTGCACGCCCCACTTTTCAGTTTTATTATTACAAAAAAAGTTTAAATGATACAATAAATTCCGTTCCACTTCACAATTGTGACCCACTTGTTGATTCTTCACCAAAAATTTAAAATGTTATATCTTTTTGTTTGAAGCCTGAAATGTGGCAAAAGGTTGAAAAGTTCTAGAGGGACAAATACTTTCGCAAGGCACTATATATAACTAACAGCAGTGCCCCACAGAAGATTGCAGACACATCCCAGACATACCTATGTGCACTGTGTGTCTGTATTACATGTTCAGGAAAAGCACTTTTATTCTGCTGGAAAACAGCTCCCAAGTGCCCAGCTGAAAGTGAAACTAAAAACAGCTTTCTCTCACTACTCGATTTCTAACAGCTATATCTTCTGATATACTGGATATAATGCTGTGATTTTGGTATTATTTTAAAGTTTTTTTCTATCTGCTACCAATCCCAAGATATGAGCAGCTAAATCAGCCCTCCCTTCTTCAGTCTGGTTTGCTTTGTGCACTTGCAGCAGCAGAGCTGGGCACTTGGGAGCTGTTTTCCTGTAGAATAAAAGTGCTTTTTCTGGACATGTAATACAGACACACAGGTATGTCTGGGATGTGTATGCAATCTTCTGTGGGGCACTGCTCTTAGTTATATAGGTGAAAATGAGCTGACAGACTCCCTTTAAATGGGGTTTCCAGAATATCAATATTGATTGCCGGTCATCAACATCTGATTTTAGGGGTCCAATATCCTGCATCCCTCAGATAAGCTGTTTGCTCAAAGCAAAGGAGGCCCAGTACCATACATTGTATAGCAGCTGTGCTTAATAATACAACCCAGACCCATGCACTTGAATTGGGCTAATCTTCAAACAGGCCAAGTGATCAATGAATGAGATGTCAGTGGCCTAGGAAAAGGTTGTGGTGCTTGTGGCCTCTTCAAGCAGTATTGATGACCTATCCAAATAAACTTAACCCCTTGACGACCGCCATACGGCTATATACGTCCTATCTGCACATGCCCCGTGCAGATAGCACGTATATACACGTGCAGGTGGCCCTTTAATCCCAGCGCTGATCAGCGCTGGGATTAAAGCTCCTGCTCCTGCAATCTAACAGGAGCAGGTCGGGTCCCGGCTCACAGACAGAGCGGGGACCCCGAGGAGAAGACAGGAGCGGTTTATTACCGCTTCTGTCTTCTCCTCAGCCGGAGGACAGCCTTACCTCCTCAGCTGGCGCAGCAGGAAAGAAGCGGCAGCGCCGCTTCCTGTGTTAGTCCCGGCGGTCACGTGACCGCCGGGTGTCTCGGGGCCAGAGCAGTGCTGCAGGGTCTAAGGAGACCCTGATCAGCTCTGCCTGTGTGTAATGAGACCCCAGGGGGCTGTTTTCCCCTGTAACTGGGGCTCCTGTGGATGCCCCAGTTACAGTGGAAACAGTGGGAAAAAAAAGTGTTAAAAAAAGAAAAAAAAAAAGTCAGTCCTCCAGAGGTCTTTTAATGACCTCCTGGGGGACATATTATTTGTCAAAAATAAATTAATATATAAGTAAAAAAAAAAAAAATAAATAAAAAACAAACAAAAAAAAGTGTAAAAAAAAAATTAAACACGCAGTCGCCAATGGAAACAGTCACCATAGTCGCCCCGTCAAATAAAATCTATACATGCTATATATCAAAACAATCGTCATCAAATAGGGAACCCATTGCAATAATTAATTTGTGCGTCAGTTTTAATATTTAAAAAATAAAAATCTATAATTTAAAAAAAATTTTTTAAAACTTTTTTTTAATAAGAATTAGCGTTTTTTGTCTAAATTAAACCTAAAAAAATATAAAATATCTTTAAAAAAACCATTCTAATAATAAGTCCTAAGTGTCAAGTAAAAAAAATTGCAAAAATTATTTTCGTATTCAAACGAAAAAAAAAATTAGGGTCACTAAGCCACCATGTGCCCAAATCACAAAAAGTTGCCTGGACATTCAGGCCTTTTATAGGTCCGGTCATGAAAGGGTTAAAGAATAACTAAACTTTTAATTAACGATTTTAGAAAAATGTCTCTAATGCCCTACTAATACTTTTTGTAATGTATTTTATTAATAGATTTTGAATTTTTAATAAAGATATCTCCCCCTAAAGCGTGCCTTTCCCTGTGCGCTTAAAATCAATCTTTTATGTACACTGTTGACTTTTCAGCAGTGTACAAGCTCAAAAGTTTATGAATGGGGCCACAGTGCATGCGCCTGCCCATGCTCCACCTCCCCCGAGGTTTACTAAATGTTGGCATAGCACATGGCTGCCCTGTAACCATTTGCTATGCCAGGATTAGCTGAGCAGAGCAGCTTCTGCCTGTGCCTGCTTTTCCAGGCTAAGAGTCCTGCATGTCAGCTTTTAGCTTAGCAAAGCAGGCACAGGCAGGAGCCCTCTCCACTCAACTAATCCTGGCATGCCAGCATTTAGTAAACCTCCTGGGGGCACGGGCAGGGGTAGCAATGTGTTCTCCTGCCCATACTCCATGTACTGCAGCCCCATTTCATAAACTGTAGACTCCGTACTCCATACACCGCTGAGAAATTAGCTGTGTACAGAAAAGTGGATTTTAAGCGCAAACGTGTGCTTGGGGGGGGGGGCATCTTTATTAAAAATTCAAAATCCATTAATAAAATACATCACAAAAAGTATTATTAGGGCATTAGTGACATATTTCCCAAAAGTTAATTAGAAGTTTAGTTACTCTTTAAACGGTACCTCACAGCAGTGAAGTAAGGTTCGAACCGATGTGACTACAGAGACATGTGATAGGCCATAGCGTTCATGGGATCCAGCTGCTTCCTGGTCTCGCCTGGGAACATTGCAGTGAAGGGATCTGATTTTCTATGTTCAGAGGCACAGATCTGAACCATAGGTGTTTTGGCTCCAAGACACCTCCTTTAAGTCCAAGTGGCAGACTCTTTACTGCAAATCTGTGACAGTTTCACAGTTATTCAACTGCACAATCTGCATGTGTTATATGAAGATTTTGCACTGGACTGTGTTTTTTTTTTTTTTTGGGGGGGGGGGCTTCTATTACGTGAAAGGGTTAATGCCATGATTAAAATCTGTGAACATTCTGCACAAGATTAAGCATGTTCCGTACTTGAAAAGATGCCACATCTGAAAGTGGCCTTAAAGTGAAGCCACCTTGTTTTTTATTCATCCAAATTGTGATGCAGACATGACACCATGCTTTACCACACTCTGGATTTCAATAGCCGCAGACATTTGTTTTCATGGCAGCGTTTATAAATATAATGCAAACTGCTGCCCTTTTTATAAAGTACCAAGAAAACTACCATAAAACAGCTGATCGTAGGGGGTGTCTGGGGTTGGACTCCTACCAATCTGATTCTAAGGACTTATCTTGAGGATATCTAAGTCCTGGAAAACCCCTTACTATGAAATAAAATATGTAAAAAAAAAAAAAAAAAAAAAAAAAAAGAGCGCTGGCATCTTCTTACCAAAATAATATTTTCTTTCCATCTATCTGAGAAGGTGAACATAAGTACTGCTCAGACCACATAGACTAGTGCAGGAAAAAACAACAGCACAATATCTGCCAATATTTCAAATTATTTCCAAAAATACTAGATGTGGGAGAGCTGTACAGTGTAATTACCATTATAACACAGAGCATGATTATAAGTTATTGTGTATGAGCATTAGAGCGGAAAGCCCCCAGCATTAAAGAAGCTGTGTACAATCCATATACATCATTCTAACCCCAGATCTGATCATTTAACCACTTCATTACTGGAGGTTAAGCCATGTAAGGGTTTGCTTTTTGTTGCATTTTTATGTGCCACCATTTTAGGGTACAAATATGTAGCTTATTGATTGCAGAGCATGGCATAAAAGCAAGTTTTTGCATTTTTTAATTACTTAAGTAAATTTGTAATTTATATATGATCATTTAAATCTCTGCTCTTTCTATGTTTATGATTTGTATGGTCATTCTCATTTAGAATAAAACTGTCAATCAGTCCATAGAAAGAGCTGTGGTTTTAGAGAATAACAAGTTTTACTGGATATTTTCCCATAAAACTATGTATCAATCTGCTCAGCACATCCTGCTCTATAACATGCTGCCTTCATATTGCACTGCATTTTATTTATTGATTGATTAATTGATTTAGTTAGTTATTGATTTATTTTAGTTTCTTTAGAGGACTTCACCATCTGATTGTGACAGGATTGAAGTTTTTGTTAGACCTATGGCTGTCATGACAACCATTGGCACATAGCAATCACAGTTTACTGCAGCATTTATTAGGTTAATCCAGCAGAGCCATCCTGCTCCATCTATAGTACAGTTCACAGGGCTCAGCAGCGCCATGTGGTGCTGTAATATAGAATCATCAGCTGCCATTTCTAAGCAGGGCTATAGAAACAGGGGACTGCTGTGACTAGAGATGAGTGAGGTTTTGAAGAATTCGATTTGGCAGCTTTGCCGAAGTTCATCAAGAAATGTGATTTGTTATGTATTAATTCATCACAAATCAGTGTAAACCAGGTATACTCAGGCTACTATAATCCCATATGGATCCCTCCATAAGGTCCAGGAACCGTCCCTACTATTAGCCTAGTGGTATTTTGCTTTTAAAATTGTTAGGGTTCAGAACAGATGGCCGAACATGGTGGATGAATCAAACATGGTCCCAGGATTATTGCAGCAACACTGTCCCTAGCGCATGAGTGCTTGCCACGTCTTTCGCTAAGCTCAGCTCACAGGACAATGCGGGAGACCAAGCGGGATGAGTGTTTTATAGGGTGATGGGTGATCTCGTGTTCCTGGGCTTTTTACTTTTAGTTTCTAACATGCAGCCGCCATCCTACGAAAATGTGACTCGTTACCACAAAGTGCGAGGAAATTCGGATTCATTACGAAGCAAGGTTTTCCTAAACTATGGACCGAATTTCAATTCACTTCACTCAACACTAGCTGTGACAATTAAAGGGGTTCTCAAAGTTAAATTTATTGATAACCTATCCTCAGGATAGGTCATCAATATCAGATTGGTGGGGGTGTTGGGTGTCAGACCCCCGCCGATCTAATATTGATGACCTATCCTGAGGATCCTGAGCTCCTTTATAAGACGTTAAAGGGGTTCTCAAGTTAAATTTATTAATGACCTATCCTCAGGATAGATCATCAATATCAGATCGGCGGGGGTCCGACACCTGATGACCCCGCCGATCAGCTGTTTGAAGAGGAGGCGCAGGCCGTAACGGGGATAGTGGTGAGCAGGTGTAATTACACCTAACCACCCCATTTATTTCAATGGGAAGGCTCGTTCCCATACAAGTCTATGGGAGCGATTCTTCCAATTGAAATGAATGGGACATCTCTACAACAACTATTAAGAGGAGACTGTGTGCAGCAGGCCTTCATGGTAAAATAGCTGCTAGGAAACCACTATTAAGGACAGACAACAATCAGAAGAGACTTGTTTGGGCTAAAGAACACAAGGAATGGACATTAGACCAGTGGAAATCTGTGCTTTGGTCTGATGAGTCCAAATTTGAGATCTTTGGTTCCAACCACCATGTCTTTGTGCGACGCAGAAAAGGTGAACGGATGGACTCTACATGCCTGGTTCCCACCGTGAAGCATGGAGGAGGTGTGATGGTGTGGGGGTGCTTTGCTGGTGACACTGTTGGGGATTTATTCAAAACTGAAGGCATACTGAACCAGCATGGCTACCACAGCATCTTGCAGCGGCATGCTATTCCATCCGGTTTGCGTTTAGTTGGACCATCATTTATTTATCAACAGGACAATGACCCCAAACACACCTCCAGGCTGTGTAAGGGCTATTTGACCAAGAAGGAGAGTGATGGGGTGCTACGCCAGATGACCTGGCCTCCACAGTCAGCAGACCTGAACCCAATAATAGTCATGAAAATACAGAAAACTCTTTGAATGAGAAGGTGTGACCAAACTTTTGGTCTGTACTATATATATATATATATATATATATATATATATATATATACACTCACCGGCCACTTTATTAGGTACACCTGTCCAACTGCTCGTTAACACTTAATTTCTAATCAGCCAATCACATGGCGTCAACTCAGTGCATTTAGGCATGTAGACATGGTCAAGACAATCTCCTGCAGTTCAAACCGAGCATCAGTATGGGGAAGAAAGGTGATTTGAGTGCCTTTGAACGTGGCATGGTTGTTGGTGCCAGAAGGGCTGGTCTGAGTATTTCAGAAACTGCTGATCTACTGGGATTTTCACGCACAACCATCTCTAGGGTTTACAGAGAATGGTCCGAAAAAGAAAAAACATCCAGTGAGCGGCAGTTCTGTGGGCGGAAATGCCTTGTTGATGCCAGAGGTCAGAGGAGAATGGGCAGACTGGTTCGAGCTGTTAGAAAGGCAACAGTGACTCAAATTGCCACCCGTTACAACCAAGGTAGGCAGAAGAGCATCTCTGAATGCACAGTACGTCGAACTTTGAGGCAGATGGGCTACAGCAGCAGAAGACCACACCGGGTGCCACTCCTTTCAGCTAAGAACAGGAAACTGAGGCTACAATTTGCACAAGCTCATCGAAATTGGACAGTAGAAGATTGGAAAAACGTTGCTTGGTCTGATGAGTCTCGATTTCTGCTGCGACATTCGGATGGTAGGGTCAGAATTTGGCGTCAACAACATGAAAGCATGGATCCATCCTGCCTTGTATCAACGGTTCAAGCTGGTAGTGGTGGTGTCATGGTGTGGGGAATATTTTCTTGGCACTCTTTGGGCCCCTTGGTACCAATTGAGCATCGTTGCAACGCCACAGCCTACCTGAGTATTGTTGCTGACCATGTCCATCCCTTTATGACCACAATGTACCCAACATCTGATGGCTACTTTCAGCAGGATAATGCGCCATGTCATAAAGCTGGAATCATTTCAGACTGGTTTCTTGAACATGACAATGAGTTCACTGTACTCAAATGGCCTCCACAGTCACCAGATCTCAATCCAATAGAGCATCTTTGGGATGTGGTGGAACGGGAGATTCGCATCATGGATGTGCAGCCGACAAATCTGCGGCAACTGTGTGATGCCATCATGTCAATATGGACCAAAATCTCTGAGGAATGCTTCCAGCACCTTGTTGAATCTATGCCACGAAGAATTGAGGCAGTTCTGAAGGCAAAAGGGGGTCCAACCCGTTACTAGCATGGTGTACCTAATAAAGTGGCCGGTGAGTGTATATATAGCCTCACAGTTGATGTAGAGTAGATCTATCCATTAATACTATTCATTTAGTTATGACTATCACTGACATGATTGCTTTCAATGAGTGACATGTTTTGCTCTTCATGTACGTTAGTGACATTTGTTTTGTATAACAGGCTCTTTATTTCATAATGACAGATATTTTAATTCATGTGGAACTTGACATCCTTCTAAATGTATATCCATTTAGCTGGAGATAAACAGTAAGATAGATAGATAGATAGATAGATAGATAGATAGATAGATAGATAGATAAGATATACAGCAGCATTTTTCAAGAAATGTGTGTATTCATAGATGAAAGCATTAGTAGATCCTGATGTGAACCAAATCCATACAGTAGAAATCCACAGCATTCCATAGATAGATAGATAGATAGATAGATAGATAGTTGATAGATAGATAGATAGATAGATAGATAGTTGATAGATAGATAGATAGATAGATAGATAGATAGATAGATAGATAGATAAAGCCACCAACCCATATAGCCTAACAAGAAAAGAGGAGTATATCAGCATCCGGAGGAACCACAAAATCACAAAAGCTGACAGTATACCACAGCCTGCAGAGGGAGTACAAACTGACCCCATATCTGGAGAAACTCCCCAACCCCAGAGACTGACAGATCCTTAGCCAAATACAGACTGGGCGCCCACAGCCAGTTCATCGAATCCGGACAGAGGTACATGCTCAGAGAGAGCAGACTGTGCTAGCAGTGCAACCAGGATGCCATGGAGGATGAGGCTCACTTTCTGCTGCAGTGCCCCAAATACTCAGCAGTGAGGGACACCAACTTCAGGAGACTGTCTGATCTCTGCCCAGATTTCACCTCCATGGAGGAGGAAGAGAGAATCTTCATATTGCTGGGGGAAGAGTAGAACACAGCAGCCATAGCAGTACAATATATTACTTCCTGCCATAGACTGAGAGGAGTGTGATATGTCACTGACTCCTATACCCCCACCCTGGATATGTCCCCATCCCTCAAACCTATCCTATGTCCCCACTTCCTCTACATCTGACCTCTGTAATTGCCAACAAAGGTACAATAAAATACAAATTAATTAACAAATCATACAATGTGATTTTCTGGATTTTTTTTAGATTCTGTCTCTCACAGTTGAAGTGTACCTACGATAAAAATTACAGACCATTCTTTGTAGGTTGGAAAACTACCAGTGTATCAAATACTTATTTTCCCCACTATATATATACACACATACATTAGATAGATGTGATACACATAAATATAATGGCAACATCAGACTCATTTTTTTTCCTCTTTACTACAAGAAAACAAAAACAAGACAAAATACAGGAAATACAACATGTCATGGTCAAATACCTTGTCATTATTTCCTATTGGAACAATTTATAACTGTGACAGCTGACTATCAAAGCTATAAGGTTCAGCTGTGAAGTGCAGCTCAATGTCTGTAGATGAGTCGTGATGGTATGTGATGTCCCCAAAACTGATATGTAGCTTTAGTATTTTCTGTAAGATCTGCACCTTTGTTAACATATCTCCATGACAATCATAGTGTTCAGAAGACAAGAAATGTACTGAAAGGGATCGCTTTCTCAGGGGGTTGCAATCACAGATCTTCTGACACACAGGGTTTTAGCGTCCAACGGTGCTTTATGTTCGCTCTTTAGCACCAACACGCACATAAACATTCAAATAAACACCTGCCCGTCTGGGTACTGACTCACATATGTTGCCTCTACCTCATCTATAGAGCGCTGTTCATACACAGAACACGATCCGGCTTCCTCAGCCATACGGTCAAGCAGCCTCCTGGTTGTGGCCGGATACAAATTGACTGTACTGGGATGTGGAGGGAATTTCACTGTTTTCTGTTCAGTTGAAAGCTCTTTCTCTCTGTGTTTGCCTTGGTTTCCAGGGGGTACTCCAGTTTCCTGCCACAATCCACAACATATTAATAGGTTAAATTAGAATTTAGATGTGAGTTCTAATGGGAACTGGGTCGACGTAAGTGATGACAATCTCTGTCCAGTGCTATGATGAGTAAAATAAACTGTAGCTAGTTACTAAAGGATTTGTCTTACCTCAAACAGTGGTGGTATTTCACTAGGATATGCCATCAGTGTCAGATAGGTTCTTTATTAGGAGGCCAATACATGATTTGGCTGTTCTGCAGTAACCACACATGGATTACAGCAAATTGCCCTGTTGCACCTGTACTTGCTATGATTTCAAGTTGAAAGTACAGCTGCAGAGCAGCAATTTGCAATTACTGTGGTAACAAGCTGTGCTGTTATGGCAGCATGACCGTAATACTTAAGGGTAACATTAAAGTGAGTACCATAGCAATTTATTAGATTATTATCTTTCAACACACAAATATATAGTCAAAGTCTAACTGCTAGTTTGTAAATCAACCCATAAGAAGTACATGCCAGTGGCACTTAAAATGTTTGGGCTGACAGAGGATCCTCTGGTACTCTGCTGGGGCAGTCCAAACAGCCTTTTCTCAGTCCAAGAAGTAAGTATTTGTGTTTTTTTTTCCTAATGTAACACAATACAGGTAAAGATCTTTATTTAGTATACACATATAGACATAGGGAGAAATTTATCTTGAGGGTAATATTTGAAGTCAGTTTTCCTTGAGTCTGCATTGGAGTAGTTTATCAAACGGCACACATTATTTGTTAAAGGGGTTGTACTATCTCACACATGAGTGGTATACCACTACGATATGCCACTAATGTCAGATAGGTGTGGGTCACACCTATAAGACCCACACTTATCTCTAGAACGGGGCCCCCAAAGTAAAGGAGAGCACACTGTGAGTTTGGAAAAGAGTTGAGCAAGCAACTATATTTGCCATTCCCATAGACAAGAATGGAAGGTGGCCATGCTTACACAGGTGCCCTAGTTCGTTTGGTGGACCATGTTCTAGCGATAAGTGCACAGCTCCCAGAGGTGGAATCCACACCTATCTGTCATTGGTGGCATCCTAGCACTATGTCACCAATATGTGAGATGGGCCAGCCCCTTTAAATTTTGACAACTATTGATTGAATGGTATGAAACTCCCCAGACCATTTCATAAATAAATATAGTGATATTTGCATGCAGAGACATTTATGTTGTACAGAAATCTCCACAGTGGCAGGACTAGGTAAGTATAATATTTGGGATTGGGTAGGTCCTATTCCAAGAGATAGTTAAAGTGAAGGTGAGCACTACATATCAGTTAAGGTCCTTTTACACAAGACAACACAGCAGCAAATTTTTTGGAAGGAAGAGTTCCCGACAATTGCCTGCTCGTCAGTTGAGGAGATGGCTATATTTACATGCAGCAATCTCCTCCAGAGTATGGAGGGGGGGCAGGAGCAATCGCTAATGCTATCACTCTTTCCTATACTGACTCGATGTTTGCCCACAGCAGATTTTGTTTACACAGCATGTTCTGCTGCGAGTAAACGATAATTTATGTGTGCGCACAAATGAGCGAATTACCCGTGTAATCTGCGGTACATTTACACAGGCAGATATTAACCAATGAACGTTCCTATGAATGCTCATTAGAATTATCTTTGGGATTATCGACCTGTGTAAAGGGCCATTTAGAGGTTCACACAAGTGTTGGAACGTCTTACAAAAATGATCAATAACAGTTGTTAGAAGCTTAATCCCACTAGCATGTATTGTATGCTGACATTTAGGTGGGTTTACATGTGCTGAGCTGAAAGCAGTCAGCTGTATGTTTGTGGGGGTTGTATGTGGGGGTGAAGCACTACATTTAACTGCAGCAATCACCTCCAGAGTATGAGGATGAGCGACAGCTATTGTGATTGTTCGTCCTCATACAGCTGTATTGTTTCTGGACAGCAGATAACTGTTTAAACAGCACAGTCTGCAGCCCAGAAATTATAATTTATGTGCCTGCACGAATGACAGGAGCACCCAATCATTGATCGGCTCCACATTTAGACGAACAGATTGTTAGAAACGAGCATTTGCAGGAACGTTCATTCCCAATAATTTGCCTGAATATTGGGCTGTGTAAATCCACCTTAAACAATGCAGTTAAGAATAGGCATTTCATGCTACACTTCAAGCAGCAAGATATCTAGAATTGCCTCTTGGAATATCAGTGTCATTAATAAAATCCTATTAGACTTCTACAAATGTTAAATTAAAAGTTACAGAAAACATGAAGCAAAAAAAAAAAAAAAGTTCAGGATTCATCTTGAAAGAAATCAAGCAATAGCAATTAAAGGGGTTGTCCAAGTTATATTTATTGATGACCTATCCTCAGGATAGGTCATCAATATCAGATCGGCGGGGGTCCGACACCTGGCACCCCTGCCAATCAGCTGTTTGAAGAGGAGGCGTTCCTATAGACTTGTATAGAAACGAGCCTCCCATTGAAATGAATAGGGCGGCTTGGGTGTAATTACACCTGCTTACCGCTACTCATGTTACGGCGAGCAGGAGAGGCGCGCGCCTCCTCTTCAAACAGCTGATCGGTGGGGGTGCCGGGTGTTGGACCCCTGCCGATCTGATAATGATGACCTATCCTGAGGAAAATATAACTCGGACAACCCCATTAAGATCAGCTTTTACGGCTGTTTATTATTATTATTATTATTATTATTATTATTATTATTAGAGTATATGTGAAGCTGCAAATAAGCAACTATCAGATCATTAATTTGCTTTGAAAACTTTATTTTTTTAACCTCCTCATCTTCCTTTACTAACATAATGTACTTCATAGGGTTATGCAGAGGGCATGCTTGTCTGTTGGAGTTTAGCACCAAGCAGGTTACATGACATTAGCTGAAAATTCAAAACAACACATCATGTACGAGATACCTAGAGTCTCTTTTAAGGAATGATATTTTTTCCCTAAAAATGCCTATGTGAAAAGAATACTGATTGTAGAAAATATGCTCAAAATGTAAAAAAATCTCAGTTACTACTCTCTTCCAATTTAGATAACTCACTTTCATAGCATATTAGGGAATTTTTAATAAGTAGAGTTAGATTCACTTCTCAGGATCATCATTAGCTCCGAGGCAGATCCTTATTTCATCACTGAACATTATGGTTTGCCATTGGTGGCAGCATCAAGGAACATTGACCAACCATTGATATGTCCAGGACATTATGGAACCAGTCCTACTGCCTTTTTTGACTTTTTTTAAATTTGATGTTTCAGCAAGAAAATGGCTGCCCACACTGCCCTTGCTATATAACCTGATCTTTAGGCTATCCAGATGCTACCCTGGCCAACTTTATCGCCAGATCTCTCCCTTCTCAAGAATGTCTGAGACTGGATGGAGCTATAGACCTTCGAGCACAGCAGCCAACAACCACCGTGGTTGAACTGAGGGTTCAAGATAAAAAAAAAAACTTGAATGACATACCACAGAAAGATATCTAGCATGACCATTACCTTGCCAGAATGGCAGCCTGTACCACAGCAAAGGGAGATGCCCCCAATGTAAATGTGATCCTGCCTCAAAATATTACTTGCTGCAGAACCCAAAATAAATACTTTGTCAATCTCAACTTAACTCTCATTCTGGTCTGGATATTGTTTTTTTCCCTTAAAAATAGTAAAAACAATGTGAAAAAAACTACCTTATTTTTCGCCCTATAAGACGCACCGGCCCATAAGACACACCTAGATTTTAGAAGGTGAAAATAGGAAAAAAAGTGTGTCAGCAGCAGATCCCCCACATAACATTATGTCAGTAGCAGATTACCCCCATACACTTTCACATTAGCGTTAGCAGTGTCTGGCAGAGGAGCAGCCTGCTGGATCTGTACTAACGCAAGCCCATGTGCTAGCCCATGGATACTGCTAACGCTAATGTGATAGTAGCCTAATCTGCTGCTGACACAATGTTGTGGGGGAGGGGAATCTGCTTCTGGCACACTTATTGGGGAAGGGGGGAGGCTATCTAGTGACAAGGGGGTCAATTTATTAGGGGGGGTCACTTTATTGGGGGGGTCACTTTATTAGGGGTACCTTATAGATGAAACAGCTCTCAGGGCACAGCTCGCAGGACACAACAGAAGCAGGCACATCTGAAGACTGAGAGGCGGAGCAGGCATGTGTGACAGGGAAGCCTGCTCCGCCCCTCCTCTGCCTGCTCCTGCACTCCCATCAACCTCTGCATCTTCCGGCCGGCCTGTTCATACCACTCAGCACCTGTCGCGGCTAGCCGGTCCCTACTACGAAGCACGCACAGAGGCAGCCAGCCCCTGCCTTCCACTAACTGCAGCAGCAGCAGCCGATTTGCTGCCTCCCCCACCATCTGCAGCGGTGGCCATTCCCTGCCTCACAGAACCCTCAGCGGCGGTCAGCCCCTTCTTCACAGCACCCGCAGCGGCCAGGTAATACAAGATGTCCGGCGGCAAAGCGCCGAACATGTTTTTTTCTTCCCATATCCACCCCATAAGGCGCATTAACATTTTCCCACCATTATTTGGGGGGAAAAAGTGAGTCTTATGGGGAGAAAAAAATACAGTATATATATTTTTCAGTTCATTTTTCAGAATAAATTGCCATGTGGGTATACACAAGGAATAATACTATTTATGGCTATTATATGGCTTGTACAATAGCAAGTTTTAGCAGTTTTTTCCTGTGGAATCTTTCTATAATTCTCCATTTTTTGGAGTTGATGAAGACTAGCTAGAAAGATGTCTTCTTAGATACAGAACATGCATAACAGGATATACTACTCCCTAACTATCTTTAGCACACCTTCAGAAGCAGCAGCACTAATAGGGGACATTACATAGCAGAACTAAGCCATTTAGATGTGAATCCAATAAATTCAGTTAAATAGGACAGTAAATCACTTAGAAGCCAAAAGCCATATCTTGATCTCTCACTCTCCCTCTACCTGTTTCCATAAGCCCATCCCTTCTCATCCTTCCCTCACCACATGATTCCATGTAATCTGATCCTTCAGTGAGCAGGTAACCCATTTTCACTGCAATCAGATACAGCAGTGAATTAAGAGCTAGTAAAATGGACAGAGAGAGCAAAAGAGGAGTCTGCTTGCATTATTTATTTATGAAAAATAAACTGAAAATTACTCTTTAACCCTTTCACCCCCGGAGGTTTTTTCGGTTCTGCATTTTCGTTTTGCGCTCCCTGCCTTCAAACAGCCATAACTGTTTTATTTTTCTGTTCACATAGCTGTATGAGGGCTTGTTTTTTGCGGGACAAGTTGTACTTTCCAACGCCACCATTTAATATTGCATATGGTGTAGTGGGAAGCGGGAAAAAAATTCCAAATGGGGTGAAATTGCAAGAAAACCGCTATTCCGCTACAGTTCTACGGGTTTCTTATTTACAGTGTTCGATGTGCATTAAACCTGATCCATTACTTTCATTCTACTGGTCAGTAAGAATCCGGCAATACCTAATATGTATAGTTTTTCCTGCGTTTAGTGATAAAATAGTGATAAAATAATTACAAAGTTGCCCTTTTTTTTTTTTTTTTTCCTTGTCATATCTTGACCCCTATAACTTTTTGGTATTTATGTGTACAGAGCTGTATGGGGGCTCATTTTTTGCGAGACAATCTGAAGTTTTTATTGATACCATTCTGGGGTGTGTATGACTTTTTGATCACTTTTTATTTAATTTTTTTTAGAAAAAAAAAAGCGACAAAAAACTGCAAATCGCCATTTGGACGCTTTTTTCCGCCACACAATTCGCCGTATTGGAATTTTTTTTTTATATTTTAAAAGTATGGGCGTTTTCGGTCACGGTGATACCCATGATGTCTATATTTATTGTTATTTAGGTATTTATTTTTTAATTATACGAAAAGGGGGGTGATTTGAACTTTGATATCTTTTTTATTTTTTATATATTTTTTAACATTTTTTTAAATTTTTTTTTCACTATTTGAAAGCTCAAATATGGGCTGATATATTGTGGCTTTTTTTTTTCTTTATGAGCAATCAGGGATTTTCTAGACTCAGAAATCCAAGGATTGCTCATTTCTTATCCTGGCCTGCCATCTAGTGGCCAGAATAAGAATTATACTTTGAAAACTGTAATTCTCACCAGCGAGGATTACAGTTTTCATATGGTGTACAGACACCCCAATTGGCCACACGGGGTGTCTGTACACCACCCAGAAGCTTCCGGGTTCAGATGCAACTAGATGCCGTGATCACGTGTGATCACGGCATCTAAACGCCCAGGAAGACGCCGCCAATCTAGTAAGTAGCGGCAAGTCTCTGCTGTTAGAAACAGCAGAGACTTGCCGGCCATGACGCCCGCCGCACTTGCGAGCGGGCGCCATGTGCCCGCATCGCCCAAGCGCCGTACATGTACGGTGCTGGGCGTGAAGGGCATGAATTGTAACATTGTGCATTGTAAAAAGGAGGAAATACAAACATATATGGTAGCTATCCTCCCTCCCCCAAATAAAAATGCATAAAAATTATTCTATAAATTATATGTACCTCAAATGGTACTAATAAACACTTAAAACTCATTGTGCCCCAAACAAACCTTCATATGGACAAGTGAATAGCAAAATATATGTTTTATTATGCAAAAGTAATAAAACAGAAAACTATACATGTTTGGTGTCATCACATTTATAATGACCTATACTAAAAAGTTGTATATCTGATCCAGATATCCCTTCATCTCTGACCACAGAAACTCCAAGCCACTGAAGAAGGTCTTTACAGACCGAAACGTCCGGCTCATATATGGATAGTGGTTATGCAGTATTTAATTTCCTATAAACTGGATCATGAACCTCATATTGTGAAAATCACTAAATAAAATTTCCTTTAAATTGCAAAGAACATTCAGTGTGCCACATATTTATACTACTGTTGGATGACCGTCGGGTCTTTGCCGGCACCGGGAAGAGCAACACAGTGTGTGGTACTCCATACTCTAATATACTATAGCTAGAGATGAGCGAGCACTAAAATGCTCGGGTGCTCGTTATTCGAGTCGAACTTTTCCCGATGCTCGGGTGCTCATTTCGAGTAACGAACCCCATTGAAGTCAATGGGAGACTTGAGCATTTTTTGCAGGGGACCAAGGCTCTGCCTAGGGAAGGCTGGGTGAAAACCTGGAAACCTCAGAAAATGATGGAAACACCACGGAAATGGACAGGAAACAGCAGGGGCAGCATGCATGGATGCCCCTGAGGCTGCCTAATCCCACCATTACTCCAAATTCTCAGGCAACAGCCTGGTGGTTACCCTCATGGCAATTGTGCTCACCCAGACCAAGAAAGGCGAGGCAAATACCCATCACATGTTAGGGAAGCACCCAACTAGGTGCAATGAAGGTCCATCACCGCCTGCAGGTGACACCACTGCTCATGCTGGCACTGCAGCTGAAATCAAGTTTAGTATCTGTTCTTATCAGTTGCTGTGGCTGTTGGATGTATAGTGGTGAGCATAGCTGCTTCCCAAGCATCTAAAAAAGAAGTCAGTACAATATCTAATACGTCCCCCTACCCGGGTAAATTGTTTGGAGAGAGGGCCTGTAGGTGGGGGGGGAAGGAGGTTGAGCTGGAAGAGCCAGAGGAGTGCTCCCTGGGCTAGCGTGTGTGGCGATGACAACAGCCAGAATGGATTTGGAGAAACTGTTGCATCAACCGGTATGGTATCGGTTCTTCTCAGTTTAATACCGTATACGTCCCCTATCTTGGGACCTTATATTTCATGGATTTTTCGACCACGGAAAAAGGAAAAAGAGCTTGCTCTGGTCAGGGGAGTGTCTTTCCTACTGCAGCTAAGGGGACGTGTCCATGCGCTGCCTATCACAGGTCAGGAGGCAATTAAAAGAAGAAACAAAAAAAACATCAGTACAATATCTAATACGTCCCCTATCCGGGTAAACTGTTTGTAGAGAGGGCCTGTAGGTGGGGGGCAGGCTGGGGGGAAGGAGGTTTCGCTGGAACAGCCAGAGGAGTGCCCCCTGGGCTAGCGTGTGTGGTGGTGACAACAACCGGATGTAGTTAGAATGACGACACAGGACCCCAACTTAAAAATTTAGCATCAGCCGGTACAGTCGTGAATTATGAGATTGATCAATTGTGGTATGTCTTCTATGTATACTACTCAGTTTAATACCGTATATGGCAGCTATCCGGAAAAATAGTTTGTAGAGAGAGAGAGAAAGATAGGACAACCGGTACAATTGTCAATTATGAGCTACATCAAGTGTGGCATGACTTTTAAATGGATATTGCATGTGGTCACGTACTCCCTGGAACCCCATAGTCACCCCTTCCCTGATGTGCTAGCCCAGAACATTCTCTGCCCTAATTCGCAAGACATTTTGCTGTTTCCGTGTGCTGACAGTGGGGATTTACCAGTGTTGTCTGAGGAGGTGGTGGACAATGGCGAGACACAGGTGTCGGGGGGTGAGGTAGTTGTATGGGAAGCAAGTTACAGTGGGGACTCCTTGGGGGGGGATTTCTCTTTCTCAGGATGGGACAGATTCAACTTGGGTGGATCAGGCACAGGAACAGATGAATTTTTTGGGGGGTTTATTTAACTTTTATTGAGCAAAAATAACCACAGAGATATTTATTCGTTATCTTCTCTGCGCAGTCTGGCGTTGGGGTTCGTCACTTTGATGGCGAGCTGTGCCGCTCTCTCCACAATGGTCTGTAGGTTCTTAGATGGAGCAACAGAAGGACTTGTTGCTCATCAACAGAACCTCGACCTCCTTGACATTGTGGACAAGGAATTTGCGGAACCCTGTGGGCAGCATGTGTTTGGTCTTCTACTTGCTACCATATCCAATGTTGGGCAATATAGATTCGCAAGTAATATTATTTTTCACACTTATCCCAAAAATAAAAATGTATGCAGTTTGCGCAAATAAAACTGGAAACTGGAATTGGAGAGAAGGCCTGTAGGTGGACCTCCGGAAAAATTGTTTGGAGAGAGGGCCTGTAGGTGTAACTCCGGAAAAATTGTTTGGAGAGAGGGCCTGTAGGTGGACCTCCGGAAAAATTGTTTGAAGAGAGGGCCTGTAGATGGACCTCCGGAAAAATTGTTTGGAGAGAGGGCCTGTAGGTGGACCTCCGGAAAAATTGTTTGGAGAGAGGGCCTGTAGGTGGACCTCTGGAAAAATTGTTTAAAAAGAGGGCCTGTAGGGGGCCCTCCTGAAAAATTGTGCTAAAAGAGTGCCAGTTTGACCTCTAAAATATGGCGTTTTTTGGGTCAGCGTTAGGCAAAGACGATATGTAGGAGGAGGAGGAGTAGGAGGAGGAGTAGAGAAGAGGAATCGGATACATAAGTTATTTAAATCTTTAGCTGCTTTCCCCCGGAGATTTGAATTCCGGTGAAATCCAGGCTTTGTTCATTTTAATAAGCGTCAGCCTGTCAGCGCTGTCAGTTGACAGGCGTGTACGCTTATCGGTGATGACGCCACCAGCTGCACTGAATACCCGCTCTGACAGCACGCTAGCGGCAGGGCAGGCCAGCACCTCCAAGGCGTACAGCGCCAGTTAAGGCCACGTGTCCAGCTTTGAAACCCAGTAGTTGTATGGAGCAGAGTGATCGCTACGGACGTTGGTATGGTCAGCTAGGTACTCCCTCACCATCCTTCTGTACAGCTCCCCCCTACTCTGCCTAGACTGGGGACATGTGACAGTGTCTTGCTGGGGTGACATAAAAGTGGCAAAGGCCTTGGAGAGCGTTCCCCTGCCAGTACTGGACAAGCTGCCTGCTCGCCTCCTCTCCCCCGATACTTGGCCCACAGAACCATGCCCTCTGCCGCTAGCAGCATCAGATGGGAAGAATTGTTTCAGCTTAGTGCACAAGGGCCTGTTGATATCTATTCACTCTCATACTCCTTTCCTCTGCAGGGATGAGAATGGAAAGGTTCTGCTTGTACCGTGGGTCCAGGAGAGTGAACACCCAGTAATCGGTGTTTGAAAAAATTCTTCTAACGCGAGGGTCACGGGATAGGCAGCCTAACATGAAGTCTGCCATGTGCGCCAGAGTCCCAACACGTAAGAATTCCCTCTCCTCACTGGCCTGACTCTTCATTTCCTCCTCCTCCAAGTCCTCCTCTTCAGCCCATACATGCTCAAGAGTTAAGGACTGAGCACTGGTACCCTCTACTGTCTCGCCGACATTCTCCTCCTCTTCCTCCTCATCCTCATCCCCCTCCTCCGATATGCGCTGAGAAACAGACCGGAGGGTGCTCTGGCTATCAAGCGACGTATCTTCCTCCACCGTCTCTTGTGACAAGCGCAAAGCATCCGACTTGATGCTGAGCAGTGAGTTTTTCAACAGGCAAAGCAGCGGGATGGTGAGGCTGATAATGGCGGCATCACCGCTGACCATCTGTGTTGACTCCTCAAAGTTGCTCAACACCTGGCAGATATCAGACATCCAGGTCCACTCCTCATTGTAGACTTGAGGAATCTTAGTGACCTGACTACCAGTTCTGGTGGAAGATGACATCTGGCAGTCTACAATCGCTCTGCGCTGCTGGTAAACTCTGGATAACATGTTTAATGTTGAATTCCATCTCATGGGCACGTCGCACAACAGTCGGTGAGCGGGCAGTTGTAGGCTGCGCTGCGCTGCCCTGAGAGTGGCAGCATCTGTGCTCGACTTGCGGAAATTCGCACAGATGCGGCGCACCTTGGTGAGCAAATCAGACAGATTGGGGTATGTCTTGAGGAACCGCTGAACTATTAGATTGAACACGTGGGCCAGGTATGGCACATGTGTCAGTCTTCCGAGTTGCAGAGCCGCCACCAGGTTACGCCCATTGTCACACACAACCATGCCTGGCTTGAGGTTCAGCGGTGCCAGCCACACATCGGTCTGCTCCGTGATGCCATGTAACAGCTCTTGGGCGGTGTGCCTTTTGTCACCTAAGCTCAGCAGTTTGAGCACCGCCTGCTGGAGCTTACCCACGGCACTTTTGCTGCGCCTAGAGCTACCGACTGAAGGCGCCGTGCCCACGGATGGTAATTCGGTGGGGGAGGAGGAGGAGGGGTCGGAGGAGGAGGAGGCATAGTACGTCTTAGAGACTGTGACCGAGGTAGGCCCCGCAATCCTCGGTGTGGGCAGTACATGAGCGGCCCCAGGGTCATTCTCGGTCCCAGCCTCCACCAAGTTAACCCAATGTGCCGTCAGTGAGATATAGTGTCCCTGCCCGGCAGCACTTGTCCACGTGTCCGTGGTTAGGTGGACCTTCTCAGAAACAGCGTTGGTCAGGGCACGGATGATGTTCTCTGACACGTGCTGGTGTAGGGCTGGGACGGCACATCGGGAAAAATAGTGGTGGCTGGGGACCGAATACCAAGGGGCAGCCACCGCCATGAGATTGTGAAAGGCCTCGGTCTTTACCAGCCTATAGGGAAGCATCTCCAGGCTAAGCAATTTGGAGATGTGGACGGTGAGGGCTTGGGCATGTGGGTGGGTGGAACTCTATTTCCTCTTGCGCTCCAGCGTCTGCTGTAAAGACAGCTGAACGCTGCGCTGGGACACGTTCGTGGACACTGTGGAGGATCGTTGAGGCGAAGGTGTGGTTTTCCGGCGGGAGCCGCTCGTGCCGGGGTCCTGGGCAGGGGGTTGACTAGCAGAGGCAGCGAGTGACGCAGGGGGTTGACTAGCAGAGGCAGCGAGTGACACAGGGGAAGGAGCAGTGGTGTGACCCGCAGGAGGTGGTGAACGGCCTTGGTTCCATTGAGTGGGGTGTTTAGCACTCATATGCCTGCGCATGCTGGTGGTGTTTAGGCTAGTAGTGGTGGCACCCCTGCTGATCCTGGTGTGGCACAGGTTGCACACCACAGTCCGTCAGTCATCCTCACTTTCTTTAAAGAACCTCCAGACTTGCGAACATCTAGGCCTCGCCACGGGAGCTTCACTACGTGAAACATTTGCTGCTGATGCACCAGCTCTGGCCCTGCTTCTCCCTCTGGCCACACCACTGCTTCCTACAACCTGTTCTGGTGCAGCACTCGCCTCCGCCTCAGAAGCACTCTCTTCACTCGGCATATCAACCCAGCTTTGGTCAGTCACCTCGTCATCCTCCGATTCCTCAGTCTGCTCCCCCCTCAGAATTCCTCCCCTTACAACAACTTCACCACTGTCTGACAACCGTGTCTCCTCATCGTCCGACACCTCTTTACAAACTTCTTCCACTAACTCAACATTGTCATTATCATCATCATC
Source organism: Rhinella marina (assembly GCA_900303285.1). Taxonomy (NCBI): domain Eukaryota; kingdom Metazoa; phylum Chordata; class Amphibia; order Anura; family Bufonidae; genus Rhinella; species Rhinella marina. The sequence continues at coordinate 29,003 of ONZH01009774.1, read as the reverse complement.
ACCCACAGACTGCTACAGTTTGAACACTTGGGCATCGGGAAAGAGGTCAGCAGCAACCTGAGAAGTGGTTTGTGACCCTGGGAAGGGTCCAGAAAACAGTTCCTGTTCCAGTTCCTGAGTATGCCGGATCGCATTCCAAATTTTCCTGGGAGGGGCAGACTGGGGGGAAGGAGGTTGAGGTGGAGGAGCCATAGGAGTGCTCCCTTGGGTAACGTGGGTGGACTGCGTGGAAGACTGACTGGCGGACAAATTACTTGAAGCATTATCCGCAATCCACGAGATCAGCTGTTCGCACTGTTGTGGTTTCAACAGTCCTCTACCACATGTCCCTATAAGTTGAGACATGAAGCTAGGGAGTGTAGCTCTGCGGCGTTCCACAGCTCCCTCATCAGCAGGTACTGTCTCACCCTGCCCAGGACCACGGCCTCTGCCCCCTGCAGTAATTGAATGCCCTCGCCCTCGTCCTCGACCCTAAGACCTGGGGTTCCACATTTTCTGTATATAATTGTATTCTATAAAAAAAATAAAATAAATGGGCCTGGTGTTCTGAAACCCACAAACTTGTTCAGTCTGGTTTAATTTTGTGAAGTACAGAAAGTGTCACCTGGACAGTATATACGTTTTGGTGTGAGTGTGCTGAACTTTGTCACACAGAAAGGTTACACGCAGCTGTGTGAAATGGATTTGTATCACTCAGCTAAAACAACAAAAAAAATTATTTTGTTTCTATTTTTTTTAAATATTTTTTTCTTTTAGTTTTGTTTTTTTGGGAACGTGACGTGCAGAAACTATCGTACAGCTGACTGACACCCTAATTACGGTGGCTATTTAGACTGCGACCCAGACAAATGTCGCACAGAGATTTTTAGGATCAAGCCATATATACGTGACAGGTAGCAAGTGACTTGGTTGTATTTTGTGACGTACAGAAAGTGTCACCTGGACAGTATATACGGTTTGGAGTGAGTATGCTGAACTGTGTCACACAGAAAGGTTACACGCAGCTGTGTGAAATGGATTTGTATCACTCAGCTAAAACAAAAAAAAAAAAATTATTTTGTTTCTATTTTTTTTAAATATTTTTTTCTTTTAGTTTTGTTTTTTTGGGAACGTGACGTGCCGAAACTATCGTACAGCTGACTGACACCCTAATGACGGTGGCTATTTAGACTGCGACCCAGACAAATGTCGCACAGAGATTTTTAGGATCAAGCCATATATACGTGACAGGTAGCAAGTGACTTGGTTGTATTTTGTGAAGTACAGAAAGTGTCACCTGGACAGTATATACGGTTTGGAGTGAGTGTGCTGAACTGTGATACACATAAAGGGTACACGCAGCTGTGTGAAATGGATTTGTATCACTCAGCTAAAACAACAAAAAAAATTATTTTTTTTTCTATTTTTTTTTTTAAATATTTTTTTCTTTTGGTTTTGTTTTTTTGGGAACGTGACGTGCAGAAACTATCATACAGCTGACTGACACCCTAATGACGATGGCTATTTAGACTGCGACCCAGACAAATGTCGCACAGAGATTTTTAGGATCAAGCTATATATACGTGACAGGTAGCAGGTGACTTGGTTGTATTTTGTGACGTACAGAAAGTGTCACCTGGACAGTATATACGGTTTGGAGTGAGTGTGCTGAACTGTGACGCACAGAAAGGTTACACGCAGCTGTGTGAAATGTATTTGCATCACTCAGCTAAAACAACAAAAAAAAAAATTTTTTTTTCTATATTTTTTTTTGTTTTTTGGGAACGTGACGTGCAGAAACTATCGTAGAGCTAACTGAAACCCTACTGACGGTAGCTATTTAGACTGCGACCCAGACAAATGTTGCACAGAGATTTTTGGGATCAAGCCTTACACGTGACAGGCAGCAAATGACTTGGTTGTATTCGGTGACATACAGAAAGTGTCACCTGGACAGAAAATAGTGAGTGTACTGAACTGTGACACACAGAATGGTTCCACACTGCTGTGTGCAATGGATTTGTATCACTGAGATATAACATAAAAAAAATAAAAGGGGGTTATACATGGCGATAGCTGCACTACTAGTGCCAGCCAGCCAAGTGACAAAAAAAAAAATGTCTTCTAGCCCTTAGAAGGGCTGTTGGGTTCTTTGTGGGTGATCCCTGCCTAACAGAGAACTAAATGCAGGCCCTAACACTGTCCCTGAAAGGCAGCAGCTCTATCCCTAACGACATCCAAACGGCATCTGAGCCGAGCACCTCAGCCAGTCGGTAGTATATTCCATGGTCACCTGATCAGGCCAGCCAACCCCTGCTATCGACATGTAAGGGCCCCACATGATGCTGGGTGGTACGCAGAGTCTCCTGGCTTGTGATTGGCTGTGTTTTTAGGCGCCAAAAAAGCGCGATGCGGAAGTTGCCATTTCCTCGAGCATGGCGAGATACTCGTCCGAGCAGCGAGCACTTACGAGTACCCTAATGCTCGAACGAGCATGCTCGCTCATCTCTAACTATAGCAAAATGTTAACCTGTTATCTATGCAACACAATAAACAGCACACAAATTATGGTAGTCTATTTTATATTCCCCACTAAAACATGAAGAAAGGTAATTCATAATTGTATGCATGCATTGTCTTGCAAAAAAAAAAAAAACAATTATGGCTTTGTTGAAAAAAAGTTGTGCCTCTTTGAATGCAACCTTCAAAATATTGCCAAAATTGTCAGCTTTTAAAAAAAATAAACATTAAAAAGGAAAACTAATAGAATGTATAGCCATATAACAGTATCTATCCATACTGCATTTCTACTTTTAATTTGCATGAGAAGATTTAAATTTAATGTGTCCTCCAGCTAACTTCTACTACATGACACAAAGGTGACAACTGGGTGCGAAGCCATGAAGCCATTCTCTCTTCCACCTGTCACTAGAGCTCCAATTTAAACTAAGAGAAATGCTACCTCAGCAGTGACATATCTGAGATCCTCGTCGTTACCGATACAAATGACTGAGCTTTGAAATGTATTATTGATGTTCAGAGATGTGTATACTTGCTATGGATCCTTCTCACAATTGTGAGCCAACCTCAAGCTCATCTACCAAGTGATAATTACACTTAGTAAAGCATGTATTAAGAAGAAAGCGCCAAAACGACAAAGAAATCTTGTCACATTTTAGACAATGGCCAAGATGCAACCTGACTCATTTTTCCTGCTTCAATTTTGAGAAGGTGAAGGGGTCGAGGAGTTATGCAGGCTGTGTCATAAAATGTAATCCTAAAAATGAAAGCTCCATCCTTTGGCTGGGGATGAGTTAAACCCCACTTTAATTTACAGTCTGTAATATAGTTTTGTTGGCAGGGTTTCATAAATCTGTTTCATCAGTACGACTGCTGAATGATAATGGTGCTTTCTCTGGAGCTGAGTCTATCTTCTGCAAGCTTGCTACTCAGGCCATGGAGGATTCAGCTGTAGGGATATCACTCGGTGCCAGTCTTCACAGAATCGTAAGCGTTATTGAAAATGTGCTGGTGCCTCACATTATTATGCAGGTCCAGGGTCATTAAAATTTTATCATATAAACCCTGCCGTCTACACAGAAGAGGAATTGAGATCCTTGGCAGAGGATGATCACATATTTTATCAGTTTTCTGAAAGGGAAACCAGCGGGTTCAGAGCTGGAGAGAAACAGAATAATATTCCCTTTAATATAAACATAATATTATGTCAAAACCTTCTGAAATTGACATTTATCTACCATGGTTAATATTAACTTTTCCTCCGGACTAGCTGAATGTCTCACAGATGCGTGACAATTCATACTAGTCACACTTGATATCATTTCTCCATGTTTTACTTTCAGGCGGGTTTAGTTAAGGAGCAAAGAGATCAACACACACAGACTCTCACTAGCATACACATGCAAACTCCCAAGCTTGAAGACGCACACGCTGTCCCAGAAACAGCTGCAGCCGGTGTCACATATTACAGACCAAGATCCAACTTGGTATACTGATGGGTAATATTTAGAGATGAGCGAATCGAATCCCACGAAGTGGAATTCAATCCGAATTTCGGGATAAATTCGATTCGCCTAGAAGCCGAATTTCCTTGTGCTTCATGTCAGAGAATCGATTTAACCTGAAATAGTGTAAAAAACAAAAAAATCCATGCATACCTCCTCCATGTGCTCGCGATGAGCCGCCAGCCGCCATCTTGCTTGAATATCTTGGCCGAAATCCCGTGCATAGTGACGTATGACGTCACCAAGCCGGACAGCGTGATGATATAATCTCGCACCGTGCGAGATTTCGGGGCAGATCTTTAAGCAATATGGCGGCGGCCGGCCTGTCGCGGGCAAATGGAGGATGATTTTATTTTATATGTTAATTTTACACTTTTTTTGCACTCAGATGCCGTGATCATGTATGAATGCGGCATCTGAGGGGTACAATAACGGGGATGGCGGTTCGTGGTGAAGTAATTAGTCACAAAGCAAATCTTTTTAAAAAAATTTGGCGAATCTGCCGACTCTAACTTTTCAAAAGTTTGCACATCCCTAGTAATAATCATAAAAATCACATTTATATTGTATATAAAGAGGTTATATTGGATACAAATAGGTCCGGCTCCATCCACTTGAGCCTCCAGAGACAACTCTGCATCCAGTATTGCATGAGTGTTATGTAGTTTCATCTACCGTATAATTGTTAGTATACAGTGGATGACTCTGATCATTTCTGCATGAATGATATGGAATACAGGGATGGTTTTCATGAATGTAAAGCCCTGGATTGAAATCAGTCTTCTGGTCTGAGGAAAGGGCCAAGCATCTGTCACCCCTGCTCTGTCTCTTTAATAAGCTGCCTCTGATGGAGATGCAATGGGTGTAGCTAGAGCAAGGCAGGAGTCAGGTGATGGGGCGAGGGCCTAATGTGCCACTCTTCCTAAAATGGGTGAAGAAATATCTAGGTCGGCCAGGCCTCTCTTTCCGAACTAACCAGAACTAACCAGATATGGGACACATGTTCTTCACTATAAGGCTACTTTCACACTTGCGTTTTATAATTCCGGTATTTAGTTCCGTCATAGGGGCTTAATACCGGAATAAAATGCTTCAGTTTTGTCCCCATTCATTGTCAGCTGGTGAAATGGAGGGCTGGACGGTGCACACATAGGTTCCGGCCCCACACATGTCCCTGTGGCAGCACGGATCCGGCGGCACCCTTTACCTGCCGGATACGTGCTGCCGCTAATGTGAAAGAGGCCTAACACTGGTAAATGCAAATATCAAAGCAATAAATCAACCAGGGACTGAGAGGTTGATAGATAGGTCACATATTCTGGAAGTGAGATAACAAGTGACATGGTGTGAGAAATTGGTGAAGAGTGCAAGCGTTGCACTTTAGTGCAACATTTAGCTTGAAATCCACACTCTCCTTTGCTATTCCTGATACACTTGTATGCATTAAATGTGTTATGTTATGAAAAATGTACATTGTTATTATAGTATATGGACGTTTACTATTATCCTATATCCTATAATCCTCTACCGGTCGCCTGTGGCAGAAAGCATTGAGCTTCTCTGTAACACTACCACAGGGGACTGGAGTATTATCCTTTCCATTAAAGCCAATAGACTTATGGGGTCATTTATCAAACTGGTGTAAAGTAGAACTGGTAGAACCCATAACAACCAATCTGATTCCAACTTTCATTTTTGACAGCTTCTTTGGAAAATTAAAGTTGGAATCTGATTGGTTGCTATGGGCAACTAAGCCAGTTCTACTTTGCACTAGTTTGAGAAATGACCCCATTACTGTTTAATACACAAACTTTTGGGGTACCCTAGCCCGAGAATTGCTCTTTTCTCTTTTATAGTTGCTTTTCACAATGGTTTAAAGATAAAGGTATTGACTGGATCCACTTTTAGCCCGGAATTCCTAAATAATGTTTTTGTATGCTAATCCCTTTAATAAAAATAATTAATTCAACAGGGTAGGTTTATTAATCCAATCTAATATCTAGACAGTGCACATTTGGATCATAAAATTGCTGTGTTTTTAGCACATTGGTTCATCATAAGTAACGCTGCATTTCCCGCTTAGTTACACCTTTTTCCCATCTAGCCATGTCCTTTGGGTAAGGGCCCATTCAGACGGCCATATGAACGGATCGGCACCCGTTCCGCGATTTTGCGGATTAGGTGCGGATCCATTCATTTCAATGGGGGCACAAAAGATGTGCTGTCCGCAACACCGTGTGTTGTCCGCATCCGTGGTTCTGCTCCGCGGCTCCGTGAAAAAGATAGAACATGTCCTTTTCTTGTTTGCAATCGCGGACAAGAATAGGCATTTACTCTTATGGTTGCGGAAATGTGTGGTCTGCACTCCAGAAATACAGTTTCATGACTTTTTGCTCTTATTTGTGCAAAAATGTTTACAGCATTTACTCAGGTTTTGAAAAGTTTAAAACAGTTAATGGGGTGCAGTGAGGTGTAGGACAGATTTAAGAAATTAAAAAGTCACAAATGTTGCAGGGTGGCATATAAACTGCAGTAATATTTCTAGACATATTTAGAAATGAACCAGATCTATCAAATAACATGTGACATTTAAATATATATATATATATATATATATATATATATATATATATTATTATATTTATTTTTAATGGTACTTTAAATTAACCCTGTGATCAATGTAATGTAACCAGTAGGATTTTATCATATCAAAGTGTAAGATTTATTACACTGAAATATGCCTATATTAGACATATTTCAGGTGCAGATGGTGGTTAGTTGCGTCTCAATCTGTGGGTGTGGCGTTAGCTGAGAAAGGGAAGCCTGCCGGTCCGTCTCATTCATCATTTTCTATGTCTGGTTTAGGTGTAGAAAATGGGCTAAGGCCTCTTTTACACGAACGTTGTTTTTGCGGGCTCCGATCCGTATTTTTCACATAGCCCGCAAAAAAATAGAGCATGTCCTATTCTTGTCCGTATTACGGACAAGAATAGTACTGTCCTATTAGGGTCCAGCTGTTCCGTTCCGCAAAAAAACGGAATGCACACGGATGCCATCCGTTGTTTTCGCGGCTCCGCAATTTGCGGACCGCAAAACACAATGTTCGTGTGAAAGAGGCCTAAATGTAAGACAGCAAAGAAACTATCTTACATTTAGAACTGGCACTGGATGAGCCAAAGTTATGGAGAGACAAAGGGTTTAAAACGCCGGTCTTAACAAATGACCCCCTTAATTTCTACATAAAAGTTAATAATAGTATAATTACTGAATAAAATATATAAAGAGAGAACAAAATTTAAGGAAAGAAATTCTTCTTATTCAGAGTTATCAAAACAATAACACTGACTTGAGACCTATTAATGAAAATGTCACGTTGTATGAGTACTGTAGTAAGTAGCAAATCTAATTTTAATAATTATGTGGTAAGATCTACAGATGAGTTCCCAAGGCAGCACTGATGTTTTCGAGCCCAACATTTTTGAAATGTGAAAAGGACACAATTTATTAAAATTAGCAGAAAATAAGATTGGTAAGTAAGTCCCTATGCAATTTGAGACATTTTAAAGCTCTATTTTCTGAGGCAGAGCTGCCTAGCTCATGTATAGCTACAGGGTTTATTATTTTTTACATTTATTTTACTCACTTATTATATATATCGCTGACATATTCCGCAACACTTTACAGACATTATCATCACTCATTGACCCAGTGGAGCTCACAATCAGAATGTCTTTGAAGTGTAGGAGGAAAATGGTGTACCCGGAAGAAACCCACGCTAACACGAGGAGAACATACAAACTCCACGCTGATGTTGTACTTGGTCAAATATGAAGCTAGAACTTCACATCTACAAGGCACCGGTGCTAGCCACTGAGCCACAGAATGTATTGTAAAAGAACGACATATTTAAAATAGCATTTTTTATACTTTGTAAACATTTGGGAGATTTTCACAAGAGGAAGTGGCAAATCTTCTGCTTAGCTGGTGAAATGGAGGGCTGGAACTGGAGCTTCACTTTATTATTAGGATTGAAAGAACAATTTGCAGATGTGAGGCTGGCTTAGCTATTTTTCCTATTCATCTGAGAATACATCACCAGTATAGCAAAGACATGAAACACCTTCAGAAACTTTATTTCTCTATTTTGGATCAACTTCAGAAAAAGACACCTCCTAAGTAACATTCAACTGAAAGTGAGACAAGAGAATTACAACATCCTACAAAGCTTACACCTCACATATCTTAATTCAGCTAGTATGAGAAAAGATTAGCATTTTTTTTCGGTTTTTGGAAGAAAAGCTAATTTGATTATATTTACCAGAAAGCTAAAGGAATGCAAATTAGAAAAAAAAGAAAAGAAAAGGGGATATCCTATCTAATGCCAGAAGAATTAAGATATTCAATTTGTGATATACTTTTCCAAGTAACCAAGAGTAGTGTCGCCAGACATATAATACTCATGCATATCTTTTGGTCTCCTTTATGATAAAGAGCACACCCCAAAGAGAACCCCACAAGTCAAGTTAGTCATGTAAGACAAGTTTGTTTTGAGGTGTTCTGGTTCTCTTGTTCTTCTAGAAAGAAAGCTAGCTTGTATGTTTCATTGAGATATGTATAAGTTTTGTGGGATGTTCTTATTCTCTTGTTTCACTTTTAGTTAAATGTTAATTTGGAGGTCTCTCTGGTTCATATGATGTTGAATCACAATTTAAAAAAAATTGCTAAAGGTGTCTGTTTTTGCCATACAGGAGATGCATGCTCACATGAGCACTAGAGAGCTATAATCATACCAACTTGCTGTTGCTCAGCAAGTGTGTAAACAGTAAGAAGAACACAGCAGCAATATTAAAACTAGATTATTTTACACAAGAAATTGGCAGAGATGCCTTGTTGCCTTTTAAACGTGTTTATGTAGCAAAGTAAGATACATAGCTAAGTCAGCCTCATATCTGCAAGTAGTTATTTCAGGACAAAAGCTCTTAAACAGAACAAAGCAGATGAAGACAACATTTCTAGCCGCAAAGCCTTAGTGGGGGAACCTCTGGGAGGTTACAATTTCTATTATAGAGATCAGTTGATACACATGGAGGCTAGACAATGCTCCTCCTGGATTTCTGGGTTATATACACTCACCGGCCACTTTATTAGGTACACCTGTCCAACTGCTCGTTAACACTTAATTTCTAATCAGCCAATCACATGGCGGCAACTCAGTGCATTTAGGCATGTAGACATGGTCAAGACAATCTCCTGCAGTTCAAACCGAGCATCAGTATGGGGAAGAAAGGTGATTTGAGTGCCTTTGAACGTGGCATGGTTGTTAGTGCCAGAAGGGCTGGTCTGAGTATTTCAGAAACTGCTGATCTACTGGGATTTTCACGCACAACCATCTCTAGGGTTTACAGAGAATGGTCCGAAAAAGAAAAAACATCCAGTGAGCGGCAGTTCTGTGGGCGGAAATGCCTTGTTGATGCCAAAGGTCAGAGGAGAATGGGCAGACTGGTTCGAGCTGATAGAAAGGCAACAGTGACTCAAATTGCCACCCGTTACAACCAAGGTAGGCAGAAGAGCATCTCTGAACGCACAGTACGTCGAACTTTGAGGCAGATGGGCTACAGCAGCAGAAGACCACACCGGGTGCCACTCCTTTCAGCTAAGAACAGGAAACTGAGGCTACAATTTGCACAAGCTCATCGAAATTGGACAGTAGAAGATTGGAAAAACGTTGCCTGGTCTGATGAGTCTCGATTTCTGCTGCGACATTCGGATGGTAGGGTCAGAATTTGGCGTCAACAACATGAAAGCATGGATCCATCCTGCCTTGTATCAACGGTTCAAGCTGGTGGTGGTGGTGTCATGGTGTGGGGAATATTTTCTTGGCACTCTTTGGGCCCCTTGGTACCAATTGAGCATCGTTGCAACGCCACAGCCTACCTGAGTATTGTTGCTGACCATGTCCATCCCTTTATGACCACAATGTACCCAACAGCAGGATAATGCGCCATGTCATAAAGCTGGAATCATCTCAGACTGGTTTCTTGAACATGACAATGAGTTCACTGTACTCAAATGGCCTCCACAGTCACCAGATCTCAATCCAATAGAGCATCTTTGGGATGTGGTGGAACGGGAGATTCGCATCATGGATGTGCAGCCGACAAATCTGCGGCAACTGTGTGATGCCATCATGTCAATATGGACCAAAATCTCTGAGGAATGCTTCCAGCACCTTGTTGAATCTATGCCACGAAGAATTGAGTCAGTTCTGAAGGCAAAAGGGGGTCCAACCCGTTACTAGCATGGTGTACCTAATAAAGTGGCCGGTGAGTGTATATGCCAATTATCATGTCTAACATCTGTCGGTATCAGATAGGTTTAAAAAAAATAATAATTTGAATATCTTTCTCAGCAACCCAGAGGGCCATCACCTGGCCTACAATACTGTACAAACTTCCTCGCCATACCAGGTGCCTCACCTAAACTACAATACTGTGCACATGTACAGTTCCTCATTACAGTTTCATCTCCAAAGTTTATTTATAGACTAGAGAATAATTATTTCAATTTTATGTCAACGCCACAGAGTCTTTACTAAGTAAGAGATCATTCAGACTGGGCTTCATTAGTCAAGAAGGCCATGGAACATAATGCCTTATCAATTAGACTGTGTTACACATGGTTTCTACTTTTAAATTGTGCTTTGTAACTAAGTACATGCATATGAACCTATAATGTTTAAAGGGATGGGTTTAAGGGGTAATGGAAAGGTGTACTGTATGTCCTTTCCTTCTGTTCTAATAAGGTAGCCTCTTACTACTTATTATTATTATTATTATTATTATTATTATTATTATTATTATTATTATTATTTTAATAAACATTAAGATACTGCACCCAATGAATTAGAACATGCTTTAAAACACAGCAAAAACACCAATATTTAATCATAGATAAAGTCAATTAGAATGATAGTTGGCATTTCCATTATGCAAAAAAGCATGATTGTTCAATTGGTTCCTTTATATGTATCATTAATTAAGGTAAAATGTGCTTCTTTTACAAATGGAACCATTCCGTAAGCATTTACCTAAGCAATATTTCATGGATGGCTTTGCAACTGCTTGTACATAATGTTACAAACTCAAGTTCTCATATTTTCCCGACACTTGATTCTTGTTTTCTGGTACTTATGATTTTCAACTGAATGCACTGAAATAGCAAAACACAGATTCCTTAATCTCCAGCTTCAGAAATTGTGTACATGTCTGAATGAGCTGCAATGCTCACTGATATTTGATATGTTAACTTAATTTGGAATACATTATTACATTCAGACTGCTTCCCTATCCAACTGAGTTTAGGCCAAAACAACCAATCAAAAAACTCTAATTAAAAATAAAGCACTTTAAGCTACTTATGTTCATTGAATATTGTTTACAAGAGCAACTGCTTGATTTCCAAGATCTTCTTATTTGCAGAATGCAGTAGCTTAAGTGTAGTGTGTGTTTGTGGAATTGAAATATTGGATTACTGTACTAAAAAGTTTAATGCAAAGGACCATGTGGAAAAGTTACTTTGAAATGATGAAAATTTGCTATACAATTATAGAGCAATTCAATCCCATTTATAAACCTCTACTGCACAATATACACCTGGTGCTGATTTTTGCGTTTAACTTCAACATGTGCAGCAAGGGTTCTGCTAAGAACTATTCTGGAAGACGAAACAGAAACAATTAAATTGTTGACAATTAAAGGGGGATTACAGGAATTTTTTAACTTTAACATTTAAAATGCATATACAAATGCATATCTTTGAGTTGTCTTCCAAAAAAGAAAATAACACTTGTGCCTATTTGATGCCAGCAGATATAATATGACAAAATATTTCCCAGAACAGATGATCAGCATTGACTGGACTACAATACTTCTTATTTGTACTTGGTCTCCCTAAAGAGAAAGAGCACCACCCAGGGGCACACCTAAGAGCATTCAACTAACCAAGGTACTTTTTTCTGGAGACACCCAGTACTTATTCTTTTGGAAAGAGAACAGGATTGTACACATCATTCAGAGAAACATAGTACTGGAAAACTCTGTACTCTTGTTCTTTTGGAACCTATTAGAAGGGGCTTTACTTCTCCAGAAAGAGATGGATAGTCTAGTGTTCCCCAAACAGTTGAGTCTTGAGTTGTTACTCCCTCTTTACTATTGGTTCTAGGGATGTCATATAGAGGCATCCAGTGTACAGTTGCATCTATCAGAGGTATATACTGGAAAATCCTCCTGATGTATACCTACATAAGTCAATGGGGAAGAAGGAAAATGCCAAATTACAAATCTTCAGCTCATTTCTTTGCTGTGTATTTTAGCTTTCAGAATATACCCTCAAACTGAAACCAGCAGGTGCCCATGGCTTGTAGGCTCTATATATAGAGCCAGGGACTGTACCCATGTACAAGACTTAGGGTGCAAGAATTATTTGAAATGCTGATAAACTGGTATTTGATAAAACCTGAAATTACAGTGAACTTTATAACTCATTCATACATCATGCTCTTTCACATTCTGATATGGAGGAAAGTTTAAAGAACATCTGTAAGAAGGATAATCCTCATAATGCCTGATAGAGTTGATCCTGCTGAGTAAAATAATACCTGATTTATGTTCCTCATTTTGCTATTCCAGAGTAAAAAAAATACTTGTTATTAATATGTAAAATAGGTATTTGGTGCACCAGGGGTGCACCCGAGTAGTGTAGGCTAAAGAGCAGAGGGAGATAACAGAGCCAAGATAAATGCCCAATTCTATCAATCAAGGGACAGACGTTGTGGTTCTAAGTACAGAGAGGAGGAGCTCTAGGTATTATTGGTATTGCAAAGTGTTTTGACCGTTTGATTTATTGGAACTAGAGTTAAGTGGGTTGGCCCATCTCATACAATGTCTGATAGGTGCGGCTCTCACCTCTAAGACTGGCACCTACCTCTAGAATGGAGTCCTCAAAATGAAGGAGAGCAGACCACACTCAACTATTATTGGAAGTCCGAAAGAAATTAATGGGAAGAGCACCTCTCAAGTGCAGACACCACTCCATTCACTTCTATGTGTCTGATGAGACCCACACCTATCAGACATTGGGGCATATTCTAGTATTATGCTCCCAATGTATGAGATAGGTCAATCCCTTTAAATGAATTATACATGTATTCATCACATTACAAACATTTTCTGATAATCAGATCATTTTCATTAACAATCATGAAATGATTTAGGGCCAGCTTTAGCAAAAGAGTCAAGTTAAGATGTTTCTATGACCTTCCAATAATTTATAGGAATAATTTATAGTGCCGCACCAAGTTATGTTGAGCTGTCTGAATATTGTTCTTTTTTTTTTTTTTTATATTTTACTTTAAGGATATATTTTAGTATTTCTATATCTTGTCGTATGCTGCTTGTCAAATGCTTATCTGTAGAACTATAGCTATATGAGTAACTGGTAATCAGAATCCTCTTACAAAGATTTTTTACTTTGACCCTTAGCTCCTGCAATAATAGCTGACGTTGGGATTATCAGTTACATTGACAAATAGTAAAAGTGTGCTATTAACTACGTAGTCAGTAGTTAGTATATCCTGGTACTGTATTAGACACAGCAGGTCTGTGTTTCCGGTGGCAGAGGCTATGGCTTTTTTTATTCTCAGCTCAGTTTATTGAGTGTAGTTCTCTTTTATATATAAGAAATATGTATGTCCTTGACACGGTAATAATGGTGGTTCTGTAAATTCGAATAGAAAGAGGTATGTCACTAGAATGCAGCCTTGAAGTCCTGCTCTTTTGTAATACATAGGACAGCCTCATAATAGCCAAGACAGATACTGGATGTAGAAAACATATTGATTGTCAACTTTGTATGCTTATATAATAGAGTTATGCAATGACATAACATCTGCATAAAGTTAATAGTTCAACCGATGACTGGAGCAAATAAAATGAATCCTATGTAAGTGAAATAGCTAAATGATGGATTTTTCACTATGAAAGAGAACCTTTCACCATTCCTGACATATCAATTTTAATAGCTTCATGCATTCCCCATGTAATAACAATTCTGGAACATATATTCTTATGGCTCTATGTTGCACCATTCCTTTATTATTCCTGCTACAAGTGTATGAATAAAATACTAGCAGTGTGCAATGAAGGTCCAGATAGGTGTTACCAATTGGAGGAATGTCCCTGCACAGTCTACCATTATCAAATCAGACTGTACAGGGACCCACCCCCAAATGGAAACACTCATCTGGACATTCATTGTAAACTGCTAGTAATTAATTCATAATTTCTAGCAGGAATAATAAAGGAATGGCACAATATAGAGTTTTAAAATGCAAATAGTTGCTAAAGCAGACATGTCAGTGTAAGTGCAGTGGTCCATGCCCACTGCTGTCTCACTTGCTCAGGCACAGTGTTACTCACCCATCCCGTCCTGTCCGGCAGCCCAGACCCACTGCCTCTCCTCGTTCTCACTCATAGAGGGCCCAGCCGCTGGAACTTCCTTCCCCTTCTGCAGGCCGCAGTCTACACTTCATTGGCTTGTCTTATCCCCCCACCCTTAGGTGCATGCTAACTTTCTCTTAAAGGGCCAGCATGCACAGATCCTAATTCTTCCCCAGCCTATGGCTGGCTGTCTTAGGGTATTTTTAAGACACCATCCTCACTAGAACGGTGCCTCTGCTTTATGTTTTCTTGTTTACTATGTTCTAATATCCTTGGATGGTTTTCTGAGACTCTGGGTGCAATAGTATAGGAATTGGGATTGTTTGATGGTCTTCTCCTGTGGTTTATTTGGTTGAACTTTGTAAAATCTTTTAAATGAAAGAATGTATCCTGCTCCTTCAGAACCCACATTTTGAACTGAAATTTTCTCCTAATTATCTTCTTTTTATAAATTTGTCCTCTAGCTATACCCTTAGATCAAAATACTGCCAAAATGCAACATTTATGTTAAAGAACATAGATGGTAATTTGCTCTGCTGAAATAAGCCTAAATTAGGTGTATTTCAGGCACAGATGGTGGTGCATGTCAGTTGTGCCGCTATCTGTGACTTCAACCAGCTCATGCCAGGCCTAAAACTGTGGGTGTGGTGTGGGCAGGCCCGTCTCATTTACCATTTTCTACTCCTGTTTTAGGCCTAAAAAATGGTCTAAATGTAAGACAGCTCAGAAACGATGCGATGGATCCGTCGAAGTTATGGAGAGACCTGCACCTCTTCATAACCTTGGTGGATCCTCAGTTTGATGGTTTATTAAGACCAGCTTTTAAAATGTTGTACTTAATAAATGTGCCACATAAAGTAATTCTAAATAAGCCCCACATTTGGAAACATTAATATAATATACAGTAACCATTAAGAGTTTGGAACTCTGTTTTTCCAGTGGCCCCCAAAACTGTGGACCTATTAGGAGAGTGTTTATCAGTGTCCCTATAAATCCCTGTCCTCTGTGTTTCCTCCATGTATAATGTAGAATTCATTAGGGATCTAAGACCAAGAATTTGAGATATTCATGCAGTGGGGTGAACTAAGCAGTGGCTTTAGGGTTTATGTTGTCAGCTCCTCATGGCTCAGCTCCTGACAACACAAGCTGCTACTGTACATCACTGCTTTGCCAAGACTGAACCCTTTCACTACATTTCAGCTGTCTTATGACTTGCATCATATCCTTCATGAAAAGTGAGATAGGTCCTATTGCTAAATGCTTTGCTGCACTTTGCTCTGCATCGTCTGTTTGTATTCCTACAAGTGCACTGAAAGTCAGGCTGACCCTACAAAAGAAGATTATACAAGTCTTACATCTGCACATCAGATTCAAATATTTGTAATACATTCAGATATTAATATTTGAAACGGCTTTAATATTCTTGCAGGACGTGTCACATTTAATCTGACTTTTCTGCAGTTTAAACAACAGACCATCTTGATGATGACAGTCTGACAAAGGCAAATTAACATTTCATGATCCAACCCAAAATATATTTTACTTAGTGGAAACACTTGAATTATCATATGCATAACTATACCTGTCAGAACAATCTTCCAAAATCTGCAGAAAACCCTGTGAACCATGATTTGTATGGAATAGAAAAAAATGTGCCCAGGGGACATTCCAGGCCATAGATGTAGCTCAGATCAACAATGAATGAAATACAGAACTGAAACATAAAACAGATTGTCTTTTCTAAGGCAAACCCTGTCATCAATTTAATCCAGGAAAGGCATCAGCTCAAAACATAAAGCAGCCATTTTTTCTTTTGCGTGTCAGTGTATATGTGTATATTAATCATTAGGAGCACATAACTGACAGTTGTACTGATGATCCTTAAATAATTAGTACATGGCAAATACTATTGTACCTAACGGCCTAGAGGATACAAAGCACTACATCTGTACTAATCCTTATCCTTAAGGTGAATGCGTGTTCCATGTCGTAACCGATTTATGTAATAAGCTAATAAGCATTAAATCCAGGTGGATTTTCCACCATAATAAGGTTATACTGCGAGGCTTAAACAAAAACTGAACTGGATTGATTGGGTGCATGCCTTCTATAAAAGGCTAAATGTAACCTACATACATAGTTGCTGTTGATAAAAGCCTAGTGTTGACTGTAATACATAGTGAAGACATACCAGGATAGCGTGAGGTAGCTCTCATGTGACTATTAAAACAAATCACTTGAGTTATAATTACTTTTGAAGGCTCTTAGTATAATAATGTGAAATTTCTACAAGATTATGAAGCCTTATATCACATATAGTATTAGCATATGAATACACACTGAGAATCAATAATTACAGTATCTTAGCTTGTATCTTTGTGTAGTATATATTACTGTATTTCATAGTACAGTTTGGCCTAATATTTCCCCAAGACCACCAAGTCTCCACTATCTCTTCACATTGGCTCCCTGTCGGCTCCTACAATGTTGGTGCTAATGTTGGTAGAAGGGTCAAAATCATATCACTGGCAGCTAACTCTTTGGTCAGAATCATAGAAATCCTTCATATCTTTAATAATCATTTGCCTTTATTATTCATAGCATCTCAAACTGACGTGAGGCCTGTAAAGATTGACTCTGCCCTAATTTATCATTAGGGCCTTAAAATGCAGAGGTAGTATATGTAGTTCACTCAGTGCCAGACTCGGACTGGCCCACAGGAGTACAGGTGAATCCCCCGGTGAACCCCTGAGCAAGGTGAGCCCCTAGTCTCCCACCCCCTGCACAAGTGGCACATAACACAGTAGACTTACTGCACTACATACATATATTCAATGTACATCACCTCAACCGGCCTATGTTCATATAAAGAACCTGATAGATTATTAAAGAAACTTCTCAGTTTATTATTATAGACATGATCAGAGCTGAGATGACTTCTAGGTATAGAGGAAAGCTAGCCAGTGTCTTCTTCTCTTCAGGACCTACCTTCTTATAGTTGCTGCAGGGACCCCCATATTCAATCATCTGGTAGCATCTTGCTGCTGTGTGAGCAGATAATATTTGAATGTATCTGTATCAGGGGCGGACATACCGCGGTGCAGCCGGTTCGGCTGCACCGGGGCCCAGGACCGGAGGGGGGCCCTTTCTTCCCGGCGGCAGGTAGAGATGTGAGCGCTTCCATTTTGGAAGCGCTCATCTCTATATTCATCTGTATCGCCGTCCTTAGGACGGCGATACAGATGGATAATGCGGGGCAAGGGAGGGAGAGGCGTGTCCCTTCCCCGTTCCTCTGATAGGCTGCAGGCACTAGGCCTGTAGCCTATCAGAGGCCGGCACAGACGGCGCGATGACGTCATCGCGCCGCCTGAGCCGTACAGCGCGGGACACAGGCCGGAAGAGGCCTGCATCGCGTCGCTGACAGAGGCAAGGAGGTAAGTATAACTGTTAATTTTTTTTTATTTAAGTTGGCACTCAGTGGGGGCACTATGGGGGAGGAGCACTATGGAGGAGAGGCACTATGGGGGCCACTTTGGAGGGGGAGCACAATGGAGAAGGAACACTATGGGGGCCACTATGGAGGAGGAGCACTATGGGGGGCCACTATGGAGGAGGAGCACTATGGGGGGCCACTATGGAGGAGGAGCACTATGGGGGGCCACTATGGAGAAGGAACACTATGGGGGCTACTATGGAGGAGGAGCACTATGGGGGGCCACTATGGAGGGGGAGCACTATGGGGGGCCACTATGGAGGGGGAGCACTATGGGGGGCCACTATGGAGAAGGAACACTATGGGGGCTACTATGGAGGAGGAGCACTATGGGGGGCCACTATGAAGGAGGAGCACTATGGAGGAGGAGCACTATGGAGGGGGAGCACTATGGGGGGCCACTATGGAGGGGGAGCACTATGGAGGGGAGCACTATGGGGGGCCACTATGGAGGGGGAGCACTATGGGGGGGCCACTATGGAGAAGGAACACTATGGGGGCCTATGGGAGAGCCTATGGGGCCACTATGGAGGGGGAGCACTAGGGGGGCCACTATGGAGGGGGGAGGCACTATGGGGGGCCACTATGGAGGGGGAGCACTATGGGGGAGGAGCACTATGGGGGGCCACTATGGAGGAGGAGCACTATGGGGGGCCACTATGGAGGAGGAGCATTATGGGGGGCTACTATGGAGGAGGAGCACTATGGGGGGCCACTATGGAGGAGGAGCACTATGGGGGGCCACTATGGAGGAGGAGCACTATGGGGGCCACTATGGAGGAGGAGCACTATGGGGGGCCACTATGGAGGGGGAGCATTATGGGGGGCACTCTGGAGGAGGAGGAGGACGACTATGGGGGGCCCTATATATATACTGGCACTATGGAGGGCGAGGATCACTATGGGGGCCCTATCTTATATTCTGGCAGACATGGGGGCACTATGGAGAAGGGGGGGAGAGGAGCACTATTGGGGTCATTGTATAGGGGCACTAAGAGGGTTTTTTGGGTACATAGTAGGGGGCATTGGCACATTATGAGGGCCCAAACACATTCCTTGCACAAGGGCCCTCTGCTGTCTGTGTCCGCCCCTGATCTGTATCTAACACTGCTCAGTGCTATCTTATATAGTGGGCAAACCACTGGCTAGATGCAATCAACAGGTACAGGATTGCATGGATTACTAATGGAAACTAGTGCTTACTCCTTGCTGTTTGTTAATAGTGTTAACTAAAGCCACATGCCCAATAACAAACAGCAACAACTTAGCACTTCTTTAACTAGTAATCAATGAGGTACTTTAGCTTTTGGCTGCATGGGGGCCACAGCTCGGCTATGCATGCGGCAGCCAATACTCAGGACAGCATCCATATGGTTTATGTTCAGCAAACACTTTATAGCCTAGCTAGTTCTGGCATGCAAAACCATTGGGACTAATTATAAAGCACAAAATATTGGGACTGGGACTAGCAAGTTTAATAAAACAGTACTAATAATAACATAATAAAAAGTATAATTTTCTTCTTATTGTTTATAAACAAGATTATTCTAGTCTTGAACAGTTCATGTAGTAGAGTTCTCGGCAGAGCTTCAATTTGTCAATTACAAAATCTCTGAATAGTGTGCTCCATGCCGTAAATTAAGAGCAGCCTTGGTAATAATTCATCTCAGTGCCGGAGTGAAGATATATGTATGTGGAAAAGTGCGCTCGGGTGGCACCAGTATTATCAGTGATTCGGATAACTAGGATCTGGCTATACTGTCCAATGCGCGTACAACCTAGTTCTAATATGTCATTCATCTGAATGAAAGCATCACTCTCTCTTAGGAAATATGTGACTGGGTAAACATCGCTAAAGATTTTTTCTGCATCAGTTCCAATGTGGAACCCTGTGGTTGCCTTATTTAAGTTATGCCCATTAAAATCTAGATATTGCAGCAGTTATCCCAGCAAGTGTCCAGTAACAACAAATATACAGTGATTCTTCAGCTGGAACTGAAAGAATTAAAGGAATAACAAATCTTAGAAATGCACAAGAAACTATTGGGAAACAACACCATTTTTTTATTTTTTGACAAATTAAGCCTTCTCATTATTCTGAATAGGAATATTGTATGTCATTTAGCCCTTTTCCAGACATAAATGTTAATGAATTTAGCGGAGCTGATAGCCCGGATAATGCCCCCACGCCAACCTCACTACTCCCCAGTAGCGAGAACTGCATAGAACTGCCATGTGCAACAAAACATTGGGCATTAAAAAGTCTTTTTGACATTTTATGTGAAACCGGTGTTAGTAAATGAGCCCCTAAATGTTTTTGTTTCACAGAAAACACACTAACATGTATAAGCATATATGATGATGTATTAACAATAAAGAGTATCCATCATTTTATAAATGACCTGTCAGAAGATTTGATTAGTAGGGGTCAGCATGCTAAGACCTCCACTAATCCTTAAAATAAAAGGCGGTTCCAGATGTCATTAACTTTTATTCTAAATACTAAAAACAGCACTGAGTGTAACCACAGAGTCTAAAAAGCAAATAAATGGCCAAAGGCCAGACCAAGAAAAGGAGAACATGCATGGTCGACTCTATAGTTAGTGATAGACTCTACAGTACGTGGTAGACCCACAGCATTACTAAGAAGTACTCACTGTGAATGACCTACACATCTTCTGCCTGACTGTTTCACATGAGTGTATGCTAAGACTAATAGTAATCAAATATAGATAAATAAATCTAAAAGTATCCAGAAGCGATGGAGTTATACTTCTAGCTACTTTTAGATATCTGTCTATCTACAAGTGTCTATATTTTATTACTATTGCTCTAACATCTATCACACATGCTTTTCATTTTTGGACTGGTCTTATTCATAGGGATGTTTTAAGTATTTAGAAATGATGGTCATCTGCCCTCCAAGTTCATACTACACCTGCTTTGCTTTTTTAGAGGAGCCAAGCACAGCCAACCAGAAGTGATGGGCCACAATGCTAAGCTAAGCCCCTTCTGCCCCTTTCTTTTAACCATTCATAGGGTTCTCAGCACTTGGACTCACACTTATAAAATTTACCAACAAGTTATGACAACATGTCAAACATTGCAGCAAACAATACATTCAATTTGAAGATTAGCTCTATTCTAAATGGTGCACATTGAGAACTATCTGGGAAATGTATCAAAACTGTTGCATCTAATGCCACTCTTGATCTAGGTTGTAGTGGAGTGAGATGGAAAATAATTATTTCCGCTCAACTTGACAGGACCATGTGACATAATCTGAAATCTCAGCTACCGAGGAGCTGCTGTAGATTTAAAGGGAATTTTTCAGGTACCCCAATCCCTATTAAGTACACTACTAAATGAATAATACTACTGCTACCAGCCTCATATCACTAATTTGTATATCCATACTCACCCTAATTTCCCCAGCATGCACCTCCAAACTGACAGTGAAATACATTGAAAAGACTCATCCTGAGGTTATCTCCATTATGTACTCATGCTCATGCATGCTAGCCCTCTCAATGTATTCCACTGCTGGCTTTGGGGTGCACAGAGGGACAAAAGGGAACAGTTTGGGCATAAAAGAGATCTAAGACCAATGGCTGAAGAACTATTCATGTAGAACTGTACTAAATAGGGCTTGCTGGATTTCTGAATTATGTCAAAGAATTTGGGAAGGGTAGGGGGGGCTAGCTTTGAGTTAAGTGGAAATCCCATTTATAATAGAGGTTCATTGATGTTGGATAGCAGGTTCCAACTAACCATTTCAGTAATTTATTACCAATGGGTATCTGTAGGATGCTACATGAAATACAGCAAAGAAAAAACTTCTTCACAGCTCATATATGCTCGTTGTCAGATCTAGGATGTTATTATACATACTTACTGCTGCTTATGCTGCTGTTTTCAGTTTCTTACACTGGGTGGTCGGGGCCCCATCCTATTTGCTATGGAGCCATAAGAATCATAGTTATACCCCTGGGCTCACTCCTAATATCTACATTTTTAGTATATACAGTATGACCATGTCTGTAACTGATCCTTATGGTTGTTACTCTGTGACTACAAAAACCAAGCACTGAGTAAAAGCCTTGTGTGCCATCACATATATCACATATAAAACTACAATAAAAGAAGATTAAGCATCAAACATACTTCTTATTTTAGCAATCATCCTCAAGAACATCAATGTATGACTTTTACAAGGACAAATATTTGAATTTGCAGAACAGTATCATACAGCATCTTCATTTTGGGGATACACTGGATTATTTAATCTACATATCTTAATATTTTATGAAAAGTCACATGAGAGAATTGTGAAGCTTATTTCATTGATAAATATTGAACAGCTCCTTATTCTAATTAACTTTAAGTCACATGTGGTCACTCTGCAGTTTTGACATTTATATCACAAGTTCATCTATCCCCTTTATTAATTAAAGTCATTAATACAGTGGTCTAAAAGGCACAATGGTCAACATAATTTAGTTAATGTTTTCTTTCTGAATGACTTTAGATCTGACTTCATGTCAAGATGTTACACAAAAAAAGGCTGCAATAATTTACTTGTCACCCAAAGGAAATCTAAAGTCTTCATCCATTTTTAATCTTTGCATAGCCTGACAGTGATAATGTGCTAACTGTGCTATTTCTATTATTAATAAGTGTATGGAGTGTACAGTATGTGAAAAATACAGAGACACAGAGAGAAATTTACCTGTGGATAAAACCGTGTCCCTGCATGTTCAGGTCTTTTGTTGCAGTTGTTTTTTAAAGCCAGAACCCCAAAAATCCAGGAAGTAGTATCTGTCCTTAATACTTCCTTAATACTTTCTTTCCTTTTATAAACAACCTAATCAAGCCCTTAGGGATAAAATACTGCTGCCACTTATTATATATATACAGTACAGACCAAAAGTTTGGACACACCTTCTCATTCAAAGAGTTTTCTGTATTTTCATGACTATGTAAATTGTAGATTCACACTGAAGACATCAGAACTATGAATTAACACATGTGGAATTATATACTTAACAAAAAAGTGTGTCTTTGTGTGACGCAGAAAAGGTGAACGGATGGACTCTACATGCCTGGTTCCCACCAGGAAGCATGGAAGAGGAGGTGTGATGGTGTGGGGGTACTTTGCTGGTGACACTGTTGGCGATTTATTCAAAATTGAAGGCATACTGAACCAGCATGGCTACCACAGCATCTTGCAGCGGCATGCTATTCCATCCGGTAAGCGTTTAGTTGGACCATCATTTATTTATCAACAGGACAATGACCCCAAACACACCTCCAGTGTCAAGGTTGGGGTACACAGAAAAGGGAGATGTGATCCCTGAGCTCACCCCAACCCCTGTCCCTACCTAATTGCCTCCGTATCCTAGGCGATACGGCGACAACCACGAGGACTGCAATTACTCTTGACTAAGGTGCAGGGAAAAGGGAAGACAAACAGAGACGAACAAAACACAGAAGAATGGTCAGAAGGCCGAGTCAAAAACCAAGAGGGTATGTCAAGACGGAATCGCTAACCAAGAGTAGTCAAATACAAGCCGAAAAGTCAAAACCAACCAGGAACACAGTACACAGGGATCAGGCAGAGGCGATGGTCAAAAACAAGCAAGCTAGGTCAAAACAGCAGAATACACACGGTAACAACGCATAAGCAGGAATAGCAAGGATATGCAAAAACCAGCAAGGAGCAGAGAGGAAGGTAGGTATATATGCAGGAAGAAATCCCACCCCCAGGTTCTGAATGGACCAGATTCAGAGAAGCCACTCAGCCAGCACCTGAGTATTAACCCTGAGTAGACAAACCAAACAAGAAGCTGGGCGTTGGCTCCAAAACAACCCACAGTGTGAACGTGGTTCAAGGCAAGGCGTAGGCACTAAACAGAAACACACAAAAACTCAGAAAACCAAGCAAAACATAGAACCTATGTTCTCTGATGACCAGACCTGACAGTACCCCCCCACGAGGGGCCTCCGGACCCTTAGACCCTAAGGTTGGTTTAGACGGATAGTCCCGATGAAAAGATTTAACCAATCGTGGAGCATGAACATCCCTAGCAGGGACCCAGGATCTATCCTCAGGACCGAAACCCTTCCAATGAATGAGGTATTGAAGAGAGTTCCTGACCAGTCTGGAATCGACAATCCTCTCTACCTCGTACTCGAGATCACCCTCCACCACAGATGGCGAGGGAGGGTCAGGGAGGGGTACCACAGGATCCACATAGCGTTTCAACAGACTCTTGTGAAACGTATTGTGAACCCGCCAGTCAGAGGGCAACGCCACCTTGAACGATACCAGATTAATAACATGAGTTACGGTAAACGGACCAATGAACCTAGGAGCCAATTTCAGAGACGGAACTTTCAACTTAAGGTTCTTAGTAGACAATAGGACCTTGTCACCCACAACAAAAGTTTCAGAGACAGTACGCCTACTTCTGGATGAATGGACCATTAAACTTTGTGCTCTTTTCAAGTTCTGCTGAACTTGCGACCACACTGTGCACAGTTGGTTAGTTATGGACTCAGCACGAGGGGTATCCGAAACTGACGATGACGAGAAGGAAAACCTGGGATGGAATCCATAATTACAGAAGAAAGGAGATGTGAGTGTGGATGAACTAGTGTGATTGTTGATGGCAAACTCTGCTAACGGAAGATATGAGACCCACAGATGTTGACAGTCAGAAACAAAAAGACGAAGGTACTGTATGAGCTCTTGATTCATCCTCTCCGTCTGCCCATTAGTTTCGGGATGGAAGGCAGAGGAAAAGGACAATTTTACCTCAAGCTTAGAACAGAAAGCTCGCCAAAACTTAGCCACAAATTGTACCCCCCTGTCAGACACAACCTCATCAGGAATACCGTGGAGACGCACAATATGTTGAATAAATAGATCTGCCAATTCCTCTGCTGAAGGCAGCTTTTTTAGCGAAACAAAATGGCCCATCTTAGAGAAACGATCCACCACCACCCATATAACAGAGAACCCTTGAGAGAGTGGCAGATCGGTAACAAAATCCATAGACACGTTAGACCAAGGCCTGTCTGGCACTGGGAGCGGGAGAAGAGGTCCCTCAGGACGTCTCCTGGGGACCTTTCCTCGCGCACAGACCTGACAAGCTAGAACAAATGCATGAACGTCAGTATTCATATGTGGCCACCAGTAGTTTCTTTTCAGTAGATCTAGTGTTCCCCGAACACCTGGATGACCTGCTAGTACGGAACAGTGTGTCTCCTCTAACACTCTCAATCGAAGGGACAAGGGAACAAACATTTTGCCTTCCGGAAGGTCTCTTGGGGCAGAATTTTGTTTGGAGTGAATTTGATCTGAGAGGTGAGAGGAGATGGCTGCCAAAACAGTACCAGCAGGTAAGATGTTACCGGGTTCCGACTCAGGACCCTCAGGGATACCAAAACTCCGAGACAAGGCGTCAGCCCTGACCATTCTTGGTACCAGGTCGGAAAGTGACCACAAAATTAAAACGAGAGAAAAACAACGCCCATCTAGCTTGACGGGCATTGAGACGTTTTGCATTATCCAAGTACACAAGATTTTTGTGATCTGTGATCACTGTCACTGGGTGAAGAGCTCCTTCCAGGAAATGGCGCCACACTTCAAACGCCCATTTGATGGCAAGGAGCTCGCGATTCCCAATATCATAATTCCTTTCACAAGACGAGAATTTCTTGGAAAAGAATGCACATGGTCTGAGGTTAGTGAGAGCAGCTGACCCTTGAGATAAAACTGCCCCTACACCGACCTCAGAAGCATCTACCTCAACAATGAATGGCTGAGAGAGATCAGGTTGAATTAACACAGGCGCAGAGGAGAACGCTTTCTTGAGTTCCTCAAACGCAGAGTACGCAGCAGGAGACCAGTTACTGGGATCAGCCCCCTTGCGGGTAAGATCCGTGAGCGGCTTGGCAATTACGGAAAAGTTCTTGATAAAATTCCTGTAATAATTGGCGAAACCAAGAAAATGTTGAAGGGATTTTAAATCCGTGGGCCGAACCCAATCCGTGATTGCCTGAACCTTACACGGATCCATCTGAACCTCGGAAGGAGTGACCACATAACCCAAGAATGAAACTTTTTGTACACAAAAAATGCATTTTTCTAGTTTAGCAAACAGAGAATGATTATGCAGACGGGATAACACCAGACGAAGATGTTTACGGTGTGAATCCAGATCAGAAGAATATATCAGGATATCATCCAGATAGACCACCATAAAAACCCCAATACAGTCATGAAAGATATGATTCATAAAACCTTGGAATACAGCTGGGGCATTGCTTAAACCAAAAGGCATAACCAGATACTCAAAATGTCCCAGAGGCGTATTAAAAGCTGTCTTCCACTCATCCCCTTCCCGGATCCGAATCAGGTTATAAGCTCCCCGTAGATCTAATTTGGAGAACCAGTTGGCCCCCGGAACCTGATTCAGGAGGTCCGGGATGAGGGGAAGCGGTCCAGAGTTTTTAATAGTGATTGTATTAAGTTCACGGTAGTCAATACATGGTCTCAAACCCCCATCTTTTTTCTCAACAAAAAAGAAACCAGCCCCCGTAGGAGATTCGGAAGGCCGAATGTGTCCTATAGCCAAACTCTCATCGATGTATTGTTTTAGAGACTCTCTTTCTGGCACAGACAGATTATAAATCCGACCCTTAGGTAACTTGGCATCAGGTAATAGATCAATCTTACAATCAAAGTATCTGTGTGGAAGCAAGACTTGAGACAGAGGTTTCGAAAAAACGTCTGCAAAATCTGAAATAAACTCCGGGATCTCAGAATCATATACATTAGTAGAACAAAGGGAAACTTGAGACATATGGGCCTTACACTGAGGGCCCCAGTGAACTAATTCCTGACTCACCCAATCAATAACCGGATTGTGCAGCTGAAGCCATGGAAGACCCAGAATAATGTCCACAGACAAATCTTTCATTACAAGGAAAGAACAATATTCAATATGTAGTGCACCCACCACCAGTCTTATTTCAGGAGTACGGAATTTGACCAAACCGGCTTGCAGAGGGGTCATATCGACACTAGACACCTGGATAGGAGGGGACAGGGGAATCTAAGAAGGCAATATTTGGGAAACAAATTCAAAATCAATGAAGTTGGCGGCTGAACCAGAATCCAAGAAAGCCTGTCCAACACATGAGGCTGACTGGAAAGAGACGGTGCAGGGCAAAAATACTCTAGAAACATTAGAGGGTACCTGAGCTCCTAGACAGTCCTCCTGATAACTGTCTAGGAGCGGAAGTTTTCCTGCTGAGGTTTTCTTCGGACAGGACTTCAGCAGATGATCCGGACTCCCGCAGTAGAAACACAAATGATTCCTCGTACGATGTTCCCTTCTCTGCTTAGGCGTAATACTGCCGAGTTCCATCGGTTCCGGTCCGGATTGGCTGGAGACCGGATTGAGGATCGGCTGAGGAGCAGGAGACACCCGAGGAGGTCGTCTGGATCTTAGACGGCTATCTGCCCGGACAGCCAGGGTCATAGCTTCGTCAAGTGTTTTAGGTTCAGCATGGGCTAACAACAATCCTTCAACACGGTCAGACAGTCCAGTCATGAAAAGGTCTTTCAAAGCCCTATCATTCCACCCGGAATCGGTCACATATTGTCTAAAACTAGCACAGTAATTTTCTGCCATCTGTCCACCCTGACGTAGAGACAATAACTGGGATACAGCTAACGCTGGGCGATCTGGCTCATCATATATCTGACCCAGCGCAACAAAAAACTCGTCAAGGTATGAGCGCAAAGGAGAGGCAGTGGGTAAAGAAAAGGCCCAGGTTTGGGGGTCTCCGCGCAGGAGAGACATAACCAAACCCACCTTTTGCGCTTCAGTTACAAACGACCGAGGTCGTAAAGAAAAGTACAAAATACATCCTTCCCGAAACAGAAAAAATTTCTTACGGTCACCGTAAAAAAAATCAGGAAGGGGGACCTTAGGTTCAGGTGCAGGTGTGGGAACCTGGGGTGCAGACACAGGAGCCGAGGCCTGCATGTTTTCCTGAACCTGAAGGCGTATAGCAAGATCCTGAATCAAATTGGTCAAGGCCTGGACCTGAGCTACCACCACTGACATTTGCTCCATAGGGGAATAAACGTAGCTGGCCAGTTTACAGGTTGCAGGTATTTTCGGGCTAGTTTTTCTGTCAAGGTTGGGGTACACAGAAAAGGGAGATGTGATCCCTGAGCTCAGCCCAACCCCTGTCCCTGCCTAATTGCCTCCGTATCCTAGGCGATACGGCAACAACCACGAGGAACTGCAATTACTCTTGACTAAGGTGCAGGAAAAGGGAAGACAAACAGAGACGAACAAAACACAGAAGAATGGTCAGAAGGCCGAGTCAAAAACCAAGAGGTTACGTCAAGACGGAATCGCTAACCAAAGAGTAGTCAAATACAAGCCGAAAAGTCAAAACAGCAGAATACACACGGTAACAACGCATAAGCAGGAATAGCAAGGATATGCAAAAACCAGCAAGGAGCAGAGAGGAAGGTAGGTATATATGCAGGAAGAAATCCCACCCCCAGGTTCTGAATGGACCAGATTCAGAGAAGCCACTCAGCCAGCACCTGAGTATAACCCTGAGTAGACAAACCAAACAAGAAGCTGGGCGTTGGCTCCAAAACAACCACAGTGTGAACGTGGTTCAAGGCAAGGCGTAGGCACTAAACAGAAACACACAAAAACTCAGAAAACCAAGCAAAACATAGAACCTATGTTCTCTGATGACCAGACCTGACATCCAGGCTGTGTAAAGGCTATGACCAAGAAGGAGAGTGATGGGGTGCTACGCCAGATGACCTGGCCTCCACAGTCACCAGACCTGAACCCAATTGAGATGGTTTGGGGTGAGCCTGGACGCAGAGTGAAGGCAAAAGGGCCAACAAGTGCTAAGCATCTCTGGGAACTCCTTCAAGACTGTTGGAAATACCATTTCAGGTGA
>ONZH01009773.1:0-226814 GCA_900303285.1 Rhinella marina | reverse complement strand
CTGGTTTGATCCTTGCTATGGGGCCCTTAATTCTGTATGTATGCCACTGACTCCAACATGTATTTGTAGCAGAAATCCAAGGCTAAAATCCACAAATGTGAATGCTATGAATCCAACCGAGGATTAGCCTCATTCAATGTGTAGACACCCATGTGGATCCCGACTGGGATACGAAGCAGAATACACATGTTTTTACCAGATGGAAAATCTGCCGTGTTAACATGTCCTATGTTTGGACTCCTAGGCTGTGTCTGATTGGGCACCACACACAGCAATCCGCTCATTTCTGGAAAATGCTGGGATGCTAACACCAGCGTCGGATTGAAGTGCCATGACTGCAGGTGGTTTATCTCAACCACCTTCTTACAAGCTTCTAATAGTGCGGGTCTGGACCGGGCATAGCCAGAAAGAATGCCAAGGGGGTTCCAGCTGCATGGCGATAACTGGAATTATAATAAATAGAGATGAGTGAAGTATTGGAAAATTCAATTCGACTCCTTTGCCGAATTTTACAAAAAAAAATTGCTTTGTGATGAATTAACTCGTCCAAAGCACATTTCTTTGTAATTAATGGGTGCGTTTGTGCAGCTACCCGTCATTGTACCCCTCACATGCCATGTTCATACATGATTGCGGCATCTCATAGCAATAATATGGTGTAAAATAAAAAAAAAATTGTAAAATCATACTTACCCTCATCCATTTCATCATGAAGAGCCGCCCATCGCCATCTTGATTGAAGATCTAGGGCAATGTATTTTGCGGCATGTGATGACGTCATCGTGTCGGCCAGCATAGTGACGTCATACTTCATCGCACACGGGATTTTGTGCGGGATCTTCAATCAAGATGGTGGCGGACGGCTCTTCGCGCTCAAATAGATGAGGTAGATATGAATTCTTTTTTTGTTTTTTTTACACCATTTCAGGGAAAATCAATTCGTTACCATGAAGCACAAGGAAATTCGACTTCGCTGCAAATCAAATTTTCCCTGAAATTTGGATCGAATTTGCTCAACACTAATAATAATATATTATGGATTAGAGATGAGCGAACATGCTCGTTACGAGCACTGTAGCGCTCGGCTCCCCTGCGAATGAATGCCCGCAGGCATTGCGGATCCGTCCTCAGCTGCATGTAAGTCAATGGGGACGGATCCATTTGGTATGACACTCATACCAAACGGATCTGTCCCCACTGACTTTTAGTCGGGTGAGGAGGACGGATCCGTTTGGTATGAGTGTCATACCAAATGGATCCGTCCTCATTGACTTACATGCAGCTGAGGACGGATCCGCAATGCCTGCGGGCATTGCGCAGGGGAGCCGAGCGCTACAGAGCACGTTCGCTCATCTCTATTATGGATACCTGATTATGAATGCACAATACAGGAAACCCCGACCCCAAAAAATAGAATAGGAATTATTGAATATACCGTATTTCCTGCACTAGAAGACACACTTTTATCACCAAAGTGTGTGTGTATGTGTGTGTGGGGGAAATGGCAGTGCGTCTTATAATGCGAATACTAATGAGCGCTTCCATTATATGGGAAGTAGGACCGGGAACAGTGAATATAGCGGGTTCTGACTGAGAGTCAGACTCTACCAATTAGATACTGATGACTTATCCAGAGGATAGGTCATCAGTTAAAAAAAAACTCTCAGAAAACCCTTTAAAATACCAGGCATGGAGGGAGTTGTAATACATAGATATTGGCTAAACTGATCTCCCTAGTTACAATCTAATGTGATATCTCAGCAGTGATAATAGAGATACAATATAGGCACAAAGTAAGTTTGTTATTTAGCATACAGGTTATATAAGACTGCCAGATTTTCTGCCCAATAATCACTAACGAGTGTTCCTATAAACACTCGTTAGCTATAATCTGGCATTCTAATACTGCCTCTAAATGCCCGATGAGCGAGCATTTAGATGCTGAAAGATCTGGATTTGCTGGTGGAAGAATGCTCTGTTAAGGCTAGGCTACACAACGACGTTGTGTCGCGCAAACATTTTGTCGCACCAATGTTGCGCGACAATTTTTAAAAGAAAGTCTATGGTGTTGCACTGTGACATGCAGCGACTGAGACACGACAGTAGCAAAAAAATCCATCCACATTCGTCGTGTAGCCTAGCCTAATAACGATTGCTGGCACACCGCAGTCCTGCTGTCCCATGTTGCAAAGAATATCTCTGCATGTAATAGTTATCTGCCGATTGCTGGAAGGGATGGCAGTGCCAGGGGGGGCTCAAGATCTATAATCTTTCCCCTATATGCTCAGGCCCCTCACAGAGGCTGTACTTTCCTTGCTCCCCAGCACCTGCGTCTCTTCTGATGCTGGCACGGCCACTGCTGCATCTCCCAGTCCCATGGATGAAATATTTTGGCGACGGGGGGCTAATAGCAGCTAATAGCAAGCTGTGACAGGTACGAGCCTCCCTAGCATCACGTGTGGACTCTAGGGAGACTTTTCCCATTACGGCCTGCTATTGGCTTCCCCCCTACACCAGATATTTCATCCGTCACGACGGGGAAAATGCAGCAGCGGCCATGCGGGCACCAGGTGCGGGGCAGGTGTCAGGGATGGGAGTAAAGTACAACCTCTGTGAGGGGACCGGGCACATGGATGGGGGGCATTATAGATCTTGGTAACCCCTTTAACTGAGAATGACATCAGAGTAAGATTATTTGTGTTTTTTTCACAAGACTACACAAAAGCAGGTATTATCTTTGCAGCCCACAACAGCGCAATTACAAATCTAGTCTGCTGCATTGGTACATTTATAAGAAATAACAATGCACTCGCAAACACCCTGTCACTGCATACAGAGCCTAGATCTGCTTTTCATGACAATATAATATTCTTAATCTCCAGTTTCTGGTAAGAAAAATAAAACAGAATAAGATCATGCAGTTTTTCGATACATTTAGGTTTTTTTAACTTTGGTCTCCATAGCAGCGCAATGCAACACGTAGTTGCCATGACAACACGACCTGACTGTTTAAATTCAGCACCTGACTGCTAAGACGCTGTGCAGCCGTCAAGAATGTGAACAAGGATGAGAATGCCCTCCAGTCAAAATGCAAAGATGCACCATGAGGTGGGGGGGGGGGCGACGACAGACAACGTAGATAGAGATGAATCCTGATGAGCGTCCAGCATGATGGGGACCGCCGGATCACAAAGCGCTCTGTGTAATTATGTCTTTTTGATGCATAGTCTTCAAATGTCGACAACAATAAATGACAGACGGCTCCCTTCACTTTCAAAAGCCTTTTTAAAAAATCTGTTGCATCATTAATAATTAAAAAAGAGAAATCTTCTGATACAATATTCATTATGGGGAGGAAGCAGAGACCTGAGCTGCATCCACATCTGCTCCAACACAACGTAAAATTCAACATGTAAAATCACAAAATATGATAATGTTGCATAAAACCAGAAACATTTAAAGATTCACATATTTTACTATTACGTATTTAATGGGGAATGATAGATAAAGCAGCTTGTATCAGTAGAGGTCAATGAACTTGGACTACCGTCCCACACCTACCAAAGGACCATCTTCAGACAGGACCTGACTCTAACACAAGAATGGTCTCCAAAGGTTCTGCAAAAGACAACCCCATTCGGAGCTGAATTTGGAGACTAGGCTCTGTTTTCTCTAGGTTCATTAACAATTAACGGGGTTTAGCCCATGATTAATGCAAAAAATTAAAATCAAACTGTTGGAAGCCCAACATTTTACTGACTCCTGACTTCAGGCCTTTACAGCAGAGTAGAATCTGGCAGTAAAAACCTAAACAACTCTCCAACAAAACATTCGAGGAGGGCAAGTTCTATCTGCTTAAAGACAATAGGCACTGCTATTTTATCTGCAAAATCAAGAAGCACCATGACTGGGAGACAATCCAGCACTATAACTGGGAGACAATCCAGTGCCTTGCCCTTGAGGAGCACACCTGTGAACACGTGATTGATGATGCTTCCAGACCTGGGGGGAAACAAGTCTTGCGGTGGTAACCTGTCGCAAGTCTGTTTGACCTTTAGAGGAAGGACAGCTCTGGACTCAAGAATGCCACGTACAGGAAGGTGCTAACCTCTACAATCATGTCTACAAACTATATATGGGCTATGCTGATTGGCTTAGACAATCTTCCAGGGATGGGCTATGTATGGGCTATGTGTGTGTGTGTATGGCTAGTATATAAGACTGTACATAGATAGCTAGTTAGGCACTTCCTTCCCTTCCTCTTCCCTTATGTCCCCTTTGTTCCTGTCCTTTAGTTAGATAGATAACCTTTATGTCTAATTCCCTGTACCATTAATAAATTCCCTTTTAAGATCTAGTACCTATTTCTGTTAATTTACAATTAACCGGTAACCCCAAAACTCATCAGATTCATCATATAGTACATGACAATATCCTTCTAACAAAGCTAGAACCAGCCCTGCACCTCACATGGATCCAGAGATCTCTTCCATTCATTTCTACAATTGATCTGCTACATTTAGTTTAGTAACTAGGCCTGTTCGTTCTCAGGATTGTGTCCTTACTCATGCACATGTCCTTTCTGTTTACAGCTCTTTCCCTTTGACTGTCACACCTTCTAACAGAAGATCAGACTGGTGGCAGTTGAAGAATGCAACTGAGCATGTGTGTCCACCTTGGTGAGGGTGGACAGAGAAATAAGAAAAAGAAGAAACAGCAGGTAGCGCTATTCAGATTTTATTGAATAACTCAGTGACTATACTAAATTGCTTACTGCATCCAATTACAAAAATATTACAATCTATGTGCTGGATTGAAATATGTAGACTATTTTTCTTGGACAACCCCTTTAATTTACTAGACCTTATTATTGCTACTGACCTGTAATTTATGATACAGCTAAAGGAGTTGGGATCATTTCTAATAATCCTTCTTAATACCCCATAATTTATTTTGGGTGTGACATACTAGTGTATGTAACACAATAATTTACCACCACCTTGAATTAGAAGACCCCATCAGTGGGTTGTAAAACCATCAATAAGACGGCCCGAATTTGCCGGGGTCTATCCTTGATTTTTAGAGACAGTCCCAGCAAATTGAGGCTGGTCCCTAGCTGGAAATAGTTGGGGCTACTGATAACCCCACCCATAACAACTAATTCCTGGGTAGACTTAAGACATTCACTGGGTCAGGGTTTAGATGCCCCAATTTACCACTTAAACATGTATGTTTGTTATGATTCCCTGAGATACATCCATAGGGCACAATATGAGATCACCCACATCACCAATGCAAGCATATATTTCCAAAAGAAGACCTCTCTAGTTTTCGCTTCAGGTCTACAAAAACAGTTTTTCATTTAGGCAGTTTTATGAATCTCCTCCATTCACTTCATACATATTGTAATGATGGATATATATATATATATATATATATATATATATATATATATATATATATATATATTTTCTATATAGATAGAGGGTAGGCCCTCAGAATTATCTCTTCTGGTGAGCATGAGGAGCCCCAAACCAAGACTGCCCACTCCTGTTTCACTATATATTTCCTACATGATCTTCATCATGCAGCATCTATTCTCAAATCCAGTGGTGATTCATAAATTGAAGAAGCCATGTGATAACCTAAAATCCCCAATTCCATATTTTAACCCCTTATGGACACAGCCTAGTTAGGTACTTAAAGGGGTTTTTCTTCTTGGAAGTACACTGCTTTTTAACAGATATGCTCATGTAGTTGCTTACCTGATGTATATATTTTTCAAAATGGACACTCGTGACCCGTTTCACCATGTAAAACCAATCATTTCTGGTTTGTGTCCATCCTGTAGGTAGCACTTCCTGTTGCTGTATCCAACCCAAACCGAGTATGTACTTCTCCTTCCTCTGCCACAGCTCCACTACCGCCTCTAAAAATGCCCAGCTAGTTTATAGCTCCTCCCACCCAGCTAGTTACATAGACACTCCCCTATCTCTGCCCCGCCCATGGATATAACAACACAGGAAATAAGAAAGAGCTGCATGGACATGGTCATGTGACCACAGCCCAGAACGGAAAGATAGGAGCAATAAAGGTAAAATAAATACATTAAAAATAGAGGCATTGTCATCACACCTAGAGGCTCTGCACTTTGATTGACAGGGCAAGATTTTATCATGTTTTCACTGCCTGGACCCTGTCAATCAATGTGCACAGGGCAAAGCATTTGCAGAAAGAGCTGAGCCTCTAGGTGTTAAATTGACCAGAAGCCAGGCAGTAAAAACATCATTAACGCCTGACCCTGTTAAATTGGAGGAGGGCGCGGCAGCTGAACCTCTAGGAGTAACAGCAACACCCCCATTGCTCCTAGAGGCTCATTTGCATAAATTAAAACATCATTTTTCTCAGCAATATGGGCACATATGAGCATGAGACCAACACAGATGCCATCAGCTGCCAAACGTACACGCAGAAGGTCAGCCAGTGTCATAGCTACAATCTGCTGACAGATGCCCTTTAATTAACTTCTAGAGCATGTCTTTCAGACCAACACCAGTCTAAGCCCCGTCACGCCACCGAGCTAATGGTCATGACTGATAACTAATAAGCTTTAATAAAATGTTACAGTCTCTTCTACTCTTAATTAGTGGACAAATCTAACAAATCTAAATTTGTATTTTGTTTGCATGACAATATTTCACCACCCACAAGAACACGATGTTTGGAAACCATGATGTGCTGCATTGTTAGCATTATGAGAAGACCTGCTCCTGTGCTCAGCCATAATCATCTCAGAGAGTGGGATACATAATCGTGTAATCGCTTTAGCCTCACGTCAGCAGTGAATGCACCAGGCGTCTTGTAGGGCAGTAAACTCTTCATCATCTCCGTTTCCAATCTGATAACATTGCAACTGTTTTGGTAAGAGGACGCGGTATCACATCGCGTAGATGATTTCCTGACAACTACGAGACAGATGTTGAATGTGATTCTGGATGCTGTTGCTCACGATCTTAAGGAGCCTCCTCCTCAAAGTCTTTGTGCCTTCATGCATATGATTAAAATTACACATTACGTATATTTGAGCTGTGCATGCTTTGGAGCATGGTGGGAGGGTTTGTTGGTCGTGTATTGCCTATCATTTTATTACAATGCTTTAGGTGACACGGTTCCACATTTAGATCCCATTATTTGCACAAGATGACTCCACGGGATCGGTAACATTAAATGCTCATTAACTGCATACCTAACCAATTCATACTTCATACCGGCAGTCCGCATATTACAGAAATCCATAGCAAATCAAGAGTTCCGGAAATAAAGTGTGCAGGCACTTTTTTTTTCTCTAAAGGTAGGCGTGACTCAGGCTTTCTAAGGGCAGAAAGTAAGATGGAGATGGAAAAAGGTATGGTTCATGCTGGGTGCATGCCATGACAACTTTTTTCAAGTATGTGAGTTTAGTATGGCTTAGTACTGGTATGGATACAATGGTGGGAAATCCAGCAGTTCTTCTTGATTCTTTAGAACTGGCCTATAAAAAATAGTAGAATTCAGGGGGAAGAGAATTCCTTACTGACTCCTTAGGAAAGATACTGATCGGTGGGTGCAAGGGAGCCTTCAGTTTACTTCCTTATAAGTGGGGGCTTTTAGCATGAGACAGGGGTGCACCACCAATGAGGCCAGGTGAGGCGATCGCCTCAGGCAGCAAGAGGTAGGGGCAAGAGGGGCAGCGGAAGGGCCATGGGCCCTGAGTGCTTTCAATGTGGCAAAGGGGTTAGGTTAAGAAATTGGGCATGGGGAAGGGAGGGGGGTACCGTCTTAGTTTTCGCTTCAGGCATCACAAAGGCTAGGTGAACCCCTGGGCAGTGCTAATATGTCATTGTACCATCTGCAATTGTGCACTGTTCTGCAGAAGCCAGGCTAGAAGAGGCCTGGCTTCTGCAGGGCCAAGCAGGGCCAAGAATGCGCCAAATAATCTCTATTGAGTGTTCATAGTAACACTTGTTAGTGGTTATCTGGCAGTGTAAATATGCTGTCAAAGATCTAAAGTAGCAGTTGTGGTACCATTGTGGGCCAGTAGGCCCAAACACATTCCTTAAAGGGGTTGTCCCATCTCTCCATTTCCATGGCAAAATGGGGCTAAGTGCTAGGTGCTAGTGCTAGGTGGGTGGGCTTATGTAAACAGCTGAGTGGACGCGGCGCTACGCTGTTTCTTTAAGGGTCCATTCACACGTCCGCAAGTGTTTTGCGATCCGCAAAACATGGACACCGGCCACATGTGTTCTGCATTTTAGAGACCGTACATGGCCGGCACTTTGATAGAAATGCCAATTCTTGTACATGGCTATGGACAAGAATAGGACATGCTCTATCTTTTTTGCGGGGCCGCAAATTGCGGAAATGGATGCGGACCCATTCATACGGATGTGTGAATGGACTCTAAACTCTGACTGTACTGACTTGGAGCTAGCTTGTTCTGCCATGCTGCTGTAAGGCCAGTGAACACGGCCAGGTGAGAGAACTCTACACCTACAATGAATGACAAGGATTACCTTTAAGATAATACATTCCCGTCACAGGAGCAGTAAACTAACAATAGATTATCTATCTATATAGGAGTTTTATCTCTGCATTGACTGCTGCAAAAGGACAATATTTTAGATTTAATTTTCAATACTGCTGAAATAAAAAAGTAAAGCAGCCAACATTCTTTTTAAAATTTAGTTTTCTATGGATATTTTTTTTTACAAATATAACCCTTTGTGGTGGAAGTGTCCCTTTAAAGTCCTGGAAAACTCTTTTAAAAGAATGCATCAATGGGAACTAAACCTAATGCTATATTTACTCGCTGCCCCAAACATCTGAAACAGTTGCAGAGTCTACACCAAGAATTCATTAGGAGGACTCTGATCATGTTTGCACAAGCTGCTTATTCATTACGCAGAATTCGTTAATCATGAAGACATTACTTAGATTTGATAAAAGTGAAAGGATGAATCATTCACTGTCATAGGGAGATCACCTGAAAAAAAAGGTCATGAGAATCTCAATGAAGTAGCTGCTGCTGTCTACAGTTTTGCTAATGATATCTGCGGTCAATAACTGTCTTAGAGAAGTGTGTCAGAGCCAGGGAGAGAACTGTAAGGCTCAGACACTAATTCCAAACTATTCGGGATCAGACTGAGCGCGAACAAGAAGGCTCCTCTGTTATATAGGTTTCTCTAGTATCGACTGGAGAAGGCATGCGTGAGTTCTGTATATTTAGGCAGAGGTGTACTAAGGCTAGCTTTTCATACATCTGTTTTAACCCAACATTAGATGGAGTTACATGCAGCAAATTTACGATGAGGCGCATGGTGTAATAAATAGAGACAAGTGAAGTATTAGGGAATTCAATTTGGCTGCTTCGCCAAATTTTACAAAAGCGCAAGTAGCGGGTGTAATGATCGGGTGCTTCTGCTCCCGATCATTGTATCCTTCAGATGCCACGTTCATACAAGATCATGGCATCTGAGAGTAAAAACAGTGTGAAATTTACAGAAAAAATAAATCATATTTACCTCCTCCATTTGCTGGTGACAGGCCGGTGACCACCATCTTGACTGAAGATCTGGAGAGAAATCTTGCGCAGCCCGAGATTACACTGTCACGCCAGCCAGACACAGGATTTCGGCCGAGACCTTCAATCAAGATAATGGCAGGTGTCCCGTCGCAAGCAAATGGAGGAGGTAGGTATGATTTTTTTTGTTTGTTTTTGTTACACTATTTCAGGTTAAATCGATACGATAATCCATGCAATTAAAAAAAAATATATAGCCTCCAAAGGTAGCAAGCAGATCTAAATTCCAAATTGACTGAGGGCAGGGCCAACAGAAGTAGACAGAGCCAGCATTACCATATTGCGGCACATAATACCACCCCAGTAGAGCCAGATAACACAGTGCCATCACAAAATAATGTCCCCAGCAACACAAAATATCTCGCCAGTAACTCCCCCTCTATAGTGGCCAGCACCAGCTGCCATGTTCTGTCTTCCTACTCCAATTCAAGAGTCAAGAGGGTTGCCTCTTGCCTGGCTGGCAACCCGTGAGGACGGCTCAGGTGGCTCCTGGACAGTGGCCCACCGGGAAGTCTCCCTGCAGAGTCCATGGCCTGTCCATCCCCTGCATGTGGCAGAAAATGATCAGATGTAGATTTAGATGTGGTTTCTGTTGTATTTTTATAGCGTGTAACTGAAAGTAATGTAAGTGTTCATGGGTCTCTTCGTTTCTAGTCTTTACATATTGGAGGGAATTAATCATGAAGAACTTTTGAAGTCATTTATGCTCTGAGTTTAAATTTGTGTAATTTGCATTTGTTATTTGTCTGATAAATTTCACATCCAGGGCTCATTTTTTGCTGGGCGATCTGTAGTTTTTATTGATACCATTTTGGTGTGTGCATGTCTTTTTGATCACTTTTTATTACATTTTTTGGGAAGGGGAAGCGACAAACGACAATTTTTTTTAAGGCTCGAGGCTACAACAAGGAATGAACAGCTTCCCTGATTTCAACCCAAGGAAGCTGCTCAGGCCTCGGGTGCCTGCTATGTAAGCAGCAGGCACTCAGTGGCTATGGCTCCTGCTCAGCTTCTGAGCGGGTGCCATTTTTAAATACTGGACTTCTGCATACATATATGGCAGTGGTCTGGAAGGGGTTAAGGCTCCTGTCTTGTGCCCTCATTAACATATACATTTGCATGGTGCCCACTACTGTTTAAACAAACACTGTGATCAACAAGACCACTAGGAAGGGTGTTCCCACTATTCCAGAAGGAAGGGGTGTTACCGTTATTCCAGAAGGGGTGTTCCCAGTGTTTTGTACATAGACACAGTGCCACTAGATAAGTACATGTATTTATTAAACTTAAAGGGGTTTTCCAGGAGTTGAAATACTGATGTATTATCCTCAAGATAGGTGATCAATATCTGATTGGTGGGAGTCCAATACCAAGGACCTCTGCTGATCTGCTGTTTGAAGAGGCTGTGGCTCTCCGATGAGTGCTTTGGCCTTGTTCTAGTCCAGTAATATCATATTCATTCATCACATGCCCTACATGCAGTTCAGTCCCATTCAAGTGAATAGGTCTTAGCTGCAGTACCAAGCACAACCACTATACAATGCACAACACTGTGTTTGATATATGGTAAGGAGGCCTCAGGACTCATCACAGTGCCATGGGCTCTTCAAACAGCTGATTGGCGGGGTTGATAGGACTCAGACCCCACTGATCAGATATTATACTGAGAATAGGTCATCATCAATGTTCTATATCTATCCACATATCTTGGAGGAAACAATCGAATCAGACATAAATTTCAATCTGTTTAATATATTTACTTCCCAATGAAAAGTTAAAGAATAAGAAGACAAGCACAACTAGTTAGAAGATGGACAGAAAGATGAATGGATAATATCCTCTATTCTCCATTGCATATTTAGAAGACAAAACCCAACACGGACAGCTCGCTAATATATGCTTAGTTGCCAGAAAACACAAATGAAATTGCTTTCCAGTAAATAATCGTGTTTCCAAAGGACATTTAGCCATCTTCTAAAAAAATAAGGAAAAATTAATTTGAAATGTGAAATGTGCGGCGTGACTCTCATACCCTCTATTAATAGTCATTCTGTAATAGAGAATGACTGAAAATACTTTGCACAGCGGGAGCAAAGGGCTCAGTGTGACAGGGCACTGCAGGGGAGGAAAAACACTGAAATGCACCAGGTCTGGAATACAAGCTGTGTCCAGTGTGTGCAACCTGGAATGTACAGAACATTTGCCAGTGATGAATGAAGTCTATGGACACTTTGGAGTGGGGAGGTATATTTTAAACTAAAAAGCATGTGTTTTTGGATATTTTTTGCTCTAGTTGTTTTCTTCCGCTTCTGTATATTCTTGTACATTGCAGGCTGCTTGGTCCCATTCAGTTTAAAATCATTCAAATCAGCTCTTGAACCAGTTCA
Organism: Rhinella marina; assembly: GCA_900303285.1. Lineage (NCBI taxonomy): Eukaryota > Metazoa > Chordata > Amphibia > Anura > Bufonidae > Rhinella > Rhinella marina. Next base: position 214,808 of record ONZH01009773.1, on the reverse strand, counting down.
GGCTATAGCTTCCTAAAGCAAATCTAAGCTAACATTTTTGCAACCAGGTAAAATAAACTTAAATTAAAATGGGTGTCAGCTTTATGAGCGTTCAGGAGAGAAGAAGTAGGGTCTACAGACTGAGCTGTCCTAAAGCGTGGAACTGAATAGCCTGCAACGTGTGAAACTACATGCAGGCTGCAGAAGACAAACTGTGTCAATATTTTATAGACCCAATAGCAAAAAAAATGATTTTTAGCCCAGAATACATGCATACATGTAAAATAAATAAATACGTAAATAAATACAAACAAGGTATCCATAGCCAAGAAATGGTAGACTAATTTGACTGGGTTAATGCCCAAAGAAAGTAGATCCATGTACAGTAAGTGACAAGTGCAGACAAATGCCCTGATAATGAATCTTCAAGATGGTCAACTGAACCTACCACAGAATTAGATTTACTGATTGTATAGTGTTCTGTGGAAGGAGCTATATAACATTATATGGCCCTGACATTTCTAAATCAGTTCAGACAGAGGCATAGCAATTGGAGGTACCAATGCTGCAGTTGTATTTGGAGCCTGTGGAGATCAAAAAATATTTGCCCATATTAATTATAAATGAAGGATACTATTAGGGGAGATACATTTTGCATTGGTGCCAGGAATTGAAAGTTATTCTGAAATAAATTACTGTATATCAAATCACCCCATGGCCATGATTATACACTATACACTGTACATTAAAAGCTCATCATGAAGACAATTCACGTACCACCTAGAAACATTGCAGACAACCCCTTGGATACATGAGCCACTGGTTGAGAATCTAGGCTCAGTGTTAATGCCCATAAGCTTTCCTAGGCGAAACAATTATTACAGTCCTGAGGACAGCGATATACTTTAATTCAGAAGGGCACCTGCGGCCATCAGCCAGGTGCATAAGTACCCAATGCTCCTAGTATTAATTAATCAGATCCTTATTTACTCAGCTGCCAGGGGTGAGAAGGGCACGGTTGCCCCCCTTGGCATCGGCCCACTGGGAAATTTCCTATGGCCAGTCCACCCCTGGGGTCATCAGACAATCAAATGTTCTAGTTTATCAGAAGAATGCTACAGTGAAGAGTGTAGAGTATGACAGAGATGTGAGAACTTATTAGGTTCTTCAGAGATGGCAAGTATAAATACAGGTGTAATAAACTGCTTGGCTGCTTAAAATGTTCAATGGGTTGACTTGACAAAAAAATCCTCAATAATTATCTATCTAAGTCATATCTTTCTCTCTCTCTAGATATCAAAATTTAGGTCATTCAGTTTGGAAAAAAGACTGCTTGGGGAGATCTAATTACAGTACAGAGATCTTTATGTTGATCTTTTTATACCCAGACCTGTTACCAAAACTAGAGGGCATCCTCTATTACTAGAGGAAAGAAGGTTGCACCATCACAATAGACTCTTCTTCGTTATTCTTTTACTGTAAGAACACTGAGACTGTGGAGCTCTTTGCCACAAGGGGTTGTCATGGTTGAAAAAGTTCAAGAAGGGCCTTGAACACAAGTAGACATCAGCAAATCTATTCTGAAATTCAAAAATTTGACCCAGGAGAATGGAAGATATGGAAGACAGAGAGAGGAAGAAATGATGGAAAGGAGCAGGAGAGTGGGAAAGTGACTTTTCCAGGCAATCAGTGATTTGACTGAATCAGACCAGAGTTTTTTAGAATTTTAAGAATTTTTCTCATCGTTAAAAGTTTAAATGTACTAGGTTCTTTATATGGAACGTTGATTCAAGAATTTATTCTGATTGGCATCTTTATTGTTGAAAAGGAATTTTTCCCATAATATAAGTCAATTGTTGACCACCTCTTTGGGATTTTTGCTTTCCTCAAGATGAACACACTAAGATTATAGGTTGGATTTAATAGACCTGTTTTTGTTTAACTCTATCTATCACACTATGTATCTAATATCTATGTACCTAATGTAAGGGGCACGAGTTGCAACAAGATGTGAAATGTAAAAAAGAATAAAGGACTATGCACTGACAAGTCCTGTCAAACCTCTCATGTAACTAGGTATTGCTGGAGAACACCCCTTTCTGTGACAGGAATGCTTAGGAGATGCTCATGTTAATGGATTGTCTCTTAGGCTTTGTCTGGCCCTGTTCAGCTGCTGCCAAGAGAACAATTTGCCATTTGGAGCTAGCACTACAGCCAGCCTACTGGAAATGACAATGTTCAAGTCTCCTGAGGTTCCTGCTCCAGCCTCACATCTGCAAATCAGTCATTGCAGGACATGAATATTCTGACATCACCTACCAATTTTTCTTTCCTCCAGAGACCAGCACTTCTTTCCTGGCAAACACAACTCTCATTGCTTTGCCTAGGGATTAAAGCACTGCATAAACTGTATTATAACAGTGCATGGAAATATACATTCTATGAATACCAATGAAGATGTGATACGTCTGGTTATTAATAATCTATCATAGCTAATTCTAAATAATTATTTGAAATGCTCATTTTCTTCTCCTCTCTTCAGTTACACAAATGATAGAACACTCATGGAAATTCTCATCTGGTGTTAGCACATAGCATGTGACTGGATGAAGGGATTGCTGTGAATTGGTATTACAGAGATTATTTTGGGAATTGCAGTCTCTAACATAGTATAAAAGTGATGGTTTAAGGGCAGAGCCAGACGTAGCGGGCAGTGGGCGGTTGGGACTCAGCTGTTTTGGGGCCAAAAACTGTGCAACCATTAAGAAAGTACAAGCAATTGACAATCATTTTTTCTGAATGATAGAAAACAATGGTTTTCAGCCGCATTATGGCTGCATCTTAACTCCTGATTGTGGCGAGTGGTCCTACCCTAATATCTGGCATAATCCGTGTAGTTTTACAGGGTACACAACACTAGCACTGATGATCAGGACAACCAGAGCTGGCACCCTCAATCCCACCCTTGGTGCCTGAACCTATGAAATGGCAGCTGCTCAGGATGTATCTACATGCCCAATTTTACTCAGTCGACAGTATTATACAATAGCCTATTTTTGTACCATAGGATTGTATTATTTGAGCATTATAGGATACAATAATGGGAGGTGTCAACAGGAAATATTGCCACCTATCCTAAAGCAGATCTAGTTCTAGAAGGGTTGTCCTCTCTAAGAAACTGGAGAATATAACGTGTATAAAAGGGAAAAGAAAACCTGACTTACATAAATGTAGTCTATATCGGTGAGAGTCTTCTGGAAGAGGTAATCTTTATTCCAGCACGTAAACAATACTATCTGGAGCAGATGCAGGAGCAATCTTAATAATTGTAGTTGTCACATACCATATCTGTAATACTCTGAAGGTTCATAAAAGGACTTCACTTTGCACATAACACTGCAGTGAGGCCACTCATCTCATATTAGTCTTCTGTTATCAGATCGCTTTCTTAGCAAGTAGTAATAATAACTGATCAATTTGTCTTGGTTGAATACCTTCGTTTATGAACATAATATCCACCCGAGAGATGGGATTTAGCGCAATGAATATCAACTGAGTCTGCCTGTGCCAAGTATCCAAGTGACAATGGCAAAGAAATTAGGCCAGTATAAAGACTGATACAGGTTCACATGAGAAACACATCTACAAAAAACTGACTCCCAGGACTTTAAGTATCTCAAAAACAACCTCTTCAGGATCTCTTAAGAATATGGATCCAGTTGAGATTGCAACTTATCAGTATAACCTTGGTTAATACATGTATTTTACCTTTTGAGAGCTTATCTAGAAAAATGCTATGTTATAGGCATGTCCCTATGCTCTCTTCTATTATTTCTTGGTTGTAGCTGTTACTGGGTTATTTTTAATTGGTACTATTTCAGTGTACCTATTTGTCACAATTTTGGAAGAGGTAGTGGCCAATTCGGCATTTTTTGTAGTTTTATGTGATTCGTTGTATGGTTTAAATGACATGTAAATTTTACTTTTTACTTAGATTGATGTGATTAAACCCATAATATGTTTATTTTTCCACTGGCTTTAACTTTTATTGGGAAATAATCATTTTTATATCCTTAAATATTCTCTGACTTGTTAGAAAGGTACATGACGTAAACTGTAGTGAAAGTAATTCTCTTACAAGTGACTGTATTGGTAAGTTATAACCTGCCTTCTGATCCTCAGCTGTGTCATGTGACCAGCACTCTGACTTTCTAAATAACACAGCATCTTATGTGTGGACAGGATGCGAGTTTCTCTGTGTATTCCTATGGGAGCCTCAATGTCAGTCTCATAGGAATGAATAGAGAAATTACTGACTTCCTGTCCTGTGTCAGTTGGAGATCAGAGTGTTGGTCACATGACACAGCTGAAGATCAGAAGGGAGGTTATAACTCACAAATAAACAAATTGTGGGATTGCTTCTTTAATTCTAAAAATCCGAAGAATATCACTGTAACTACAACATTACATTGGTAATACCAGCTATACATTGGGAGTAGTGTTGAGTGAATAGAATCCGACGAAGTGGAATTCGATCCGAATTTCAGGATATATTTGATTTGCCACAAAGCCGAATTTTCTTGTGCTTTGTGGTAGCGAATTAATTTAACCTGAAGTAGTGTAAAAAACTGAAAAAATCATACTTACCTCCTCCATTTGCTCGCGACGGGCCGGCTGCCGCCATCTTGATTAAAGATCTTGGATAAAATCTGCTGGCATGATGACATCATCTCGGGCCACTCAAGATTTTGTGCCAGATCTTCAGGCAAGATGGTGGCAGCCAGCCGGCTGTGAGCAAATGGAGGCGGTAAGTATGATTTAATTTATTTTTCTGTAAATTTAACACTGCATTTTTAAATGTATGATTACGGCATCTCAGGGTATTATGACGGGGATTGGCGCAATTGCAGATCTTTGTCATTGCGTTCACTACTTACAAAGAAATGCGCTTCGTCATGAAGCAAAATTTTTTGGTAAAATTCCGTGAAGCAGCCGAATTGAATTTTGAAGAATTTTCTTATGTCTACCTGGGAGCTGTCCAACTGGTACCATGTGGCATATTAGAACCCTCCTCATGTTTTTGTGCTCTGCTTTCCCTTTTGTGCTCTGCATATTTTATATTTATGATGTAACATAAAACTCCCATTCCATCAACTTTCTTAAGATCACTGTCATTATTTGCCAGCTTTCTTTGTGCATCTGTACTCTGCCTTTAAATCCGTAAGAAATTGCTTAAAAAAAGCAAAAGTGCAAAAGCACAAGTTAGTATTATGTGTCCGTTGACATAATTGCTAGCACCTCCAGATCACTGGCTAATGCTCTGTGTCTCCATAGTTACTGCTTGAAACAAGACTGTGACCATGGAAACCAAAGCTGCGCTATCTGTGGCTTTTCAATTTACATACAATTCTTAAAGTCTCGGTGGAAATCATTAAAGAGAAAGAAATGGGATAGTGGAAAAAATATCTAAAGGGGATGTGAACGCAAAAATTGACCCTTCAGAAAAACAAAAACAATGAAATATTGCCCTTTGCAAGCAGAATTATTTTCTTCATGTGTCATTTCACAATGTATGATATCTGTGTCCAGCCTATAAATAAAGCAGCTCTACTCTCCCTTCCACAGCAGGAAGGCACAGCATAATCTCAAGGACCAATCAGCAGTTGAATTACCTCTATCCAATCAGAATAATCAACCTAAACCCTTGTCTTGTACAAATTCAGTAGGCAATTAAGGGTAGAGCTTACAGTCATACAGCCAAAAAAACATTTACAGTAAACCAAAAATTAACGTTTGCATGTACTACTAATGTAACATACCGTCAGACTGCTATTTACAATCAGTTTAAAAATACCAGGTCATGGCGGTCAACAGTCTACCCAACTTGTGCCTCCTTCCTCCATTTTCCCCTGACATCCTCCCCTCCATGTGATGTCCAATAGTTATTTTTTTCTGTATGAAGAGGCAGCGGAGAGTTATCTTCGTGTTATATGTGGTGTTACATAGGACTGCAGGTGATATCTACTACATTATCTGCACTCGGAGAGTTATCACCATGTTATCTGTGGTGTTACATAGGCCTGCAGAGAACATCTACTATATTATTTGTACTCAGAGATTTATCCCTGTGTTATCTGTGGTGTTACATGGGACTGCAGGTGACATCTACTACATTATCTGTACTCAGAGAGTTATCCCCGTGTTATCTGTGGTGTTACATAGGACTGCAGGTGACATCTACTACATTATCAGTACTCAGATAGTTATCACCCTTTGTTATCTGTGGTGTTACATAGGACTGTAGGTGATATCTACTACATTATCTATACTCAGAGAGTTATCCCCGTGTTATCTGTGGTGTTACATAGGACTGCAGGTAATATCTACTACGTTATCTGCACTCGGAGAGTTATCACTGTGTTATCTGTGGTGTTAGATAGGACTGCAGAGAACATCTACTACATTAGTTGTACTGTACTGAGTACAAGTGATGTAGTAGATCACCTACACAAATAGCACAGTGATAACTCTCCGAGTATAGATAGTCGGTGTCACGTGCAATCCTGTGTAACACCACAGATAGCACAGTGATAACTCTCTGAGTATAGATAGTAGATGTTACCTGGTGATAACTCTCTGAGTACAGATAATGTAGCAGATGTTAGCTGCATTCTGGCGCTGCCTCCTCCTTTCTGACACACTGCTCTTCTGACCTCCATCTTTTCCGACTAGGATGCCACAGCGGTGGAAGGAGGGTGTAAACGGAGACTGTCAGCAGCTGAGAGCGGGCATTCAATAGAAGCTGTGGAGCCACACGGCATAGAGGGACAGTGTGGGGCAACAGTGGGCCCCACAGAAATCCGCCATTGTAAAGAAGGCGCCATAAACTGAAGAGATGGTCAGGTAAAGAGGGGAAATGAAAGTGGTATGTACAGGTCAGAAAGAACATCTCTACCTCTTAACATGAGGACTGTTGATAAGAAACTCAGGGGTGGGCCATGGAAAGACACACTAAGTCACATGATCCCTAACTTAGCAGCTTGGACCAACAGCCTTAGATTGTAGCCGTTTATTGGACATCAATACATACTAATAGTTGTAAAGGTGATATATATTGCAACAACCAAATTCCAAAGACCAAGATCAACTGACTAAAATATTTAACCGCCAAGTTTTGTTTAGGTTAAACATTGTGCATTACAGCAAAATTACTATCCCTTCGATGACTGGAAATTGTTCTGCCTATCTTCATAGCTAAGTGCATAGTGAAAGATAGACACACTTTAGATACAAATCTTCTGGCAAGTTACCTATGACATACGAGAAGCGAAGTATATCTCACCAATTAAAATTAAAGGGGAACTCCAAAGTGTGTAAAAAGCATATTTTTTCCACAATAAAAGTCCAGTTGGAAGGGATTTTCTGTGCTGTTTATAAAGTTTTTTTCTGGACAACTTCAGACTTTACATTCAGTTGGCTATTGAGGTGACAAGAGTTCTCAGTTTCTGTGTAGGAATGCTTTGAAGCACTAGTCACGTGTACTCTTTCTGGCTGCCTGACAGATGAAGATGGTGTCCACCAAGACATGAGTATGAATAAAGAGATGATTTCACATTTTTATTTACCAGTGTTGCACTGGATTGTGCAAGGGACAGGGGCAAAATCAGCACCATAGTACTGAACTATTTATTAAAGGAAATCTGTCACCAGGATAATTGCTATTGAAGTAAAGCCATGGCCTAATAGCACTAAGTACCTTATTTCCACATGTACCTTTGTTTCAGTAATAGGTGTTTTGTATCTTCTGAAAATCCATTTTATTTGGTATGCAAATTAGCCAGTAAGGTGCCCAGAGGGAAGGAGCCTAGGCACGCCTCCTGCTAGTGCCCAAGACCGCCCTCATGCTGGGAGCAGGGAAAAGGGGGCAGAGTTATGGCTTGATTGTAATGTAGGAGGCGTGGGTGGAAACATTGTGGTAGGAGGTTTGCCTGGGCTCCTTCCTACAAGAATAACATCCTTCTGGGCACCTTACAGGCTAATTTGCATACCAAATAAATTGGATTTTCAGAGGATAAAAAACATCTATTGCTGGAACAAAGGCACATCTGGAAATAAGGTACTAATTGCTATTCGGCTAAGGCTTTACTTCAATAGTGATTATCCTGGTGACAGACTTCCTTTAAGACTGGCATTTTAGACGCCGGTCTTAATAAGCCCCAGCACTGGCAGTGGATCGCTAAAGTTATGTAGAGGCGCCGGTCTCTAAATAACTTTGGTGTATCCACTGCCGATTCTAAATGTAAGACAGCTTCTTTGCTGTCTCACATTTAGACCATTTTCTAAACCTTAACGATCTTTCTCAAGCATAAAGTGTGGGTCCCCACACCAACATATAAATACACTCCCCCTTGTGTCACATGGTTACTTAATTGGTTCCCCCAAATCATTCAGGATATGACATCATAGAACAGTGTGATACAATAAACCAAAAAAAACACCAGTATACAAATATACATAAAAAAGTAAGAATCATAGTACCTGTGTAGAACTTATTATCTGGGTTCCCCTGTGGGTATGGATGTAAAAAAGATATTTCGCTTGAACTCTGTTTCGGGCCGCTGCCGCGTCCGCCACGTGTGTTTTTCCCGGGCTCTGTGCCTCTTCAGCCCATCTGCGCATGCGCCGGCCAGCCTCAACGTACTGGACGCAATTACGTATCTTTATCACTTCTGCGCATGCGCCAGCCGCCCTGCGGGAGCTACAGTCAGCCGTATGTCCAGCTGTTCTACTGCGCATGCGTCAGGGCTCATGACCATCGGGTACAGAAAATCAATATATTTCCAGCCTTGTAGTATTGGAAGTCAACTGCATTGTACTTAAACAGACTTCAAAAGAGTGTACACAGTATTGTAACAGCGTACTATGTTTTATGACAATTAGATAGATCTCAGAAGGGGTAAAGGCATTATTATTAATAGAGTCCACCAGACTATCGCAAAAGGCTTGTTTAGTAAAGAAGGGACACCCAGTACCTCAAATTCAAGAAATCCTACAATTGATGAAAGTTCATAAAGCTATTCTATTGTAATGTCTCATCTTTGGGCTATTTTTAATCCCATAGGAAATCAGAGCTTCCATTCACACCACTGATCAGGAAAAGTGGGGGTGTGCCCCTTGTTGTAACAAGGGGGACCTCTCCTACATTCCTGTTGATTCACATCAACCCACACCTCCGAGGGTGTGTTACCTCAAAATCCCATTCCGAGGGAACGTAGTCACAAGACTTGTGACTACGTTCCCTCGGAATGGGATTTTGAGGTAACACACCCTCGGAGGTGTGGGTTGATGTGAATCAACAGGAATGTAGGAGAGGTCCCCTTGTTACAACAAGGGGCACACCCCCACTTTTCCTGATCAGTGGTGTGAATGGAAGCTCTGATTTCCTATGGGATTAAAAATAGCCCAAAGATGAGACATTACAATAGAATAGCTTTATGAACTTTCATCAATTGTAGGATTTCTTGAATTTGAGGTACTGGGTGTCCCTTCTTTACTAAACAAGCCTTTTGCGATAGTCTGGTGGACTCTATTAATAATAATGCCTTTACCCCTTCTGAGATCTATCTAATTGTCATAAAACATAGTACGCTGTTACAATACTGTGTACACTCTTTTGAAGTCTGTTTAAGTACAATGCAGTTGACTTCCAATACTACAAGGCTGGAAATATATTGATTTTCTGTACCCGATGGTCATGAGCCCTGACGCATGCGCAGTAGAACAGCTGGACATACGGCTGACTGTAGCTCCCGCAGGGCGGCTGGCGCATGCGCAGAAGTGATAAAGATACGTAATTGCGTCCAGTACGTTGAGGCTGGCCGGCGCATGCGCAGATGGGCTGAAGAGGCACAGAGCCCGGGAAAAACACACGTGGCGGACGCGGCAGCGGCCCGAAACAGAGTTCAAGCGAAATATCTTTTTTACATCCATACCCACAGGGGAACCCAGATAATAAGTTCTACACAGGTACTATGATTCTTACTTTTTTATGTATATTTGTATACTGGTGTTTTTTTTGGTTTATTGTATCACACTGTTCTATGATGTCATATCCTGAATGATTTGGGGGAACCAATTAAGTAACCATGTGACACAAGGGGGAGTGTATTTATATGTTGGTGTGGGGACCCACACTTTATGCTTGAGAAAGACCGATGGAGGTCGAAACGTCGCACTAAGGAAGGTGGAATAAAACAGAGAATATTTGAAGACCTGAGAGTGCTGCAGTTTTATTTTGGATGTTATATGCAACTGGGGTACTACAGACTGGTACCTGACACTGACGGCACCGCCACATTATGGTCATTCTATCACCGTAGGTGCTGCTGCAATTGAATATTTATGTATACATGTGGACAGTCTGGCAGCTTGCACACGGAGAACCACTAGCGGAGATACAAGGAGTTTTTCATTCTGTATAAAGTGGATAAAGTGGTGGTCGAGAAATATGAGTACACCTAAAGGGTCGATGTATACCAGTGAGGAGGTGACACGGATCCTGGACGGAGCAGTGGGTGATGGATCCTTTTTGAACAAACCAACCAAAGAGTTAATTAAGAGAAAATGGGAAACGGAATTAAGACAGCGGATCAATTTTGAACTACATCTCTCCACCTTGAGGGAGTATTATCTGGTGGAACGTATACCGAGAGGACTTAGAACCCATCTGAGACCAGTGCTATTACCCAATAATCAGGAGTTCTGCACGAAATTTGAAGTAATCTCAAACCGGTATTCAATGGACATTATGCTACTCAACATGGAGTTTCTACAGAAAGAACTGGTTGAGAACAACATGAGACTAGAATCTCTTGAACAACAGTTGAAAACACTAATGACGCTACAAGACTTCACTACAATGAAAGAACAATCCCTTATAGAACTACAGGCATACCGGGCTGAGATTGAGGTAACGAAAAGGCATAAATGGTTTCGGGACCAAGAAGATTACCAGAGGGGTGACATCTATAAAAGACCTACATCAGAAGGACGACCAAGAGGCAGAGCACAGGGAAGACAAAGACCTAGGAGACGTCAGAACAAAAGATCCTTCTTTACAGACACTGAGTCGTCAGGAGAAGCCAGTGAAGACCAGCAGCATCATTTTTTAGGACATGGTCTGGCCAGGAACGAGAGGGGAGAAACGAAGGAATTACAAGAAGGAGAAGGGGAGGACGTCGACACAGGAGGAGGAACAGACAGAACGAGGATTACTCGGTCAAGAAAACCTCCATTGGACAACAGGACATTGCAGACGGCACAGAAGGGAACGGAGAAATACACCCAACGGAAGTAGGAATGGGGACACCATCACTTGTGGTAAATATATCCTCAGTCGAACTTACAAATAATGAACTATGTCTATTAGACAAGGGACTGTCATTTTGCCCTATTACTGATATGAATTGGTTTAATTGTGAGATAGATCTGCATAAGTTCTTTAGGCGCATTAAACTTAGGGTGTTCTATGAGAACACTGCCCCCTCTGGATTAGAGACATCCACCCCATTGACTGCAATCACAGGCTTGACTGATAGAAATTCTTTGAGGGGTAGAGATATGATTAGATTTAAGGACATGGACCTACATGTACCCAGTGAGTTCCAACCACCAGTGTTCAATGAGGCTATCAACACCTACATAAATGTAGTAAAGAAGGAGATAGATAGGATTAAACATGAACCCCGGAATAAAAAGAGATCTAATTTAACAAGAACAGAGAACGAGGCCCTTAAAGAATTATGTGATAAAAAGAATATTACTATTAAAAAAGCGGACAAGGGTGGGGCAATTGTTGTCATGGACACTGATAGGTATATTGCGGAAATAAAAAGACAATTAAACGACACAGAGGTGTATAAACAAGTTAACTCGGACCCCAAATTCAGTATAATGCGGAAAATTAAGCTTTTGGTGGATAATGCCTTTGCTATGGATCTCATAGATGAGAAATTACACAAGTACCTGTTAGTCGAGCACCCAGTCACACCAATCTTGTATATTTTGCCCAAAATACACAAGAATCTCCACAACCCCCAGGCCGGCCGATAGTGTCAGGTATTGACTCAATTTTTTCTCCAGCTGCTACCTTTCTGGATAAATACTTGAGACAATACGCCATTGGAGCAAAGTCATATGTGAAGGACACCACTGACTTCCTAACAAAACTTCAAGGATTACATTTCCAGGATGGCAATATTATGGTGTCATTTGACGTCACCAGCCTCTATACCAGTATTGATCATACTAAGGGTATAGAGGCTGTTGAATGGGCTCTGTGCAATGATGGTGTAGACAAAGATCAGATGGGGTTCATTTTGGAATTACTTGAAATAGTGCTCACTTGCAACTATTTTCTATTTGAGGACAATTATTTTGTGCAGCAGCGGGGGACCGCGATGGGGTCAAATGTAGCCCCAACGTACGCAAATATTTTCATGACTATGTTTGAAGAGACGTCTGTGTACACATCCAGCCACTTCACAGCAGTGAGTGGCTGGATGAGGTACATAGACGACATTTTCCTCATTTGGACAGGCACACGGGATGAGCTAACAATGTTCCATACATATCTTAACTCAAAACATGAGGAATTACAGTTTACGCAGGTTTCTTCAGAGATAGCGTTGCAATTTCTGGATACTACTGTATATCCGGAAAGTGGTGTTTTGAGGACGGATTTACATGTTAAATTAACAGACAAAAACAATATGTTACGGTTTGATAGTGCCCACCCGCAAAATATGAAGGAAGCATTACCGTTTAGCCAACTATTGAGGGCCAAAAGGATAGTGACGGACAACGTGCGGCTTGAGAAACGTCTTGATGAAATGAGTGATAAGTTCCATCAACGGGGCTACCCTAAAGCCCTAGTAGGAAGGCATAGACAGAGAGTGGAAAAATTGGATCGCACAGAACTCCTAAACAAAGACAGGAAACAGAATGATGAAAAGAGAATACCTTTTGTTTCCACTTACAGTAAACAGAGTACGCAGGTCACACAGGTACTTAGGTCCTATTGGCATATACTTACCGCCTCCTTTCCCAACATAGAGGAGTTTAGACGCCCTCCCTTGATGTCTTATAGACGGGCTGGGAACTTGGGTGACAAACTTATACGGGCAGACGTCAAACCAAGAACAGATACATCGGTCCAGAGGAGAGGATGTTACCCTTGCCTAGGGTGTTGTAATTGCAATGGCATACTGAAAGGGAACTCTTTCACGCACCCAAGGACTGGTAAAAAATACCCCATAAAGGGATACTTTACATGTAAGTCTGATTATGTTGTTTATGTACTACAATGCCCCTGCGGACTGTTTTATGTGGGTGAAACCACACAGGAGTTCCGGAATAGACTGAACCAACACAGATATCAAATCCGGAAATTGTTTTCGGAGAAGGAACAATCAGTACCTCAAAAGACTGAACAACCAGTGCCAGAGCATTTCCTAAAATTTAGGCATAATATCTCTCAACTGAGATTTCGAGTAATTGATGGTATACCCCCACAGAGGAGAGGGGGAGATAGAGAACGACTTTTGAAAAGACTGGAATTGAAATGGATATATGAACTTGAAACGTTAGAACCAAAGGGTTTAAACAGAGAGTTCAAAATAGGAACTCTCTACTGATACGGTTATGATCCTTTTCTTCCTCCTCTAGGTATTACTACACTGTATATATGAATACGAGTCTCTTTAGATATGATTTTAATAAGTATGGTGCCCAACCATAGAGGTTGTGTTTAATGTACACTAGTAACTATATATTTTTCACTTTATAGACACACCGTTGTGGGCAAACCCTGTGGGTGGTTGTATTTCGCTACCATGGACATTATGGACTCTTAGCGTTGGGCGAAGCCCGAAGGAAGTAAGGTAATTATAACATTGTTATGTCTTAGAGGAACACCACTTAGACGTTTTTTGCCTTTGCAATTTTAGGGACCATTTAAGACCTCATTTAAGAATACTTGTTAAAATTAATATTCTTTTTGATAGTATTGGAACTCATTGGTGGGCTATTTGTCCTATTAGAACCATGGCATATATGACTAGGACGACTCCATTGTAGGAGGGGTGGTTCTACACAGAGCCACCCGCCTTGTGGAAGAAATCCAGCTCGGTTGGAATCGGGTTTGGGGACAGGTCCTTCACAACTGAGGGGAATGCCCCCACTCCTAAGTAAGAGTGGCCGCACCTGGTCTTGTGACTACGTTCCCTCGGAATGGGATTTTGAGGTAACACACCCTCGGAGGTGTGGGTTGATGTGAATCAACAGGAATGTAGGAGAGGTCCCCCTTGTTACAACAAGGGGCACACCCCCACTTTTCCTGATCAGTGGTGTGAATGGAAGCTCTGATTTCCTATGGGATTAAAAATAGCCCAAAGATGAGACATTACAATAGAATAGCTTTATGAACTTTCATCAATTGTAGGATTTCTTGAATTTGAGGTACTGGGTGTCCCTTCTTTACTAAACAAGCCTTTTGCGATAGTCTGGTGGACTCTATTAATAATAATGCCTTTACCCCTTCTGAGATCTATCTAATTGTCATAAAACATAGTACGCTGTTACAATACTGTGTACACTCTTTTGAAGTCTGTTTAAGTACAATGCAGTTGACTTCCAATACTACAAGGCTGGAAATATATTGATTTTCTGTACCCGATGGTCATGAGCCCTGACGCATGCGCAGTAGAACAGCTGGACATACGGCTGACTGTAGCTCCCGCAGGCGGCTGGCGCATGCGCAGAAGTGATAAAGATACGTAATTGCGTCCAGTACGTTGAGGCTGGCCGGCGCATGCGCAGATGGGCTGAAGAGGCACAGAGCCCGGGAAAAACACACGTGGCGGACGCGGCAGCGGCCCGAAACAGAGTTCAAGGCGAAATATCTTTTTACATCCATACCACAGGGGAACCCAGATAATAAGTTCTACACAGGTACTATGATTCTTACTTTTTTATGTATATTTGTATACTGGTGTTTTTTTTGGTTTATTGTATCACACTGTTCTATGATGTCATATCCTGAATGATTTGGGGGAACCAATTAAGTAACCATGTGACACAAGGGGGAGTGTATTTATATGTTGGTGTGGGGACCCACACTTTATGCTTGAGAAAGACCGATGGAGGTCGAAACGTCGCACTAAGGAAGGTGGAATAAAACAGAGAATATTTGAAGACCTGAGAGTGCTGCAGTTTTATTTTGGATGTTATATGCAACTGGGGTACTACAGACTGGTACCTGACACTGACGGCACCGCCACATTATGGTCATTCTATCACCGTAGGTGCTGCTGCAATTGAATATTTATGTATACATGTGGACAGTCTGGCAGCTTGCACACGGAGAACCACTAGCGGAGATACAAGAGTTTTTCATTCTGTATAAAGTGGATAAAGTGGTGGTCGAGAAATATGAGTACACCTAAAGGGTCGATGTATACCAGTGAGGAGGTGACACGGATCCTGGACGGAGCAGTGGGTGATGGATCCTTTTTGAACAAACCAACCAAAGAGTTAATTAAGAGAAAATGGGAAACGGAATTAAGACAGCGGATCAATTTTGAACTACATCTCTCCACCTTGAGGGAGTATTATCTGGTGGAACGTATACCGAGAGGACTTAGAACCCATCTGAGACCAGTGCTATTACCCAATAATCAGGAGTTCTGCACGAAATTTGAAGTAATCTCAAACCGGTATTCAATGGACATTATGCTACTCAACATGGAGTTTCTACAGAAAGAACTGGTTGAGAACAACATGAGACTAGAATCTCTTGAACAACAGTTGAAACACTAATGACGCTACAAGACTTCACTACAATGAAAGAACAATCCCTTATAGAACTACAGGCATACCGGGCTGAGATGAGGTAACGAAAAGGCATAAATGGTTTCGGGACCAAGAAATTACCAGAGGGGTGACATCTATAAAAGACCTACATCAGAAGGACGACCCAAGAGGCAGAGCACAGGGAAGACAAAGACCTAGGAGACGTCAGAACAAAAGATCCTTCTTTACAGACACTGAGTCGTCAGGAGAAGCCAGTGAAGACCAGCAGCATCATTTTTTAGGACATGGTCTGGCCAGGAACGAGAGGGGAGAAACGAAGGAATTACAAGAAGGAGAAGGGGAGGACGTCGACACAGGAGGAGGAACAGACAGAACGAGGATTACTCGGTCAAGAAAACCTCCATTGGACAACAGGACATTGCAGACGGCACAGAAGGGAACGGAGAAATACACCCAACGGAAGTAGGAATGGGGACACCATCACTTGTGGTAAATATATCCTCAGTCGAACTTACAAATAATGAACTATGTCTATTAGACAAGGGACTGTCATTTTGCCCTATTACTGATATGAATTGGTTTAATTGTGAGATAGATCTGCATAAGTTCTTTAGGCGCATTAAACTTAGGGTGTTCTATGAGAACACTGCCCCCTCTGGATTAGAGACATCCACCCCATTGACTGCAATCACAGGCTTGACTGATAGAAATTCTTTGAGGGGTAGAGATATGATTAGATTTAAGGACATGGACCTACATGTACCCAGTGAGTTCCAACCACCAGTGTTCAATGAGGCTATCAACACCTACATAAATGTAGTAAAGAAGGAGATAGATAGGATTAAACATGAACCCCGGAATAAAAAGAGATCTAATTTAACAAGAACAGAGAACGAGGCCCTTAAAGAATTATGTGATAAAAAGAATATTACTATTAAAAAAGCGGACAAGGGTGGGGCAATTGTTGTCATGGACACTGATAGGTATATTGCGGAAATAAAAAGACAATTAAACGACACAGAGGTGTATAAACAAGTTAACTCGGACCCCAAATTCAGTATAATGCGGAAAATTAAGCTTTTGGTGGATAATGCCTTTGCTATGGATCTCATAGATGAGAAATTACACAAGTACCTGTTAGTCGAGCACCCAGTCACACCAATCTTGTATATTTTGCCCAAAATACACAAGAATCTCCACAACCCCCCAGGCCGGCCGATAGTGTCAGGTATTGACTCAATTTTTTCTCCAGCTGCTACCTTTCTGGATAAATACTTGAGACAATACGCCATTGGAGCAAAGTCATATGTGAAGGACACCACTGACTTCCTAACAAAACTTCAAGGATTACATTTCCAGGATGGCAATATTATGGTGTCATTTGACGTCACCAGCCTCTATACCAGTATTGATCATACTAAGGGTATAGAGGCTGTTGAATGGGCTCTGTGCAATGATGGTGTAGACAAAGATCAGATGGGGTTCATTTTGGAATTACTTGAAATAGTGCTCACTTGCAACTATTTTCTATTTGAGGACAATTATTTTGTGCAGCAGCGGGGGACCGCGATGGGGTCAAATGTAGCCCCAACGTACGCAAATATTTTCATGACTATGTTTGAAGAGACGTCTGTGTACACATCCAGCCACTTCACAGCAGTGAGTGGCTGGATGAGGTACATAGACGACATTTTCCTCATTTGGACAGGCACACGGGATGAGCTAACAATGTTCCATACATATCTTAACTCAAAACATGAGGAATTACAGTTTACGCAGGTTTCTTCAGAGATAGCGTTGCAATTTCTGGATACTACTGTATATCCGGAAAGTGGTGTTTTGAGGACGGATTTACATGTTAAATTAACAGACAAAAACAATATGTTACGGTTTGATAGTGCCCACCCGCAAAATATGAAGGAAGCATTACCGTTTAGCCAACTATTGAGGGCCAAAAGGATAGTGACGGACAACGTGCGGCTTGAGAAACGTCTTGATGAAATGAGTGATAAGTTCCATCAACGGGGCTACCCTAAAGCCCTAGTAGGAAGGCATAGACAGAGAGTGGAAAAATTGGATCGCACAGAACTCCTAAACAAAGACAGGAAACAGAATGATGAAAAGAGAATACCTTTTGTTTCCACTTACAGTAAACAGAGTACGCAGGTCACACAGGTACTTAGGTCCTATTGGCATATACTTACCGCCTCCTTTCCCAACATAGAGGAGTTTAGACGCCCTCCCTTGATGTCTTATAGACGGGCTGGGAACTGGGTGACAAACTTATACGGGCAGACGTCAAACCAAGAACAGATACATCGGTCCAGAGGAGAGGATGTTACCCTTGCCTAGGGTGTTGTAATTGCAATGGCATACTGAAAGGGAACTCTTTCACGCACCCAAGGACTGGTAAAAAATACCCCATAAAGGGATACTTTACATGTAAGTCTGATTATGTTGTTTATGTACTACAATGCCCCTGCGGACTGTTTTATGTGGGTGAAACCACACAGGAGTTCCGGAATAGACTGAACCAACACAGATATCAAATCCGGAAATTGTTTTCGGAGAAGGAACAATCAGTACCTCAAAAGACTGAACAACCAGTGCCAGAGCATTTCCTAAAATTTAGGCATAATATCTCTCAACTGAGATTTCGAGTAATTGATGGTATACCCCCACAGAGGAGAGGGGGAGATAGAGAACGACTTTTGAAAAGACTGGAATTGAAATGGATATATGAACTTGAAACGTTAGAACCAAAGGGTTTAAACAGAGAGTTCAAAATAGGAACTCTCTACTGATACGGTTATGATCCTTTTCTTCCTCCTCTAGGTATTACTACACTGTATATATGAATACGAGTCTCTTTAGATATGATTTTAATAAGTATGGTGCCCAACCATAGAGGTTGTGTTTAATGTACACTAGTAACTATATATTTTTCACTTTATAGACACACCGTTGTGGGCAAACCCTGTGGGTGGTTGTATTTCGCTACCATGGACATTATGGACTCTTAGCGTTGGGCGAAGCCCGAAGGAAGTAAGGTAATTATAACATTGTTATGTCTTAGAGGAACACCACTTAGACGTTTTTTGCCTTTGCAATTTTAGGGACCATTTAAGACCTCATTTAAGAATACTTGTTAAAATTAATATTCTTTTTGATAGTATTGGAACTCATTGGTGGGCTATTTGTCCTATTAGAACCATGGCATATATGACTAGGACGACTCCATTGTAGGAGGGGTGGTTCTACACAGAGCCACCCGCCTTGTGGAAGAAATCCAGCTCGGTTGGAATCGGGTTTGGGGACAGGTCCTTTCACAACTGAGGGAATGCCCCCACTCCTAAGTAAGAGTGGCCGCACCTGGTCTTGTGACTACGTTCCCTCGGAATGGGATTTTGAGGTAACACACCCTCGGAGGTGTGGGTTGATGTGAATCAACAGGAATGTAGGAGAGGTCCCCCTTGTTACAACAAGGGGCACACCCCCACTTTTCCTGATCAGTGGTGTGAATGGAAGCTCTGATTTCCTATGGGATTAAAAATAGCCCAAAGATGAGACATTACAATAGAATAGCTTTATGAACTTTCCATCAATTGTAGGATTTCTTGAATTTGAGGTACTGGGTGTCCCTTCTTTACTAAACAAGCCTTTTGCGATAGTCTGGTGGACTCTATTAATAATAATGCCTTTACCCCTTCTGAGATCTATCTAATTGTCATAAAACATAGTACGCTGTTACAATACTGTGTACACTCTTTTGAAGTCTGTTTAAGTACATGCAGTTGACTTCCAATACTACAAGGCTGGAAATATATTGATTTCTGTACCGATGGTCATGAGCCCTGACGCATGCGCAGTAGAACAGCTGGACATACGGCTGACTGTAGCTCCCGCAGGGCGGCTGGCGCATGCGCAGAAGTGATAAAGATACGTAATTGCGTCCAGTACGTTGAGGCTGGCCGGCGCATGCGCAGATGGGCTGAAGAGGCACAGAGCCCCGGGAAAAACACACGTGGCGGACGCGGCAGCGGCCCGAAACAGAGTTCAAGCGAAATATCTTTTTACATCCATACCACAGGGGAACCCAGATAATAAGTTCTACACAGGTACTATGATTCTTACTTTTTTATGTATATTTGTATACTGGTGTTTTTTTTGGTTTATTGTATCACACTGTTCTATGATGTCATATCCTGAATGATTTGGGGGAACCAATTAAGTAACCATGTGACACAAGGGGGAGTGTATTTATATGTTGGTGTGGGGACCCACACTTTATGCTTGAGAAAGACCGATGGAGGTCGAAACGTCGCACTAAGGAAGGTGGAATAAAACAGAGAATATTTGAAGACCTGAGAGTGCTGCAGTTTTATTTTGGATGTTATATGCAACTGGGGTACTACAGACTGGTACCTGACACTGACGGCACCGCCACATTATGGTCATTCTATCACCGTAGGTGCTGCTGCAATTGAATATTTATCTAAACCTTAACGAGGCGTAGAAAATGATGAAAAAGATAGGACTACCGGCCCATCCCCTTCCCCGTCCATGCCTCGCCCCCTTTTTAGACCTGATCTCTAGATTGTAGATCTCTAGATTCTGCCTAATTATGGCATGCAATAGAATCTGCGCCAGATAGATGCCAACAATAGTGGCGTATATCTGTTCGTAAATGACCCCCTGTGTTTCTGTACAGCCTCAGTGCAAACACAGCTCTGCCATGTATACATAAAGCCTTAAAGGAAATGTATCACCTTTTGTTTTTAAAAAAATTAAACCAGATATTGATAAGTATTATTATTATTTTTCCAATCCGGTTTTATTTTCTGATTGTAGACTTTTTAATATTATTATTTTATTATTTTCATATAATTTTGCCTGAGCTGGTCATTGTGCAGGGTGGGGGATGACTGCTGAGAAGTGATCTCTACAGAACAGGAAGCATCAGCCTATTGTTTGGCTCAGTGGTCAGTGTGAAAACTATAAATACTGCAAGATTTCAGGATTTAGATGATGACGTGTAACAATCTCAGGCATTGATGACATGACATAACTCTAGGATATACCATCAATGTCAGATAGGTATGGGAGAATGAGAGAATGAATAGAGAGCACCCACGCATGTGCTGGCCCAATCTGGAGATAGGCTCAGGTCCCAGAGATGGGACCCACACCTATCTGACATTGATGGCATGTTCTAGCGATATGCCATCAAAGGCCAACCCTTTTAATTTAAACGGTAGGCAATTTTGTAATGATGCATTCCCTTTAAGATGTCTTGCCTTCAGTTTATTTTTTTGCCACCTTAATCTAAAAAAAAACGTGTAACAGAAGCTTTAATTGATTCGGCAGTAAACAACTTAATAAAACTATCAATCCATATTCCCCTTTGCAATCAAGCAAGGTTAAAAGGAACTGACAGCACAGAGGTGTCGGGAGGAATACTTCTGAGCAGTTTGAAGACTATGTACATAATAGGAGAAATGTGACTTGGCTAATGAGTTTATGATATATATTTCTAACTTAAGCCTCCTCCACATTGAGCTCAGGGAACAGCACTCAGCTCACAATCTGCTCCAGATGAACAGGCGGCTGACGTCGTGTCACTCAGCGCAGCATATGGGCTTTGCGAGCAGGTGAAATCATTCAGAAAGAGCATAGATGTATCTCACACCTACAGTACAGCTCAACTAAGTTCCCAAAATCCTCATCAAGCCCAGTTTTAGACATGCGCCCATCAGTCTGTCAGACTTTCTCAGCTTTATTGGTGCAGACAACATATTACCAGCTGGTTGTCAGTTGCAGTTCTGCTGTTTTTTTTCTTTATAACCTAATTTACTCTCATATTATTTCTATGAAATACAGTACATCTATGAAACACGAGGGGGATTTATCCTTATTTTCATAAAATGAATCATTTAGCAAGATGGAGAAAATTTTTGTAAATTTATTGCAATAGTGGACTTAGGGTGAGTACTTTTTGTGCCAAAAAAGACACACATTGTTAATTTACTTGGCGCATTTTATGGCTCTCGTTAGCCGTGTCCCTTTTTCTTCTTTTCAAGCTGGGTGCAAAAGGTATATAATGATAACGGATCCATAGGTTCTCAGCACGAAGCATCCAACTCTCCCCTGAATGCGTCGTTCTAGGCAGAGTAACTGCATGACATGACATGCAGTGGAGCATTGAATATTGTTTTTCTTCTGGATTCCGTCTAAATGAGACAAAATCTGCACATTCCTTTGTGAAAAGGAATAACGAGAGTCTTGGATAGCAGTCTGAGCTGTAGAATGGTGTAATTACACCAGTGAGCTTGCATTCTACAGCTTAGACTGCTATCTAAGACTTCTTTTTATCTTCCATTGGCAACTTGTGTTTGAGAAAGGTCAGATATGACCGAAACATCACAGTTTTCACCCTGAGTTTCCTTGCATATGAAAAGTAAAACATACTCTTTGATACCACCATATTCGTTGGAGTGCTAAAGTTTCCATTCTCTACCATTGAGGACCAGGAGCCCACAACCTTAGCACCCACACAACCTGGACGAGAGTGCCACTCCACCCTTTTTTATTTTCCAGAATAAGTTGTCATGTGTCTGTGAACATGAGGAATAACACTATATCTGGCCAATAGACTTGAATTCTGCATTTTCACTATTTTCCCCTATACAGGCTCCCTCTCTAATTGTCAGTTTTCCCTTAACTCATCCACCAGAGTGGGTGGAGGCTAGCGGCTATGATATCTTCCATACACAGCACACATTGAGGACATCTCATTCCCCTAGCTCTCTGTAATATGCTTTCAGAAGCAGCAGCAGAATGGGTGCATTATACAACAGTACTGAGCAGTGTTGCTGTGAACCCAGAACCGAGATGAGATTAAAAAAGTATTAGAGCTTTCAGCAGCATCTCTGTGTTTGTCTCTCTGCCTCTCTGTAGCTGCTCCTCCTCCTCTTCCTCTCTCCATAAACTTATATTGACAACATGTAACCTGATACCTCTCTTTAGACAGATTTTAGCCATGAACAGAGAGAGATTACTATGGGAGGTAGGGGAGGAGAAAGAAGTGTCTCATAAGTGGAAAAAGAGGTATTTTTCTCTAATAAGATATTTTATAAAGTTTCTTATATTCTCTTGTACTACTGATTTACGCAAAGTTTGCTGAAACGATTGCTAAAGGAACAACTTTTAGCAAATGAGGCAGTGGAAAAAGGGTGCCCAGGGGTCATTGAAAAGGGTTTAGGCAGAAACCCTTCTGTCCTGTGTGGGGGACCTGGTTTAATCCTTGCTATGGGGCCCTTACTTCTCTATGTACACCACTGATCAGAACATTGCATCCACAAATGATAAACCTTATAGTTATGCACAGAATCTGGTCTTGACTTGCCTCCCTTCTGTTCTGTTTCCTATAATGAGAATAAATATGCCTGTCTTGTAATTAACAACCTTGTTTTGCTAATCCTTATGTGCTTGACGATAGCTGCAATTAAATAAAAAATATGTGGATGATGGTAAAGAGAAGAATAAACAACATCTTCATATCCTTCCTCACTCTCACCAGTTTGTAAAAGACCCCCCAACATGCAGCCTATACGATATACCACCTCTGAATGCCATCCACCAATATAATTTTGTTTGTAATTGTATTTTCAAGCTGTAAATAGTAGAAAATGTGATATTGTGTCCGTATGGGGACTTTGACATTAGAAAGCAAAAAAGTGATGGCCAGGGAACAAAGAAAGGGCAGCGCAATGGAAAAGTCTACTCAGCGGGGTCATACTGTTTCCAGCCATGATAATCAATATTGGAATGGCAGGGGGCTTAAGGTGAAGTCACAATTCACAGAAATAGAGATACAGGAATCACATAAGCGTTAAACGGTTAGGCGTTGTGGGTAGGCAATCATCCTTTCCCTGGAGAAATATGTTCTTATGAGGCAATACACACTAAAATTAACATGAATACATGTCAAACCAGTGTGAAGACGGAGGGAAGCAAAGCAACAATCATGGTCCAAGACAAGTAAAAATACTCTCAAAGGAACCGTGACTACCAGTGAGCGCAATTGTAGATCATAATGGCCTGCACATAGCAAAAACAGAGTAAACAGGCTGCAAAGACAAAGACTTATCTGAAATTCATCATACAGAATGGCTCATTTTCTCACTTACACCCACACATACATCCATATATTCACAGGCCAATTATCCTTCATTGCAGGAAGAAGAAGACGGATAACTGGTTTATATACCTACTGAATCCTGAGCATAGTGAGGCAGTGGCAAGGAAATAGCGCGGCCCTGCCAATAAGGAAGCAGGAAACCTACGAACAGGGAACTCACTCTTTGCCTCTCCGAGCACTAAATCTGGCTCGATGATACTAGACAGATGGCAAGCTATTCCATGATGGCTTGGCTTCTTGGTCTGTTTTTCATTTGCTTACCTTGGTGTATCTGATAGAGCGTGCTAGATAACCCTTTTGAAGCTCACATAAAATATAAGATGCTTGAAAAGAACATCACAAAGGCTTTAGACACACAGATCAGAAGTCAGTTCCCAATCTTTTAGGCTATGTCCGGAACATGGTCGTCATCTTGAAAGTCGTCATATTGGATCAAGGGCAAATTTTTCCAATGGGAAGGGGGTCATGTAGCATATCAAAGAAGAACAGAATTTTCTCAGACATCGATTGCCACAATTGGATATGCAATATCTCTTGTGGTTCAAAAGTTATTAACACAGAAAGTTCACAACTTCAAAATTCTTTGTTCAGCACCAGGGACAACACGTTTAACACATCAAATAGCCGTGCATCACATGGAGCATTCCCGGTTGTTGTTGCAAATTTCTGTGAACCACAAGAGGTATTGCAAATCTAATTGTAGCAATCGATTTCTAGGAAAATTCTGGTCTTCTTTGATATGCTACATGACCCCCTTCCCATTGGAAAAATTAGCCCTTTATTCAATATCACAGCTTTCAAGATGGTGGCCATGTTCCGGACATATCCTAAAAGATAGGATCCCTCACTCCACTTGTAGATTTTACCGGTGAATTAATAGTGAATGATGATTGCAGAAGGTGAGATGAGGAGGAGTAGAGTCTGATAAGCGGAGAGAGAAGCTTTTTTTTCCGTAAGTAAAATATATTGCAAAGTTTCTTATCACCGTTTTTACCTTTGATTTATAAGGACAAAAAATGTGTTTGTCCTTACATGTAGACAGGGACCAAGAAGGAGAAAGTTCATGATTTCAAAAAGTGCCTGTGTTTTGTAGTAATTTTTTAAGCCATAGCTAGAGATGAGCGAATCTTCAAAGATTTGATTCGGCGAATATTCGCCAAATTTATAAAAAGATTTGTTTTGATTACAAATTTATTCGGTCGAAGTTGTGTTAAAAAATATTTGTTATTCTGTTCGTGTTCTGCGAACATTCCCACACAAATAACAGACATACAGTCAGCGTTGTTAAAAGTACGCACTGAATACGTACGCATGAGCGTACACATACACTGCGTCTGCGAACATTCCCGCCCAAATAACGAACACTAGCGTTGTTAAAGGTATGCTACTTAACTAAATACGTACGCATGAGCGTACTAAGTGCGTACAAATCTGTAGAGTACTATTGTCTCGCGAGGCAGAGCGAGCAAAGTTTTAAAGATGGCATCTCGTTCATCTGCATTTAGTAATGGAGAGCTGAAGCACATGGTAAAAAGTTATGGACCACCAGGATTATGATCTGCTTCGGGCCACACACCGACACCCAAATCATCACAAGCAGGACATCATTCAGCAGGTGATACGAGGCTCTTTTTTTTGGAGCTCGAGGTCTGGCTGGAAGTGAAACCCTTCTGCTTTCCAGTGCCAGACATTTTCACTTGACTGTGGCAGGCAATCAGGTCTTTGTCTCTCTCCCTGTCTCCTCCCTCACTCTCCCTGCTTGATTAATACTACTAGCCCTGCACTAGCCCTGATATCTGTAATGGTGCCCAGAACAACAACAGAACACAGTTCTCTTTCTTTCACAAGCTCCTGCTCGTCTCAGCAGGTGCAGCACAAGTGATGTAACTGGTTTACTCAGCCTATGGGCCAATCAGAGCAAGCCCTTCCCCTTAAGTCAGGTGACTGGGTTCTTCCCGGGCTTTTTGATGCCTATAACCCATCCACCGTGAACATTTGCGCACAAAAAACGAACAGACACTAAAATTACGCTCTGTAACTGAGTTCGTACACATTAGCGTACATATTATCAGATTTGCTTCGGAGTAGAAAATAGCGAAGATTCGTAACGAATCTACAAAGCAGCAAATAGATTTGCTTATCTCTAGCCATAGCTTTGAAGACCAATTCATTTTGCGAACATTCTTCGATAAATGGGCGCTCTAGTGCTTCAAAGGTCAGTAGTTGGCCATCATTATAAGTCAGCAACAACCTTTCATTGCAGATAATCAACCTAAATGTGACTTTCCTACACAATGTGTTGACAGAAATCCCGTGTCCTGCTGTTTCTGAAGCTTTAAAAATCTTTGCAGAGTAGTGGATATGAAATGGATATTCAATTTTCTAATAGCCTCGGCAAAGCACACTATTAATCTCTTTAATGTATTATTGAAGAAGATAAACTATTTAGCGTATTAGAAAAAAGTGTATTTAAAAAAAATGCCAATATCCACCTATGAACACAAATGGGTATCTACGTGTTCTCTGATCTTCTCTTATCTGCCAGTCCCCCCCCATTGGGATTAATTTAGTGTAGGCTGGTGTGATTTCACCACTGTTATACAATTCACACCATTCTTGAACTGAAAACTCTTTGCTTGAGAAGATAGACTGCTAACCTGCAAAGAGCATAGTGTATGCCTCATGACAGCTACAAAAAGATTGCATCTTTCATTATGTCAATCAGCAAATTCCATGTGTATTATATCATCGATCTACGTATATTATCAGTATACAACACGTCCATGCTATCAATTCTAGTGATATCCAAAAAGAGAACCTGACCACATTACATAATTTACTTGACTTTTCCCAAGACTGTGGGTTTCAGGATTTTGCCAATCCCAAAACTAACAAAGTATAATTAATTCTTAGAATAAATGAGTTGGACCAGGGGCACACTCATTAGAGAAAACAGACAGCTATGGTCATGGGACAAAACACAGCCATAGTTTCCTGCTGGTTGGGCAACACAGCATATCTTGGGTCCATGCATATGTTTAGGAATAGTCATCCAGTCTAGTTTTCAGTGGCAGATTGAGTTGTAGGACAGACTTGCATGGGCTGATTCTGAAGTCAAGGGCAAATTGGGTTACCAAACAGATGGTCACCAAGGGTCGGACAAGCCTAGTATGAGAACAAAAGTTGGAAATATGGCCAAATATGATCAAAAAGCCTAAAAAATGATAGAAATGGGAATTAAGTACAATGACTGGACGTCACGTATTCAGGGGTATGTGCAGCCCTGAATTCCACTCCACCTCTGACCCTGCCTACTTGCACGGCCCATCCTATTTAACGGCGTACAACTAGTTGACGTTCCCTAACCTAGTTACATGCAGTGGTGTACAGGGAGGGGGAACAATGGGAGAAAACAATAAACAAAGACAGAAGTCACACAAAATATGAAGATCGCCAAGCCGAGGTCAAACCGGGAGGTCACGTCAAACACCAGAGGATCAAACAAAGCAGAGTCAAACACACGAGCCGAGGTCAAAACTGAGAGCTAACAAAGTACAAAAGGATGAGACGAGGATGGAGTCAAATTCACAAGCCAAAATTCAAAGCACAAGGTCACAGCAGTTCCAGGAATGAAGATCAATCACAGGCAACCTGTGGCCAGCAGGCTGCCTGTTTAAATAGGCTCAGAAGATGGATCATGTGACATGGCCAGCGTCCCGTGACCCATATCAGAAACTTCAATACACCTGAGTGCTGACTCATGGGCATCGGTGCTCAGCTCCCCTGCTGCTTGTAATCCAGAGGATGGAAGACGCTGGTCACGCTTGTGAAGCGTGCAGAGCTGGGTCCTCCCGTTCCCTGGGTTGCTAGGGATATGAGGACGCCGGCTCCCCGTTACACTGAAGCTGGTGCCATGGAGTGATTAAATTAGGTAGTTTTGCTTCACTGTGTCCTTCTCATTACAGAAGCTTTGAAATGTTCTGTGGATAAAGATGCTGGTACTGGCTAGACATGGGAAACACGTGATACTATCTCCTTGGTTACAGACTACAGATAAGCCCTGTATAGTCAGATTCCACAGTCATATTCTTTTTCTATACCCTACTTCTATCTAAGAAACATTTGGTAGGTTAGCAAGGAGTATTACTGCAGGATTAGACCACATAGTTTCTTTGTAGTTTGTAACCATGGGTACACTTAGGTCTGCATAAGAGCTGTAGATTGTAGGAAATGTTTAATCAAAGCTACTTGCAAAGATGTATGTAACCTTTAAGGCTTACTTTAAATTGAAGTGGTTCTCCAGCTTCTTCTAAGTGGTGGCCTATCCTCAGGAAAGACTATCACTAGCTGATTGGAGGGAGTCTGACACCCCGAACTACGATGATCAGCTGTTTGGGTGCAGCTCCAGCGCAGGCTACACAGTTTTGTCCAGTGGGTAGTGGACAACGTTTCTTACTACAGGTCTGCTCCCATAGTAGTCAATGGGAGCAGCACTGCAGTTATGAGCTTCATCAACTACATAGCAGATACAGCCATGTGGGTTGACTTCTGGCGCTGACTATTGGTGCCAGAGCTGCACCTAAACAGCTGATCAGCAGGGGTGCAAGGTGACGAACCCTCGCCAATTAGCTAGTGATGGTCTCTCCTGAGTATAGGCTATCATTTAGTGTAATGCACAGCAGTCTGCAGTCTGGAATCAATTCACAGAATCCCTAGCGTAAGGCAACCTTGCAAAATCCAAAAGTAACTGAAATACTTGATGTTATTAAAGGTTTCTCTGTGCCATCAAATGTTTTCTCTCCCTGGAAGTCCGGTTCTGTCTCAGTCCCCCTTGATCGCTACTTCTTCTCACATATCACCTTTTCCAAGAACCTACTGTAACCATTACAAATGTGTGAATGATATTATCAGATCTTTTTACCATCTGGGCTTTTATACGATTACTGTAGGTTTTGTGTTCCTTTAATGCACGTGAAAGATCAAATCATCACAATTTAAAGATGTGATGGAACAAGTGATGCTATACTAAATGACAAAACAATTGATTCATTTGTGGAATAGCATTTCAATATGAGATGAGTGCAGATGAAAGAAAATAGGAACAGATGGTGCATTTTTGTAAGATTTTAAGCTAAAGCAGAAGATGAAATGTTAACATAAAATCTTTTTAACTACTTTAGAACTTTTTCATATTGTTCTTGGAAGCGAGCACTTAATACGGTGAATCACCCCATAGAACTAATGAAAGAGAAGAAAACCCTAGTTCAAGCAGCCTTTTGTGTTTTATAAAGGAATTGCCGTATCAGCGCTGCCTCCTCTTCACTGTTTACATGCTGGCCGTAACGGGGGTAGTGGTGAGTAGGTGTAATTACACCTTACCGCCCCATTCATTTCTATGGGAAGAATCGCTTCCATAGACTTGTATGGAAGCGATTCTTCCCATAGAAATGAATGGGGCAGTTAGGTGTATAGGGGGTTAAAGGGTGAATACAGGGGCATAACGATCGCAGTCGCAGAGGGTGCGTCCGCGACCAGGCCCGGCGGGGGAGGGGGCCCAGGGCCCACAAGTGCTTCTAATTAACAGTCGGGCCCGGGCCCTCTCTGTTTTAGGCCAGTGGCGCAGCGCTAATGCACAGTGCTACGCACTGCACAACGCTACACAGCCTGCTTGTCCCTATAAAAACACGGCCCCCGTCCCGTCCCCACCCCATAACTTCTCCGGCGCTGCGATCGGCCACTGTGTGATCCCGCGAGACCTGCCGGTGGGTCACATGTCTCGCAAGATCACACTGGCTGACGGGGTGATGCTGAGTACGCAGGACGACGGGATTACGTGAGGAGAAGAAGGCGCGAACAAGTTCGCAGCAGAGACTAGGTAAGTATTTTTTTTTGTGTGTGTGTCTGTCTGAGCGTGTGCACATTTGGGGGCACTCTGGCAATGCGGCACCGTCTGGATTATTAAAGGGGGGGGACCGCTAGCCAGCCATATAGGGATAAAACATGAAATTATATAGGGGTAAAAAAATGAAATATATACAGAGCGGGACAAAAATCAATATATATTTAGTAAGGGCTAAAATATAATGGGGGCAAAAATGGAATATGTAAAAAGGGGGGAAAATGGAATATATAAAAAGGGGGGAAAATGGAATATATAAAAAGGGGGGAAATGGAATATATAAAAGGGGAAATGGAGTATATTAAAAGGGGGGGAAATGGAATATATAAAAAGGGGAAATGGAGTATATTAAAAGGGGAGAAATGGAATATATAAAAAGGGGAAATGGAGTATATTAAAAGGGGGGGAAATGGAATATATAAAAAGGGGAAATGGAGTATATTAAAAGGGGGGAAATGGAATATATAAAAAGGGGAAATGGAGTATATTAAAAGGGGGAAATGGAATATGTAAAAACGGGGCAAAAATGGAATATGTAAAAAAGGGGGAAAATGGAATCTATAAAAAGGGCGCAAAAAATTAAAATATATAGAAAAAGATTAAACATCTACCTCCTCTATTTAATATTTAACTACAACACATTCAAACCTATAGTTGGCGGATGATGGGGGCCCCAAATTCAAAGTTTGTCCTGGGGCCCATAGACCTCTAGTTACGCCACTGGGTGAATACCAGGGGAGCCCTACACCAAACCTGTTAGTTGGCACAGTGGGTCAACACTCGCTGATTTGTAACACCAACAGCAGCAGTTCCTTGTTAATAAGCAGATCACTGGGACCTCCAACAATCGGCTGTAATCTGTGGGAAAATCTAGCAATATCTGTTCAATTTCCTTGCAGCGTCACCACTGGGTAAATTAAGCATTACACAGTGTATGCTTAAATCAGTGGGATATCTGTGTAATGTAGGACAAGTAAAGTTCTCCACAGTGAGAGGTGCTCTTTGAAACTGCTTTCTAATCTGGAATTCTCTAACAGGATGTATAAAAATGAGATTTTGTCATTGGACAACCCCTTTAAAGTCTATGAGAAATAAAGAAATAGCCTAGCGTGGTTCAGTGGTTAGCTCTGGTGCCTTGCAGTGCTGGGGTCATAGCCTAGGTTCAAATGCAACCACTGACAATATTTGCATGGAGTTTGTATGTTCTGGCTTGTCTGGCTTCCCTCCAAAGACATATTGGGAACTTAAACTATGAGGTCCACTGGGGACAGCAAGTGATGATAATCTCTGTAAAGAGATGTGGAATATGTTGGTGCTATATAAGTGTGTATATCTGCTTGTTTCTCTGTGCCCGATAAGACTTTTATGGTACCTTAGTGGATTCTCCACACTCTGATCTGGTGACGTTATATGTACATAGAAGATGAGGCGCTCCACAGCAAAGATAATAACGGAGCCACTTCTTGTACTGATTGTCACTATCAAACCACTAAAACTCAAATCCCTGGGCGAGTTCACACCTCCCATTAGGCTGGATCTACATGGTGACATTGGTCAGACATGACACGTAAGCAAATATCACAGTATAATGCAGTTGACATTGCAATTCAAGTGACTGCAACCAACGTAAGCAAATGAGGCCATGTTGCGAGCCACAAGATGGGCAACACAGCTGGAATTCTTGCAGCAGTCGTGTCCCGGCAACTTGCTACACCACGATCGTTGGCCATACAGTGTGTGTCACAGCCAAAGTAGGCATTTAGCCCAAGTCTTACCTGAGGAAAAGATCAACCTAAGACATTACAGCATAATGGGATGCCTCCGTGGTCAATGTCACCCTCCGACTACAATCATTGCCTATCTCTACCCTTAGTTCCAAATATCCTGAGAAATTACGTCAGAGGTTAATATACAGATAAGTATGAAGATCACCCCGGGTAGTGGCATAAACTCACACCTCCTGTAACAATTTAAAGACGAGATAAAATAGCAGAAACCATATGCAATGCATGAGCTATCACTCCTTCTCTTCCGAGAAGTGAACTCTGTTTTCCTGGCATCAGAAATCACACTATTTCCAGAAAAAGATAAAAATATACTGCAGGACTGCTCATCTGATATCACTTGCAGCTCTTCCTAAGTAAACCAGAAATTGGACTGTTAATTGCAGCGTGAACCCTGTATAAAAATAGAGTGCATGATCTGAATTGTAACCTCTCCACTGAGTCACTGTCTGCTCACAAGTATCTCCTGAATATCAGACATTGCTGTCCGGAGTAATACTAGCTTTGCCTGATCCATAATGACAACGCTGATGTTTATATTACATACAGTATGTAGGACACTACCAAGAACATTACAATAAAGCCATTTATAAACAGGTATTAAAGGGTGTTTTATGAAAACAATCCCTTAGGACATATGGACCTCATCATCATCGAGAGGGACGTCTACCACTCTGAAGCCTTCTGTATGAGCCAACGTGGAGAACCACTAAAGGTCCCTTTACACAGGCCGAGAATCCACCACAAATTATTTGGAGGTGTATTGTTTGCTGCCAGCAGATCTTGCCGTCTAAACAGATTGTGCTGCAGCAAACAATTAGTCAGTATGGGAACCAGCGATGGAATTAGCTATCGTTCCTTCCCATACTGCAGATTAGTTCACTGCATGTAAATGCAGCGGTCTCCTCCACTGAAGAGCAGGCGGTTGCCAGGAAGAAATGCTTCCTTCCCAACAATCTCTTGTTGTCCTGTCTAAAGGGACCTTAAGTAAGAACAGTTCTCATTCTAGTAGTCCACTCCTAACCCATCCATGTGATTCATGGTCAACTGTACAATTGATGTACAACATCTCCTGAAATGTATGAGCAGACACAATTCTAGGAGTTTAGGCACCTAGGGGTTGTATTCATAGGCCAGCTTCTTTAAAGGGGGTTGTTTGTGATATAAAGGGTTGCTGAGCTTCCACAAAATGTTTGATTTGTCATAGCGACATATCAAAGGTTTTGATTGGTGGGCTCCTAATGCTAAGAACCCCATCGATAACTAGAATGAGGAGAAACAAGCACTCACTGCAGGAGACAGAATCAAAACTGGATCATAAACATTCCATTGAGCCTGTTTCACTCAGCAAAGATAGACAGCACACTATATGAGCACTTCTCTTTCCTCTTATTAGCAATCAGACCCCACCAATCAAAACCTCTGATATGTCAGTATGAGATATCAAACTTTTGTGAAAGCTCAGTAACCCATCAGATATTGATAACTTATCCTCAACATGGGACATCACTATCTAATCGGTGGAGGTCCAAATCCAGACAGCTGTTGTAAGAGGCTGTGCCGCTCGAGCAAGTGCTGCAGCCACATTCTCGGACATGTTGTTATGTTCATCAGTTTTATGGGCTTTTTGCAGCTCTGTCCCGTTCAAGTGAACGTGATTGAGCTGCAATACCAAGCACACCCACCATACAATGAATGCAGCCATGCTTGGTATACCAAAAACAGTCCGCTGCGCTCATTTGGCTCCTTCAAACAGCTGATCGGCAGGGGTACCAGGAGTCAGACCTCCACTAAGGATAGATCAATATTTGAGTCCTGGACAGCCCCTTTAAGCTTGGAGCTACAAGGTTAATTTCAAGCAGTAAAATTGTGATCTCATTGCAAACAACTGTGTGACTTTCACACAATTATTTACAGCTTTTTTCCTCATAGATAATAACTGTAGGCTTGATCCATTGCATGTGTTAATGAAAGTCACTGCATAGTCAGCCTAAACCTAGAGATAGGGTATAGGTTGCAGATAAATGAGCTGGGACCTGCCAGTCCTCCTACTTCCCTGCCATCGCTACACCCCCCTTTCCCGCCACTTCAGAAAAGTGATGGGAAATGGGGAAAAGTTGCAGATTTTGCTGCAAAAAAGGGGCGTACATCACTTAATATATGTCCCCAAATTGGAAAGGAAAATAGTCTTGTGTGATGTCTTTCGACCTGCCTCCTTCCTCTGGCAAAACACTGATACATGGTTTGTTTGAGCCTGGTGGGGACATGCGATAACCCAAGAACTTCCTACAGAGATGTGCCCCAGAGATGTGCCTGAGTTAGCACATCTACTTACGGTAAGTACAAAACTACACATGGCCTGAGGTCCTTCACCTGGGAGCGCCCCGTTGTGTCTTTCTAAACCTAAAGATAGGCCTTAGGGGTTATCCAACCCCTATAATGCCTACTAAAATGCCTGTGCCCCTCATACTGATGATACTTACCTGCTTCCCGGCACCCGCGTCACTTCTGATACCTGCATGGCCACCGCTGCATCTCATCGCCACATGGATCAAAACATCCGGCGACACCCCGTGCATCCAAAAGCAGGCCATGATGAGGACAAGCCCACGATGCTAGGGAGGCTCGATCCTGTTGCGGCCTACTACTGGTGGTATAGTTTATAATGAACTACCTACTAGTGGTATAGTTTATAATGAACTGAAAATGGGTATAAAAAGGTATCACGAATACAATAGCTTAGAATTTTTTGCGGATCATTTTTTGGAGTAAGACAAATGACAGAACAGTATACTGATAAAAAATTTTACTTCTGATTTTTATCTGTTTTAGCCTGCTCTTTTTCTTAATCTTCTCCATGGTCATGTCCGGCAGAAGATGAGCCGCAATGTCATAAAAAAAATATATATATATAGTAAATTCATAAAACTTGTTCCCTGCAAATATGGAGGAAAGTGATAAAGATGGAAATGAGATCATGTGAATAAAAAAAATATATATCTGTTGATTATTCTGGGATTTTCAGAGCATTTTTTATTCGTTGCCTATGCGGCGCAATAACACTTCTTCCTTGTGAGGTTGCAGATTTTTACACTTGCGAAAAATAATAGTTAGCAGTTTTACTTTTTATATTGGTTAATGACATGGCTTTGCGTGCTCATCAGAATTTTTCTTCATGTGTATATCGTTAGTTTGGCGCCTGCGTTATGTGTTGCATTTTCATCTCCGCCGTGACCTGGATTCTGATCTTCCTGTTCCACCTGGAGGAGGAGGAATGTATTCAATTCTCTTGTACGGGTGTATGAAGGGTGGGCGACAGCATTGGGATGATAAATGACTCTCTTCAATGTTACAGAGGATTGCAGTGAAGTAGCGTACACATCTCAATGAATCCAGGCCTCTGGGTATCAAGTCTAGGAATAAGAATCCTTTATTTGGCTTAATGTCTGCTTTTGATTTATATATCTTTCCAAAAGCCAATTCCTAGCAGAGCTATTATATTAAGACGCCTAGAAAAACATAGATTTTTAATATACTCAGTTTACACTCTACAGCTTAAAGATTACAACAATTGTGGAAATGCTTTATGCAACATACTTAAAGGGGTTGTCCATCTTTTGGGGACTTTTAGCCAGATGGCAGGACTCTCATGGCAGGACTTCTGGGCAGGGGCGCAGCTAAAGGCTTATGGACCCTGGTGCAAGAGTTCAGCTTGGACCCCTCTTCCCTCAGTTGTTTGTGGTCAGGGGCAGGGAAGCACATAGCCTTCATGCTGTCTGAGGCAAAAATTGAAACGGCACCATCAAACCCATGCCAAATTCTTGACCTAACCCCTTCCCTTCAGCCAGAGGTGTAACTTGACCAGCATGCACTTTCTATAATACCGATGTCTTTGGGGTCTTTGGGCCCCCTCAGGCTCCAGGGCCTGGTAGCAACTGCTACCTATGCACCCCCTATAGCTACGTCCCTGCCTCTGAGGAGAAGCATACTTATCTGCTCCTCGCTGCAGGGTTCCAGCTCCTTCTCTTCCCGCTACTGTGCTCTGGGCCCTCCTGTCAACATTCTGTTTGATGGGGTCACATGTGCTACTGCAGCATGAGGGGTCACGGCAGTGACATGTCTCCCATACATCACAAGATCCATTCATATGATGCATAGGGGCATGTCACCACCTTGGCCAGTCATCGGCTGAAGCAGGACACGTGACCCCAGATCACGAAAAGGTTGGAACCCTGTAGTGAGACCAGATAAGTATGCTTCCCTCCGCAGTTCTGGTGATGTGTGGCAGTCTAGCCAAAACGCCTCCATAGATGGACAACCCTTTAAGAAATGCATAAACAGCAATTCTATAGTATAATGTTAGAAGCAGAACTATTCTGGCACAAAGAGTTAGTATGTAATTAGAAGCAGAAACAGCGCCACCATTAGTTAGGTGCCGGGAACTGCAGCTTAGCTCCATTAAAGGGGTTGTCCTGTGAAAAACGCTCATCCCATATGTATAAGTGTGCTTCCACTAGGGTTTCCACAGATCATGGGGGTCCTGTGTCCCTGTAGAAGCGTTCGCCAGGTGATATTCATTCTCTGTGGGACTGTTGGAATCTCAGCAGTCCCACAGAGTTGAATGGAGTGAAAGTGACATGCACGACCACCACTCCATTCACACGGTTGAACATGAGACCCCCGTTTTTGCAAATGTCAGGGGCCCCTACAGTCATACCAATCAGATACATTCCCTACCCTGTGAATAGGGGATAAGTCTTTATCATGGGATAATCCCTTTAAAATGAATGTGCCTATGCTGCTATACCAGATACAGTCTATGGACATGAATTAATTTCCTTTGTGCACCTGAAGTGAATACTGTATCTGCCTTCTAACACCAAGTTATTTTTAGGTCCTAAAATCTGTGCTGATTAATCTTTTTGTTTGGGGCACTAAATTTCTGTTACAGAGCCTACATTCTTAAACAGATATTATAAGATTCTAACTGTATGCAGCCACCACTAGAGGGAGCTGAGGGGTTTAATGCATACAGTAAATTCCTGTATGAAGATACATCCACCATAGGCTCCCTTGTTAAAAATACATCGACCATGGGGCACAATTTTTTATTTTTTTTTTGCATTATGCTTCTTCTGGAAGGAATTCCCTAGCCCACAATGCTATTCTATGCAGCAAGAAAACAAAAAGTATACAAATGTATACAAGCCTTCCTTTGGCATCTATAGGATGAGTGTGCCACTGAATGTGCGCCATTTGTGAATGTGAACCCTATCACTTGAATGGGTCCGCGATCCGCAAGATACATTCCACACCTCAAAAAAATAGACCGGAAATCCCACGGAAGCACTCCCATGGGCTTCCGATCTATGCCTCTTGCACTGCTCCATGTCTGGTGGATTGCCTATGCAAGTCAAATGGTGCACACTGCAGGCACCTGTATATCATAAACCCACTGTTTGTGGTCCACATTCTGGGCACTGGGCACACAGGCGTGCATGAGCCCTAAAAAGTGGCACAATTCTAGGGTTTCTACAGTTTTATTCTGACATGTTCTAAAAAGGGGTGGGACTTAATGGAAAGTCAGTGGAGCTTCATGGGAAGGGCATCGGCACAGTTCTGCACCTCTATACCAGATAATCTAAATCTCATATCTATCTGTCTATCTATCTATCTATCTATCTATCTATCTATCTACCTATCTATCTATCTATCATGACTCAGATTGGGCCTAATTAAAGAAAATGTTTACTTTCGAGATACTGAATAAGCTCTGAAATCTGAGCAGATTTCGTCTGCTGCATGTGAATAGGGTTCACTTGCATTATACTATATATTTTATTGATTTTTTTATATGGAATTTGGTGTAAATATACACATTTTGGTGTCACATTATCATGATCATTTTTCATAAAATGATGCTAATAAACATAATGGAAATGTAAAGTGAATGTGCAGAACCACGGTTTCTATGTGTTTGGGAAGCAGCGGCTGGAGGCAATCTGTTAAACCCCACCTAACATGCTGTAATAAAATCTGTAATCACACAACAATGTCATTTCAGCAGAAGGTTAAGAATTTGTAAGCAGGAACAGAACGATGGGAGTCATATTGAAAGTGTCCAGTGCGTGCAGCATTAGATGTCTATTCAGTATTCTTATGTAGTCGCACTTCTCTATACGAGAAATTGTAGAGTTTATGCAACAGTAATGTAATGAGAGATTTCAGAAGTGAGCCATTAAAAGGGGTTTTCTGAGACTTAAATATTAATAATCCTGAGGATAGGTCATTAATATCTGATCTGACCCCTGACAACCTTGCCTCTGTTTAATAGGGCCATACCTCTAGCAAGGACATGTAAGGAAGTGTGGAGCTTGCACCGGGCAGAATACAACACCTGGAAACTTGGATTGCCCTATATGGGGGCTATTTGTGGATTGGATACGGATCTATTCATTCTGGGGCCGTGAAAGATGCAGACACCACAACCATTGCCGATGTCAGTATCTACAACAAATTCCTGAAATCCAGTAGTCTTTACTTTTGGCCACACACCTGCTGATATACATATATATATATATATATATATTTATATACACCGTTCACAGTCACAGCTTACCTCCTCCCCCTCCCTGCCCAATCACCTATGCAGAAGTCAAAAGCATGCCTACAAATCTCTCCCATGGAAGTCAATGAATATTTCCAGACTACAGGTTCCTATGGTTCATGTGGCTGCAGTAAAATATATTTCTAAATTCTGTTATCAGCAACCCAGGCAAGGTGGTGGCGTCTGTGTGACATCCATATTGCTGCTTTTTTTGTTTTGTTTTGCTTTTGCCTATCCATTGTAACAATGCCTATCCTTGTCCACAAAATGGACTAGAATAGGACATATTCTAGCTTTTTTGCGGAATGGCCATGCTGACATACAGAAACAGGATGCACACTCAGTCTTTTCCGTTTTTTTTGGCGGATTCATTGAAGTGAATGGTTCCGCATATGGGCTGAAAAAAAAAGGAATGGACAAAGTTTGTGTGCATGAGCCCTTAGTCAGTATCTATTTTTAATTAGCAAAGTACATAGGCAACACATTTCCTTTAAAGGGGTTGTCCAATGAAAATATTCTACAGTTTTCAAACCAGCACCTGGATCTGAATACTTGTATAATTGCATGTAATTAAAAATGTAGTATAGCCACTGAGTTATTCAATAAAATTTATCTGTATAGCACCACCTGCTGTTTGTCTTTTCCTTATTTCTTTGTCCTGCTCACTGAGAAGGCCGCACATGCTCAGTTTCATCCTTCAACTTCCTCCTGAACTGTGATAGGGCGAGCATGGACTGTCAGCTTGATATAACTCTAGCAGAGCAATGTATGATTTCTGGATCCATGTCTGATTTTCATTTTTTACATTGATCATGGGATAACCACTTTAAGTAAAATCCAAAAGAAAACGGTAAGATGAAGATGATCGTGGCTTAGTCGTGCTGTCAGGCTGCTCAGGACCTCATGAGGCTGCTTATCAGTCAGGAAGCATATGAATAGATTTGCATGATAATTATATTTAAGAACTGTCATGTGTACTTCAAATCACATTTTAATTACGTCTGTGAAACGTGTTCAAATATTTGCACACATCTTCATGGGAATTCTTACAAAGAGTACAGCGGCTGCAGACAATGCATGTGCAATATTAAAAGGATGGATATTAATTAACAAGGGGTTTTCACTTCCGATATATTTTGACTAGATCCATAATTTTAATATTTGTCCCTTCCTACAAATAATGAAGGCAGACATTTCTATTATGACCCAATCAAAAGCAACCAGTGATGTCACTAGTCCCTGGAAATGCATTTCAATAAGATTTGTTCAGCTTAGAATTGTATTTGTCATCGGTACTTAATACTCATGTGGGACTTTTACTTTAATCTTCTCCTTACATTTTCCGCTTTAATTTTTTTCT
Organism: Rhinella marina; assembly: GCA_900303285.1. Lineage (NCBI taxonomy): Eukaryota > Metazoa > Chordata > Amphibia > Anura > Bufonidae > Rhinella > Rhinella marina. The sequence goes on along the minus strand of ONZH01009773.1, from coordinate 175,109 downwards.
CCCTTCCTTCCTGGAGCCATAATGTTTTTATTTTTCCATTCACATAGCCATCTGAGGATTTGTTTCTTTGCGGGACAAGTCATACTTTCTAATGACACCATTTAATATTGTAACACCAATCAAAAGAGTGAGGCACTGCGAGCTGTCAAACAGTAAAGGTGCAATCAAAAAAAGCCTCAAATGTAGAACACCAAAGAATTGCACCAATAAATACAAAATAATCACGTTTATTAATTCATCAAAATATATAAAATAACACACATATGTAGAAATTCAATGAAAGTAACATGTACACAAATAAGAAGGAGAACAGGGCAAAGTACTCATGTTTCAAGGTGCTTAACTAGAGTATACCACATGATACTTGATAAAGTGCAAGTGCATAATCACAAACGCATGGGACACCAAAAAGCACAACAATCATAAAGGTAATAATACAGACCACAGACTCCTCTGACCCCGACGTACGTTTCGCCTTCAGCTTCCTCAAGGGGATAGGGCTCACAGTGTGTAACACAGGTTTATATAGTCCCAAAATTAAAAACACATGGTCCACAGCCAATAACCTTATTGGTATCAAGGTGAGGATAAGCATGCGTTCCACTGTGGAACGCATATGACATCACTTCCGGTCCGTGTATTGTGTAAGATGTAGTGAGAAGCTGGAAATAAATATCAAATGTGGTGGAACTGGGGGGGAAACGTAATTCTGCCCCAGTTTTAGGGGTTTTGTTTTCACAGAGTTCCCTATGCCATAAAACTGACCTGTTACCCTTATTTTCGGGTCAGTATTTGTTAATACTGTACAGATTTGGCTGTCCAAATCCTGTGCACTGTGAGAGGTGAGCTGATTTCCATATTTTTTTTAATATTTACAGTCACCCCCTTGCTTGTAGTTGCAAGGGCATACCTATAGGGAGAGCAGAGGCACCAGTCGCATCTAGTACCTAAGAGGACCTAAAGGTTCCTCTACTACATAAGAAGACACCAGTATTATATGTGGCACATGGAAGATGGCGGCCCTGTTGTAACTTTGTCATTAGCTTTAAAGGGATTGTCTGGGTTCAGAGCTGAACCTTGGCATATCCCTGTTGACCCAGGCAGCCCTAATGATATGAGCAGTAGATGCTCTCCCTTGCCCTGCGCTGTATCGAGAAGGGCAAGGGCCTTTTGGTTTATATTTTTACACTGCTAGGCAGAGGCTTCCGCCTAGCATTGCTGCGGGTGATGTCACTGGCACTGATGGGAGGGCTTTAGCGCTGCCCTAGCCCATTAGTGGCAGTGACATCACCGGGCTCACTGTTAGGTGGAAGCCTCCACCTAGGTTTCCCCATGGAGAGCCCATTACGTTACGGATCTAAAAAAAAAGCCTTTTCACTGCGCAATTCAGCACAGGGGAAGCATCGGATCATCATATCAGGGAGGATGCCTGGGTGAGGAAGGTGATATGTCTGGGTTGGGCTCTGAACCCGGACATCTAAATCTTTACAGCCACAAGCCAGGATTAATTTGCAATTACTCTACAGCATGCTTCGCATCCTTTAGGTGCTGGTCTTTGAAAGCCACCATTGGTAGTAAAGCTTTTCCCATGCAACATGCTAAAAATGTGCTTTGTCCCAGTAATACCCCTACCCATATGCTGTATTAGAGCACATGGACATAATAGAAAGGTTTCACCTAGGGATTCTCTATTAACTAGAGTGGAGAGCTGCTGCAAAAAGCAGCTCTCACTCTGGAGGACTTGATGTGACCATGTATTATATGGTCACTCACTGAGTTTAGATAGAACCTTGTAACAATACAGTTCAAGGTCTGAGGGCAGCCAAGGTCTGAGGGCAGCCTGATGTTCCAGCAGCCATTACCCAGTGATCAGTGATCACAGGTCAGGGACATATATTTTGTGCTGCAGATGTCTCCCAATGACATCTCAGGGGATGTGTTCTTTCTGATGCCTCTCTCTCTATATATCCCAACTCAGGGGACATGTCTTTTCTGCTGCAGCTCTCCCTGTATCACAACTCAGGGAGTGTGCCCTTTCTGTGGCTGCTCTCTCCCTGTAAATGCCAAAGATTCTAACCGAAGATATGGCTTTTGGCGGTTGAAGGATGGAACGAAGCATGTGCGACCACTTCAGCAAAGTGGACAGAAACTAGAAAAAGAATAAAAACAGCAGGTGGCGCTATACAGATACATTTTCTTTAAAACTCTGTGGCTACAGTATACTAAATTTTTATTTACAATCAATTACAAAAGTATTTAGAATATTGTTCATGGATCTTTAAAAACTTTTAAAAGTGTGTTAGCACCATTAATAACCGTGTAATATTATGTTAGAAGAACCCAAATTGTATTATGAGGATAAACAGATCCAGAATTATTTGCGGCGCTATGACTTTTCATGGATTACAGTACCTGCTCTATGAAACAATTTAGCTGAAACATTAACAGATGGAAAACACCCAATAGCATATGGCAAAGATCGGCTTAAAATTCAGCAAAGATGTCACTCAGGAAACTGTGCAAAAGTGTAAATAAATAACATTAACACCCATTGAGCACAAACAGCCGTGAATAATACCTAAATTTATGAATCTCATTACTCATAGTTAATATTATAATACACTGTTCCCCCTAAGGACGTGTGGTCAGAATGCCTGGATTTACTAAGGGTGCATTCACACGATCCATACTGCAAATTGCGGATCCGCAAAACAGGGAAACCGACCATGTGCATTCCGCATTTTGTGGAGCACACAGGACTGGCGCTATATAGGAAATGCCTATTGTTGTCCACGATTGAGGACAAGAATAGGACTTGCTCTATATTTTTTGCTGGGATATGGAACTACAGATGTGGAGAGCACACGGCAACATTGAAACAAAAGGATCCGCACCCGTTCCGCGAAATTGGGGGAGAAGCAAGGATCGGGCATGTTCAGTTATAAATGACAACTTGTTCATCCTTTGTTCTCAAGGAAGATAAGCCATGTCCAGAGGAGTCTCGCAGTAGCTTACTTCGCCCTCTCATTTCAATACACAAGCATGCTTGGCCAGACTGAGTGTGCATGTGTATAGAGAGGTGGTGAAAAATAACTGTTGGCCCAACAAGTATTTGCTATTGAGTGTGTAAGACCACTTTAAAGGGGGTCCGGTTCTTAGTTTGCTAAAAATAGACTGTCATGTACTATATGATATCGGATTTTCATTTTTTACATTAGACACCCACAAACATTTTTATTCTTTGACCTGTTAGAAAGGTAGATAATGTAAACTGCAGTGAAGGTGATCTTTCTTCCAGTGCCTGTATCTGTGAGTTTACAGTCATAGCTTATAACTAGAAAGGTACAAGTATTATTAGATGCAGATGTAGATGTAATTTTCTTACCAGTGACAGTATTTGTGAGTTATCCCCTCCCTTCTGTTCCTCAGGTGTGTTATGTGACCAACAGTCTGACTTTCCAAATAACATCATCTTATCTGTGGACAGGAAGTCAGTTTCTCTATATATTCCTATGGGGGCCTCAATGTCAGTCTCATAGGAATCAATAGAGAGGTAACTAACCTCCTGTCCTGTGTCAGTTGGAGATCAGAGTGTTGATCACATGACACAGCTGAGGATCAGAAGGGAGGTTATAACTCACAAATACAGACACCGGTAAGAAGATTGCATCTACATCTAATAATACTTGTACCTTTCAAACAGGTCAGAGAATAAAACATTTTGTGGGAGTGCTACTTAAATCATAGGATAACCCCTTTAAAATGGGAATTCACCCAGGAAATCTCTTTTTTTCTCTTCTTTTACTCAAAAATATGCTACTTGCCTGGCAATAAATTACAGTTTCCATAGGGAAACTGAAGAATGACATGGTACACCATGAAATAAATGGTCTGTCCGAGTAATGCGTGAACAGGTCATGTCTTCACATGAAAGAGAGAAACGCTTGTTGCCATCGCTCTTTAATCTGGTTGATTGATGAACGTCTTAAATGAGGGATTCTTCTCTAGTAACTCAGAAAGCTCTGATATTAGAAAATGAAGTTTCCAAATCAGTTACTTTATCAGATGTCCATGTTATAGAAGACGACCAGATGTGAGAAGAAGGTGGACACTTGGGTCCCCATGATAATACTTCCTGCCACACTATGCTCTCATTATTTTTGGATTTCTTGGATTTCTAATAGTTTTTTCTCTGAGGTGTTATGGACGCTGCTCTGTATCCGATAATAAAGCCTGATTAGCGGGGCCTAATGAATGGATGCTAATAGAATGAAGGCTGCCTGGTGAACGTCATACAATTACATAGCAGAAGTGTTGTACAACGCAGGGCTTTAATTTATTATTATTGCATACTGACATATTATACAGTGCTGGAAATGTAATTTATTAATTCCTTCTGGTCATTGCCCCAGAGAAGCAATCTAATTTTACTGGTACAGATACACACAAGAAGGCCACATTGATAGAAACCAAATATCTCTCTGGTATGTTGTATAATTAAGAAAACAGAGGGTCGAAAGTAAAATCAAGCAAATGTGGACTTAAAGGGCATCTGTCAGCAGTTCGTAGAAGCAATGGGGGCGTTGCCATTACACCTAGAGGCTCTGCTCTCTCTGCAACTGCCACACCCTCTGCATGTTGATTGACAGGGCCAGGTGTAATGGTGTTTTCACTGCCTGGTCCTGTTAATTAAAGTGGAGAGGGTGTGGCAGTCTCCTAGGGGCTCATTTGCATACATTAAAACATCATTTTTCTCATCAATGAGGGCACATATATACATAGGACCAACACAGATGTCTTCAGCTGCCAAGTGCACATGTAACAGGTCAGCCAGTTTCATAGCTACAAAACTGCTGACAGATGCCCTTTAAGGGTCTTTGACGTGGTGGTGATTGGTGATAAAAACTCAATCAGTGGTCATTTTACAAGTGATCGTTACTATGATGGTGCATCCCGCGTATTCTTGACATTACAAGTAGTCAATAAATCCCTTGTTTACACTAGCGATCAGTCAGGATTTTTAAGCTCAACCAATAAGCAAGTGCTTACTCCCATGTTGGTTGACTGATGGGGTGTTTAGATGGGGCGAGGATCAGACAATCTAACATTGGTAGTATCACACAGATTCCTTGGGTATTAAAGGGGTTGTTTTTTACGATTTTGGCAAAGTGATGGGAGGCCTGGTAAAATAATTAGAAAACTTACCTTCCTTTCTCCCCCCCCCCCCCCAAAAAAAAAAAAGTTGGTCAACCAATTTTGGCAGCATTGTCGGACAATATGATCAGGGTAAAGAAGATTGTATGGCTGATGATTACCTAAAGTGCCATCTCTAGACTGGTTTAACACACAAATTTTCTGACCAATTTGGTCCAAAAAAAAAAAAAAAAGGAAAATTTGAGAAGCATAGTTTTCCTTTAGAGGAGCTTTACAGGAGTGCGTTCCTGTTTTGTATGGTTGCCTAGGCAACCGGCGCAGTCACACTTACTGTTACATCTGTTCACTCCTGACAAAATATATCTGTATGTAAGCACGACCATCAATGTAAACCTCTGTCTGGTTTTGTTACAGAGAATGGTCATACTGTTTTACATTAAGCCATTTCCAAGGAGCCTTCAAAGGTTTTAGTCACAGATACAGAACTGCTTACTGATATATTTTCAATTAACCAATTCAGGGTTCTGAGCTGGGATTGATATTTTAGATATTGGGGATTTACTAATCAAAATGTTGCAGAGTTATGACACAATTTGCACCAAAAGTTCATAAATCCATAGTACAAGTGAGTATAAGAAACTTTACAATATATCTTATCAGAGAAAAATGCAGCTGAGAATTAGGGATGCATCCTACAAAGGAGAAAACTGCTAAAGATACTAGATACAAGTCATATAATGGTTAGATATAGTGTTATGACTCACATATACACATATGGCAGCTTCTGAAAAGTAATCTGAATGTTTAGGTATGGTCCTTGCAGGGTGGCACTTAAGTAGCCAAGGATCTCATAGATCCTTGCTATTGATGACTGATGACTGGTTACCAGGCCGTATGGCAGATAGAGATACCAGAGATGGCTTCTTTAAGCATTAAAAGAATAGCAGGATCACAGCACTAGCCCAGACACATCAGGAGTTACAGCGCTTAGAAACAGGTCCCAGTCAGGTCTGCATAATACATTGTTGACTCCCGACCCGATTTCTAAAGGACATATCTTCCAATGTAGCGGAGCTAGTAATGCAATCCTAGTCTTGTTTTAAATACTGTCAGCTTTAAAACTAGACCATGTTTACAACTGTGGCTGCTACACAGCCTAAGATATGCCCTAATAATGCAGCCTTCTTCTAACTTCAGAAGGCTAAGATGTCAGCCAACCTGGAAGAGGAGTCCCAGTGGCGGAGTGCTGACAGTCTACAGTTGGAGAGAACAGAAAAAGAGCATTCTCTATCCCTGTCTAATTATACATGTTCCCAGGGAAAGGATAACATGGATTTCTGTTCATGTTATCAAGTCCCCCTTCCCCCATCAATCCGAGAGCACACTTGCTGTCTGATTGTCACATGTGGAGGCTCTTTTTTCCATAAAAGTAGTGAGAAGGTGAGTGAGTGCTCATTAAACAACCCTTAATTAGGCTGTTTATTGACACCATGGCTCAGATCACAAAAACATCAATAAAGTTTAAACTGTCCCTGTCGTATCCATACAGACCACTTCTCTAGTAATACCTACAGGGGTGCACCACCAATGAGGCCAGGTGAGGCCATTGCCTCAGGCAGCATCAGGTAGGGGAAAGAGGGGGGCAGCCAAAGGGCCATAGGATAAAGGGAAGGGTTTAGGTTAAGAAATTTACATTGGGAAGGGGGGCGCCATTTCAGTTTTCACCTCACACAGCAGAAAGGCTAAGTGCAACTCTGGATACCTGTTACAGTAATAATGTCTTAATATGTGACAATGCATGCCAAAACTTTGGTGCAGAATTCTGGTGCCAAAATTAAACTAAACTTAGATCTACACATCCACCAGATCTATCCATTGTCAGCCAATGTGTTAATCTGGTTTATTTTATCTAAATCATAGACATTCATGGTAAATCTGCCCCAGTGTCTTGAAAAATAAACCCTGACCCTTATTTTTATTTTTCATGTCCGCTGCCAAGATGTCTGGCATGGAGTCTAATAAATAAGCGCAGGAATTGTGAGCACTTACACCAGTCAATATATCTTCTACAGCCAAGTCATGATGAGCCCAGACAGTCTGGTGACCTCTGCTCTGGGAAATATCTCAGCAACACAACATAAGCCTATAGCTAAGCCTGCTATGTAGCGCAGGAAATACATCACTTACAGCTCCATGCCAAATTTTTAGACGAAGGAAAACTCCAGGAGTTCATTTACAATGCATTTCCTATAACCAGCATCCATTGTGTTGGTAAGCACGTTTAGAATGGTGAACTGGAATTAGGCAGTGATTACAGTTCTTTGTTTTACGTGGGGACTGAAAGCAATTCCACATGATTTTTTTATTTATTTTTTGCCTTAATTTAGCTTGTTGTTGTTAACTGTACTCGAGGACATAAAGATCCCCAGTGTGTGGAGCGCAATTAGTTATATGCAGTATTAGTGCCTTAAAACTCAAGCGGAAAGTGAAAGCATTTAGTAAACAGTGCATCTATAAATGGCTAAGTAAAATATTTCTCGCACTTCTTCCACCTACGGCAAAATATTTGCATCTTCAGCCTGTTCAGTGTTAATGTGTGATGATCTGGTTTCGCTTATTTCTGGGCACATTACCCTTGTTAAAAAATGGCCCAAATGATATATATTTCTGTCCTAATAAAAAAATGGTTCTTAGATGAAGGAACGACACAAGAAATAAGAAATAGCTGCCTGTAGTAATGTTCCCTCTATGGTTCTTCATTTGAAATATCATAAAGATAGAAGAATGAAAGAATGTCCTGGTACTAGTAGATCTAGCAACCAATTTTTGTCACAGATAAACAAGTATAAGAAAGTGACTAACATCACTTTGCCATGTGATTTCATAGTCTTGACCCCGCCCCTTCCTGTGCTTACATCAAGTACAAGGAATTGGGGGAGGCAGGTGTGAATATACCTGGCCACTGGGGCATGCAAGGGAAGACCAGCTTCCTGTGAGGTCTTAGATGGATGACGACCATACATGCTAAGGCTAAGTATCTTTTGTCTATATTGTTAGACTATAGGCCAGTTACATGGTGTATGTATACTGATGTGACCATGATATTGAAAGTATTTGTATACCTAGATATTGTAGTTGAGTAAAGGTGTCTTTTATGTTACCTCTGCAGAGTTGTGTGTTATTCCTGGTGATACCAAGGCACCATACTGTAACTGTGGTATAAACTGTAAACAATCCCACGAGCTAGGGGGAAAAGGGGAATATTGACCGTTGTCATCTGATAATTGGTAAATAGTTTACCCTTTTCACACCAGTAACCTGAGATATTGCTATTGATAACAATTATTGATATTAATAAGCGATATCTATCCTTTTTCAATCTGTGACATGGGAGCCGTAGCTCCCGTTGCATATTCCGCCTCTTTATTTGATACATGGTAGCTATGACACCATTATAAGGGGGGTTGGTTGGGTTTTTGCTAATTACTCAGCTTAAATACATATTCAATTAAACCTGTAAAAAGATTCGAAGCTCATTACTGTGGACCGGGGCTGGCGTGCTCAGGGGGGGGGGGGCAGAACCTCGCTAGTCAGAGTCATATTAGTATTATTTAAAGTGAACCTGTCACGTTGAACATGGTGTCTGATCTGCAGGCAGTATGATATAGAGCAGGAGGAGCTGAGCAGACTAATACATAGGTTTGGGGGAAAGGATTCAGTATAACTGATAATTTATTATGCGCGGTGGCTCAGTGATTAGCACTGGTGAGCTGCAGTGCTGGGGTCCTAGGTTTGAATCTGACCAAGGACAACATCTGCATGAGGTTTGTATGTTTTCCCTGTGTTTCCATGGGTTTCTTCCAGGCACTCTGGTTTCCTCCCACACTCCAAAGACTGATTGGGACAGCTTGCTGCTAATGTCTGTAAAGCGCAGTGGAATATATCAGCGCTACATAAGTGATTAAATAAATACATCTCTGCTCATTCTGAGCTCAGTAGTCCTGTGGATGGTCCTAATCAGTGATTGACGGCTGTATACGCAGGGAAGTCTGTCACTCACAGATTTACATGAATAAAGTTATCAAGTCATACTGTTACTTTTCCCACATATAAAGGCAGCTTCTATGGGGGCCCATGGGGGAAGTAAGCCTGGCTGTGAATGAAAGGCCTTGCCCCCTAATTATACTTAATACAGGCTTTGAGTTGTGAGCCGTGCTCTGAGCCAGACAGCACAAGTAAGTAACGTCAGCATTGTCACTAGAAGTGTAATTGTTGTTTCAGTTTATTTTTAATATAGTGTAGGGACACAGATTTTAAACATTTTTGTAATATACTTCAGTAGGGAAAGATGTTTCATTCTACTAGAAAACAGGGTGTAAAGACTCTTCTTAGCAAAGCTCTAATAGCGTGTGCACCTGCACACTGGCATGTGCTGACTGACCCCCTTTTTCTTTGCAGTTTGTACTCCATTTAGTCGTGCACTGCTGGTCTGCCCCACAGGCTGATTTTAATTAGTGTAAGTATAAAGTTGTAGTCTGCTCTCCTTGCACTCACTGGAAGCCTTTTGGCACCAGGTGAGGTATAGAATGGGACTCTCATTGCATTCAGTGGTAGCCATCTGGCACCAGGTGAGGTATAGAGTGGGCTCAGCATGCATGTTGGTACCTGCATTCACTGGATTTGATGGAGGCTATTTTGGCACAAAAATGATAAAAAGCAGTTTGGACCCAGCATGCATGTGGAACCTGCACTCCCTGAATTTTATGGTGGCCGTCCTGGCACATAACAGGTAGGAATTAGTGTTAGGTTCCCGTCTTACAGAGATCGCCTTGACGTTTGGCAGACGGGCCCAAATAATTTTGTACAAAATATATTTGCCAAGAATCTCAAATTTACTAAATAAGTGTAGCATTAGCACCAGAATATTTCTATTACTATGGCATTTTTGTACTTTATTTGATTTGCAGAGTGCTGTTGCATTGTATTTTTTTTCCTTTGTGTATTTAGCCATGGAAGCATGCACCTGCACACTTGGATGTGCTGACTGACCCCCTTTTTCTTCACAGCTTTGCTAAGAAGAATCTATCTTCATTCTTCAGTCTGCAGAAGACTCTTGTGTGTAACATACAGAGGCTTCCAGCCTGCCGCTTGTCACTACCCCAGTCCCTATGTACATGTGGCCTATCACTGTCCATTACCCTGCCTATCTGACATGGTACACACAGGCATCTTTAGTGCTCAGTAAAATGCTGAAGACTGAAGACAGACTCTCCTTAAAGGGGTTGTCTCACTTCAGCAAATGGTATTTATCATGTAGAAAAAGTTAATACCAGGCACTTACTAATGTATTGTGATTGTCCATATTGCTTCCTTTTTTGGCTAGACTCATTTTTCCATCACATTATACACTGATCGTTTCCATGGTTACAACCACCCTGCAATCCAGCACCAGTGGCCGTGCTTGCACGCTTTGGGAAAAAGCACCGGCCTCTCTGGTGGTTGGGAGAGTGCACATAACAATATATTAGTAAGTGCCTTGTAATAACTTTCTCTACATAATAAATGCCACTTACTGAGGTGAGACAACCCCTTAAGTTTCAAAAGAAACAGTTCATGAGGCTGAGACCCAAGCCTGTGGACGGGGGGAGGGGGGGTTATAGCACATTATTTAATAAGCAAGCAGCAGGCACAATTCATGGTGGTGGGGGTTATAGCACACTATATAATAAGCTGCAGGTACAGTTCATGGGAGTGTGTGTGTGGACGGAGAGTATGGCACACTTTATAATAAACAAGCAGCAGGCACAGTTTATGGGGGTCTGGGTTACGACACAATAATAATACATAGCAGACACAGTTCATGGGGGTATGGTACAGTATATAATACATAACTGTCATAGTACATAGAGGGTATGATACGGTATATAATACACAGCAAAGACAGTTCAGTGGGGTATGCCACAAAATATAATCAGCAGGCACAGTTCATGGGGAGATATGACAAACTATATAATATGCAACACTATATAATCCATAGCAGACACAGTTCATGGGGGGGTATTTTAAAGAATATAATACATAACAGGCACAGTTTATAGAGGAAATGACACGCTATATAATATGAAGCAGCAAGGACAGTTCAGAGGGTATGCCACACAATACAATAAGCAGCAGGCACAGTTCATTTGGAGGTATGACAAACTATACAATATGCAGCAGCAGGCACAGTTCATGGGGCAGGTGAAGGGGCCAGAAGTGGATAGTGGGAGGAACCACAAGAATAGGTAGTAGGAGGCATCAGGGATGGAGAATGAGGGGCCAATTCAAATTCTAGCTATGGACCCCATTATACATGTGCATAGCTAAGCTCCTATTGCTCTATAACATGCTCCCTGCAGTTTAGACACCATGCTTAATGTGACAGGCTCCCAAAGTTTTGATTTTTCCAATATACTTATTGTATCAATTCATTACAGCTTTCAGAGTCCCTACTTGCATTCATAGGATTAAAGTCACTCCTGGTCATGTGATGAACAACAGAAAAGATCTGACACTAAAACGCTTGACACTCAGGAGAATTTATTATACACAATGTACAGAATAAACTTCTGACCTTTCGTTCCCTTCTGGACCTTTTTTAACCAGCTGGATTGAGATCTTGAAAAACGTAGGGTATGAGCATTCTGTGGCTGCAGCAGCTGCTGCTATTGTGTGATACTGCTCATGTGATGGCCTCACAGGTGCTCTGCTCTCTACAGGATCTGTGTGAGCATCACATGGCCAAGACAGAATGTCGCCCTCTCAATCAGAGATATTAAGAACTGCAAGGAATTATATTATATAATATATTCTTATATAAATAAGAAAGCAGTCAGCTTTTCCTCAATTATGCTTAGTCTGGACACAAAGGGGGTTATTTACTAAAGACTGGCATTTTACATACCAATCTTAGTGATAAAGCCTGCTGGAGGAAGACCCGTCCAAGTTATTAAGGAGTGCATGCCTCTTCATTGCTCTCTGTACGCCAGAACCGATATCTACTTCGTCAGGGAGCTGGAGTAGATTTCTGGTGTAATGTGAGCGAGTTTTCAGGTGTACATGTTGTTAAAGGGCATCTGTCAGCAGTTTTGTACCTATGAAACTGGCTGACCTATTACATGTGCACTTGGCAGCTGAAGACATTGGTGTTGGTCCCAAGTTCCTATGTGCCTGCATTACTGAGAAAAATGATGTTTTAATATATGCAAATGAGTCTCTAGGAGCAACGGAGCATTGCCATTACACCTAGAGGTACTTTGACAGGGCCAGGCAGTGTAAATGTGATTACACCTGACCTGGTCTTGTCAATCAAAATGGAAAGGACGCTGCAGTTGCAGAGAAAGCAGAGACTCTAGGTGTAACAGCAACGCCCCTGCTGCTCTTAGAGCCTCATTTGCATATTTTAAACTTCATTTTTCTCAGCAATGCGGACACATATGAACATGGGGCCAGCACAGATGCCTTCAGCTGCCAAGTGCACATGTAACAGGTCAGCCAGTGTCATAGGTACAAATCTGCTTTAAAGGGAGCCTGTCATCTCTCCAAGCCCTACTAAGCACAGTACTATATGAATAGTACTGTTGACCCTGACTCCAAATCACTAATTCATATGTACACACTTATCCCCATTCCTTCATTGTGCAATTGCAAACTGGCGATGGCATACATTAGGAGAACTCATGAATAAACACATATAATGCAGAGGACTCCAGGATGAGTCCTCTTGATGTGTCCTAGTGCTGGTTTGTGGGCACAAAGTGTGGGAATGGGGGTGAGCATGGACATACAAATTAATGATCAGGAGTCAGGGGCAGCAGCACTATTCATGTTGTACTGCACTTCACAGGAATCAGGGGAGATGACAGATTCCTTTTAAATAAGTCAAACCACAGAGGTCGTAAACTCATAGACATGTTCTGCCCCTAATCCTGCCCACTTTATGGAAAAGAGAAGAGGGTCTCAAAAAACAAACGAACAACAAAACCTAGCAAATTTTGTCAGAAACTGGCAGAGCTAGAATAAATGACCACCAACATGTGTCATTTATATGTAATAGTTCTATTTCCCATTACTAAAAATATGATTAAATATACCTACTATAAGGTACATATCTAGGGCTGAAAGTTTCTGCATAGATAAGGCACATCTGTGCAATATTAATGGGGCTTTCCGGTTTTAAAAAAAAAAAAAAACTGCATTGACCCTATATAAATCAGATGACCTTCTGAGTGTAATTTTGGTCTGTCACCCACACCCTGTGTTTACATCCCAGTGCAGGACTCACGGGGCATGTCTGTAACAACAGGCCTCTGCTTCTCCTTCTGTTCCCAGCCGGAACATCGCAGATCTAAGCTGGGTTGTCAGCGTCATTAGTGTTCACTTCGGTGCAGTGAATACCAATGAATCTGCGCTGGATATGAGTTTAAAAAAAATTATTTAACAGGATTTGAACCCCAGACCTGCTGTATGGCAGGCAGAACATTTACCTTTACACTACAGACCTGTTCCTTTGGGAAAGTGAGATTTTCTGTGCTTAAAAAGCTATTTTCTACACAAGCGTAATGCAAAATAAATAGTATATTACTGAGATAAAGGGGAAAATGTTTGCCATTTATCAATTACCATAAATAATATGTTCCCTATATTGTACACCTTATTATGATTAAAGGGATACCAAATACTGTTTCGTGAAATTTCATACTAAGTATGTTACAAGAATTTTTTTTAGTTTTTGCTTTGTTATTTTTTTAGATACTGCAGAAAATTGTATCTTTTACCCCAAAAAAGCTAACTTTTGCTATAAAAATTTATTATAGTATTATTTTTTTATTATTGGGATTTTCTGACTTTTTATACTCAGGATAGGTCAGCTGTTGAAGGAGACCGCGGTTCTCTCTGGTGAGCACCACTGCCTCCTCACAGCTTACCAAGCACAGCGCCATACATTGTATAGTGGCTGTGCGTGGTATCACTTGAATGGGGCTGAAATTAACCTAGGCCACATGACCAATGAACGTGATGTCACTGGCCTCACGGGAGCACCACAGCCTTCTCAAACAGCTGATCAGATCAGATGAAAGGTTATCAGTAAAAAAAAAGTTGGAAAAACCCATTAACTATCACAAAACAGTATTTTGTATCCCTGTAATCATAACAATCCGTACAATATAGTGAACATACACGGTCAAGTCACATTATTATGACCCCTTCCTACTTTCGACAGCCCTTAGCTCATGAAGGAAGTCATATGTCGTGAGCTGGCTTGGTGGGTATATAAGGTGTGGGATAGGCTGTCTGCACAGATATCCCTTGTTGTTGTCATGGGTAAAAGGGGCGATTTATCAGATTTGCAAACAGGGTTGATTATTGGCTTTCAGGCCGAGGGTGGCGGTATTTCTGTAACCGCGTAGTTTGTGAACCCAGGTAAAAGTGTATCATGAGGGGAAAATGGTACCACTGTGAATAAGCAACGTGGAAACTTTGGAGCACCATGTGCCATTGATGTGAGAGGTGATCATTGGTTGTAAAAGTGTGTGAAAGTGGACTGACAAGCTACAGTGGAGCATCTCACCACCAAAATTAACCAGGGGGCTACCAGACATTTTTCTAAAACAACAATTCAGTGAAAGCTACTGTGTTAAGGGCTCTGCAGCAGATAGGTGATCACTGCACCTCTTCTACTGAAGTTGCATTGGCAGAAAATGATTCAATTATTGCTGCAATATTGGAATTTGACCTTCACTGTTTGGCAAAGAATTGCCTTCAACAATGAGTCATGTTTTCTGCTTCATCGAACGGATGGACACTGGCATTTCAGGCCCGGAATATCAGAGAACAAAAACCCTGCAACCATTGCTGGAAGAATACAAGTTGGTGGTGGCAGCATTATGGTCTTAGGAATGTTTTTGTCGCATTCTCTGGCATGTGAAAGGCACCCTTAACTAATTTAGGTATTAATCCATCCTTGCAGATCACATACAACTATATTTGCTGATTGCCTTCCCTGGGGTGAATGGGATCTTCCAGCAGGAAAATGCAACATGTCACATGGCTAGAAATATCTGACATTGGTTGGAAGAGCATGACCAAGACTTCCAAGTACTACCATGGCCTTCTTATTCCCCAGACTTGGTGGAGGTGGTTATAATAATGTGACTCGACTGTGTATTATTCACGGTGATTGGTAAACAGTCTAAATAAAAATGGAGGTGGGGCACAAGGATTGCCTATATGGAGCCCTGAAATTCCCGATGATAGCCCTAGATTCAAGCCTGCTTTAAGCCCTACTGGAAAAAACATGCCCTAAGACACAGCATCATTGCTGACATCACATCTACAGGGCAGGGTCCAGGAGAAGATGCAGAACACCACCTTAAGACGTAAGTTCATTGATGTTGTGTCTACAGGGTAAAGCCTTACAAGCTTTGTCATGCCTCAGATGTAGATGTGATGTCATCTGGATAAGGAACCAACACAGTGGAAAATGTCACGTGACCATAATGGAGTGCAGGAAAACAGAGCAATTCAGATACACAATCACTGTTAGTAAGTGATAATGTGCAAAATCAGAATATCCCTTTAAGTAGACAATTCCTAGTAATGGGAAAAATCACCAGTGGTGGAGGAATCTGGTATATTAATGGAAATAATGGTCACTACTTTAGCCTTAGGTGTAGATGATCTCTAGGATAGTCATAGAGGAGAAGGCTCTGAAGGAAAGGTGACAAATGTTTCAACTCATAACACTAGTTTAAAACCCCACAAGACATATATTTTCATATGACAAGCATTATTGTAAGGTCTCTTCTGCATTGCCCATTTCCATCTTATGGACAACCATTGCTCTACTAGACAAAATGACGTCTAAAATGAGATTTCCCATTATTATCTTTCTTCTCCTTAAATACATATAAGCTTATTGATGATCAAATGAAGTTATTGACTACATCACTACTGGGGGGAGGTCACATCACTGTAGAGACCAACAAAGCTGGATTTAGACTCAACAGTTTGATGAATATTGAGCTACAAATATAGATTTGTCACAAGTTCTGTGATCAGAAATGATCAATACTGGTTAAAGAAGGAAATGAAAGGATTTTGTTTTAGGAAAATTTTGCAGACATTTCATTGATTATCTTATTGAAATCAGTTGGTGACATCTATGTGATTAACTGATGAAGAAAGGATAATTGGCTGTGAGACTCCCTGATCATATTGGTTGTGGGTTTTCTATAGATTATTTTTGCCTCGCTATGATTCATTCTTTGATTTATGGGACATCCAGGTGGCACAGAATTCAGATGTTTGTCACTTTCTTCCAAATTGTCCATTGTCTTACAGCTTAGTCCTACAATTGCCTATAAACCAGCATGGAGCTATTGATTAAGTTACTGGTACGCATACAGTTCTAAGTTCACCATCAGAACCCCTAAGGAGAGTGTCTTTGGAGTTCTGACCTGCAATGCAACCCTTCCCCTCCACATACAGCATGATCCCCCTAACCCTGTCAATGGTGCTGAAGGCTGCCAGTGCTGCTTGAAGCATAAAGACACCCTCCTGAGTGCACAGCAGGTCTACTGAATGTCTGTCTTTCCATTTACACCTGTTGGTGTAAGCAACAGGAACATTATGAAAGGATTGCAGACATTTTATGGATTATCTGTTAAAATCAAACAGTTTGGGATATATGTGGTTAACTGATGATTCCAGAATGATCCTTTACTGTCGCTCTGGCCATATTGGTTATAGATTGCCTGTAGATTCTTCTTGCCTTGATGATTATGGGACATCCAGGTGCCACAGAAACCAGGTTTTGCACCCTTCTCAGTTCACAATCAGAACCCCTGAGGAGAGTATTTCTAGACTTCTGACCTGCAATGCAACCCTTCCCCTCTGTAGATACCTATAACCCTGTCCATGGTGCTGAAGTCGGTCAGTGCTGCTTGAAGCACAGGACACCACTCTGAGCACACAGCAGGACAACTTACTCTCCCTCTTTCAATTTACACCTGTTGGCAAGCAATGTTTCATCTGCATAGAGGACGATTTGTCACTGCTTCTGTCAAGCAGTCATTGCATCGGTATCACTGTGTTGCTTCAGAGAAAGATATCTGTGAACATTAATAATTAATCATTGCGATAAAAAGAAGTGGGGGCTGTTAAAGAACCCACAGCACCCCCTCCTCCTCAACTGCTACAGGAAAGCTAAGGGGCAGGAGAACTTCTACTCTACAACATTAAGGGGGAGGGCTGCCTGACTTTTCCAATTCATTGTCAGGCCAATAATACCATTCAAATGGACATTGTATATCTACCAAACCATCCCCTAAAAAAAGCATCAGACTGATCCACAAGGGCTCAATGCCAGGTTGTCCAGATGAATGCACAATGCACCCCATGCACGTATATTTTTCTTACCTGTAATGAATGCCTGCCAGCAATATGAACTGGGCATTAACTCGCACCTTCCCAGAGCACACAAATCCCACATTTCCATAGAGCATAGAGTAAAGGATATGGCCAATCGATGAGCTTCTTAGCATATTTCCTTAAGATGTTGTCTTCTCCAAAGATGAACAATGACCTGTTCACTGTGAAGCAATTCTGCCGGACAGGAATGGGGTTGTATAAAGCCATAGTCCTTGCTCTTTGGGCTTTGGATTGCTTGAAAGCTGCCTGGGTCCCCACTGGAGCAGCTGGGGAGCCTTGGAGAGTCTTGCTCCTTTCTGATCCTCCATCTCCGGACCCCAACCTCCCAGCCACCGCCTCTCCAAAACGAGCCATCCTGGAAGTTAAAAGAAAGACAGCAGATGAAGCAGCATGATCCTTCCAGAGCAAGAGAAGGAGATCTGATCATGAAGATGATGGTGATGATGATGAACAACCAATACAATACTCACTGTGTATGTGAGAGGTGTCTATCTGTAAAGCCCCAGCCTTAGAAATCCAAGAAAATGTGTCCTACAGTCCACCACTGCTGGTACTACAGAGGAGAGTGGAGATCTAGTAACCCAACCAGCTCATCAATTAAGGAATAATCAGCAGCTAGACCCTATACATCACATACTGTACCAGCACTGCGCACACATCAAGAGATGTGATTAGCATTTAGTTGGGAAGCAACACGACTCTATTCACATAAGGACACGTCCCAAAGCCCAGGGGGCAGGCAATGCTGGAGAAACAGATCTCATCATCACTTGTAGCTAAAACCAAATACACAAGTGCACCCCCCTAAAAAAAAAACCTCTCCAGGTGCCCCAATCTACAAAGAGCTTGTGGAGTGGGGGGTGGGAGGAAGACAAGGTAGCACTGCAGCAGCCCAGAGGTCTGCTGCCAGAGATGTGAACTTCCTGACAATGAACCTGTATTGCATTGTCAGTCACATGCAGGAAACAGAACACCCACCACACAACCCATGAGATGGAAGAGAATTAACGTTACATCAAATGCAGCCTTCGGTGGAGAAATCAGATGCAATGAAATCACTTTCAGATGGGCAAGGAAGCAAACCATGGAAGAAATGAAAAGCATAAAAAAGCATCAGCACTTGCAATGTCAGACAACCCATGGAGAACCACTGCAACAAAAAAGTGTCATGCACAAACCCTGCATACACTGTGGAGATGCTGTCTGGTTCCCTCTCTGCTGAGCTGAAGGTGGGTTGCTGGAAGAATTAACATGTAGATGCTCTGGGAGCACACATAGCATTGTATACACACATACACTTTCTCATGGAGACAGCACAGCACTTGCACATATACCCCACCCCTTTCCCTTTCATCTAGTGCTTCTTGCAGATTGTATCATCATGTAGCATTTTTCTCTTCCTCCATCCCCTACTTATTTCACCTCCCTGCACTGTACATTCTTGCTAGTAAGTGTTAATCATTAGTGGATTCAAGATGCTGGAGAGAAAGGAATCAACAGTATAAATAGGCAGCCTAATAGAAATGGCTCCTTGGGGTGCAGGACTAAAAGTTTGGAAAGTAAAAGTGATAAACATGTGGGCAACTTTTCTCTAAGGAGTAATTGGTAGCATGAAGCATAATGAATAACCTAGATTAAACATCTTTGAATGCCTATACACCCCAGCACCAACTGTTTCACAAATAATTTCTAATCTTGGTATATGAAATCATTTGCATTATACTGTAACAAGTCTCAGTGCAGGTTAATTAGATCTCAGATAAAGGGTGAATATGCATCATAAATGTGTCAAACTAAAAAAACTACTTAATTAAGATCCCTTACATTATCCAGTCACATAAGTATGGACATATTGATACCTGCAGTCTGGACATTTCCACGTTTAGTTCATAAGATGTTATATAGACATGTTATGTTTATGTTTCCTTTTAGATTTATTTACTAATATGATATAAATGTATCACCTACTGTATCTTTCCCCCATCCCTTGTGGATTGTAAACCCTCGTGGGCAGGATTCTCTCTCCTTCTGTACCAGTTTGTAACATATCTGATACATTCTTACTGCAATTGTTTTCTATTATCTATGTATACCCCTTTTCTTATGTACAGCGTCGTGGAATGAATAGTGCTTTAATAATAAATAATGATAATTATGTGTTAGGAGACTAGCACTGCTATTTTGATTATATTTTGTTGTCGGTGCGGAATTAGAGATATTTGTATTTTAATGGGTATTCCCATTTCAGGCATTGATGATATATTCCTAGCATACGCCATCAATGTTAGATAGGTGCAGGTCCCACCTCTGAGATTGGCTCCTATCTCCAGAAGAGGGACCCCCGAAGTGAAGGACAGCACACAGCGCATGTGCAGCATGCCCTCCATTCACTGCTTTGGGGTTTCCTGCTTGCTCAGATATTTTCAAATGGAGAGGGCACTGTGCATGCACAGCAACTTCTACATTCACCGGTATGGGACTGCGGGAAATAGTCACGCTAGAGCTCCGCTATTTTCAGAACTCCCGTAACAGTGAATAAAGGGTGACTGCACATGCATGGCTGCTCTCCCTTCACTTCAGGGGGCAGTTCTGCAGATAGGAGTGTTTACCAAAGCTGGGACCTGCACCTCTCTGATAACTATGACATTTCCTAGCAATATGCCATCAATCTCTGAGATGGGAAAACCCCCTTAAAATGTTATTGTCATTGATTTTTTTTAATATGTAGCCAGTGAGTGGAAGTGTTTTTTGTACTACATTTTATTAGAGAAATATATTTATTAGAAAATGTATGTAAAGTCTTCCCTTAGAAATGCTGTAACTGAGAGTTGCTATGGAGAATCCGATCTATTGAACGCTGAAGACGGCTTCTCAGCTTGTCTCTGGTCTCCCTGTCCCTGCCTCTACCTCCATGCTCCACCTCACAACATGTGTAATAGAGCTTACTAAAAATTATGTTCAATGCTTCTTTGCTTTTTATCTACCTCAGCACTGATCACTGGCAGCAATGCTTCACTCTACCTTCCCAGCTTATATCTTTGAAGATATGGGCAGGAATGGGGCTGCAGCATTCAGCTCTGACAGTAAATATGCAGGAGCACAGTACATCTACTGTCAGCAATGAACCCTGCAGCTCCTCTCCTCTCTACTTTTGCAGTGTGTTTCTTTAGTGCTTGGGCTATAGGGAGAGGAGAAAGGCTGCAGTGTTCAGAGCGGAGAGTACAGGTACTATGTCCCTTTATTCTGACTGGGAATACTGATCACTGCAAATTGAGATACGCTGGGAAATTAGAGTGGATTGTTGCTGCCATAGATCAGCGCTGGCAGCTCATAAACTGGCTGCAAGGAAACACTGCACATCATTTTAGTAAGTTCTCTTACATGATTTGTGAAGCAGTGCTGAGGTAAGATGATAAAGGTTGAGGAAGAGAGACCAGAGGCAGGTTGAGAAGCCTCTGCATCAAATAGTTATCTAGCATCTTCTACATTTAGTCACATACTGAAGACAGATTCCCCTTAGCAATGCTTAGTTAGAGAGTTGCTAGTTCGTCTGGCTATGGGCATGATTACTGCTCCAGCGAATGACTGTCTATCTATCTATCTATCTATCTATCTATCTATCTATCTATCTATCCAATATCTGTCTATTTATCTATCCACTTTGTATCTATCTATCTACTTATCAATCTATGCATCCGTCCTTTATCTGTCTCTTTACCTATTTTTTACCTCTTGCTTTACCTGCCTATCCATCCATTATTTATCCGGTATCTATCTATCTATCTATCTATCTATCTATCTATCTATCTATCGTTCTATCAATCTATCTATCCATGCATCTGTCCATTATCTGTCCCTTGAACTCTTTTTTAACTGTCTATACATCCATTATTTACTATCTATCTATCTATCTATCTATCTATCTATCTATCTATCTATCTATCTATTATCCATCCATGCATGTTGGAAAGAAGTCTGTCTATTCATCCATCCAATTTCTATCTAAATATGTATATATTCATCCATCCATCCAAAATGCTCACAAGTCTTATCTATGTCACAAAATAGGACAATTCTTTATTAACCTATTTCTACCCTGAACTGCATCTATAGCAAGGATGCATCTTCCGTGTTTAGAAAAAAGAAGGTTTCTACACCAGCAAAGAAAATGATTCCTTACGGTAAGAGCAGTGAGACTATGGAACTCTCTCCCTGAGGAGGTGGTGATGATGAAGTCCATAAAAGTGTTCCAAATGGTCCTGGATGCATTTCTTCAGAGTGATAATATAACAAGTTATAATTACTGGATTTCTGGAGAAGAGTCATTGATCCAAGGAGTTATTTTGATTGCTAAATTTGGAGTCAGGAAGGATTTTTTTCCCTAAGATGAGGAAAATTGTCTTCTACCTTATGAAGTTGTTGCCTTGCTCTGCGTTAGCTTTGCCGGATAATAGCCTGCACTGGATAGATGTGTACCATATGTGTTTTTATGGCCTTACAAACTATGTTACCAACCTATGTTACCATTTTATTCTCATACCTATGCTCTAGCAGGTAAAAAAAATATATTGAGGTTAACGTAAAGGGTTAAATTTATCAATAGCCATGGCCCAATACCGCTTGTAGGCAGCAGAGTGGAACCACCAGATCTCTACACTCCTGTCACTCAGAACAAGGACTGGTCACGCATGTTGATCTGTGCCAGCAAAATGGAGATGAAGAAGGATAAACCCTGCATCCCAGAACTTGAGGCAAGGATTTCTGCTAAGTATTGATTTTTTATTTCCTTTTCGATTATTTGATATTACTTGGCTCGCAAGGAGAAGAAAAACAATTCTCGTTGGAGATATATGTTGTCCTGCATTGTATACTGTACTGCCATCTTACAGAAAAGCTTATGCAGGGCTTAACAGTGAAAATCTCTTTTGTGTCATTGAAAGAGATCTGCGCAGGAGAAGAAGAAGTTAATGTGATCAGCCTCTAATAAGATGATTACATTTAGCTTCCTGTTAGTAGGAACAGACCTGCTATAAGCCAGCAGGTTCTTAGAGATACACGACAACAGTGGAGCATACAGGCGAGTCTGTATACTCTGGACAATAGGGATTAAAACATGGAGACTAGATGTCAAGAGAATAGGCTCTAAGGTCATTTATCAGGGGACATGGCAGGGCTGTGTCAGTTACTGTAGCTCAGCCATCCTAGAGTGAACGCAAAATATAGCTATTGATACGTAATGTAAAATATATAATATGCACCCAGATATTAGTTAGGCTACTGAGTAAAATGTGCTTCATTGTTATGCCAAGTGAACCAGTGTGGTGTAAACATGGCAAATGACTTGATATTAAAGTGGTTGTCCCACAAAAATATTCTAAAGGATTCAAACTAGGACCTGAATCTGAATACTTTTGTAACTGCCGTAATTAAAAATGTATTATAATTAGAGATGAGCGAAGTTTTGGAAAATTCGATTTGGCTGCTTTGCAGAATTTTACAAAAAATTCGCTTTGTGACAAATTACTTCGTCACGAAGTGCATATTTTTTTGTAAGTGGTGGGTGAAATGACAGGGAGCTGTGATAACGCTGCTCCCCATTATTATACCCCTCAGATGCCGTGTTCATACATGTAATAATACAGCATAAAATTAACAGAAAATTTTTTTATCATATCATACTTACCTGCTCCATTTGCTCTCGACGGGACGGCCATCTTGCTTGAAGATCTTGCACGAAATCTCGCGTGGCCCAAGATGACATTGGAACGCCGGCCGGTGTGGTGATGTGACCACACACGGGATTTCGACCGAGATCTTCAATCAAGATGGCGGCTTCCGGTCCATCGCAAGCAAATGGAGCAGTATGATTTATTTTTTGTTTTTTATACTATTTCAGGTTAAATCAATTCGCTACCATGAAACACACGGAAATTCGGCTTTGCAGCGAATTTGGATCGAATGCCATGTCATTGCATTCGATTCGCTCATCTAGAATTATAATTTATAACTACTGAAGTGCAGAGAAGAAACTAATTTATTAAGAAGTATGCTTCTTAAAGCGGTTGACCCATCTGGAACATTGATCACATCTTGTTAGGATATGCCATCAATGCCAGAGAAGTGCGGATACCACGTTCAGAACCCTCTTCCATCTCCAGAATGGGGCTCCCCCAATCAAACGAGACCACATCCATGGTGTGCTCTCCATTCATCGCTATGGGAGTACCGAAAACTGGCAAATGTTCAGGTTCAGCTGTTTTTGGAAGTCCCGTTGTGGTAAATGGTGAGGGCACTGTGCATGCACGGCTGACTATTCATTTATCACTATGTAACTTCCAGAAATAGCTGAGCCAGTGCTTGCCTATTTTCAGAACTCCTATAGTGATAAACCCAGGATGACCTGTTACATGTGCACTTGGCAGCTGAAGGCCTCTGTGTTGGTCCCATGTTCATATGTGCCCGCATTGCTGAGAAAAAATATGTTTTAATATATGCAAATGAGCATGTAGCCGCAATGGGGGCGTGGTTCTTTTGTAAAGAGGTGTGGCCTAAATGCACCTCCGGGCACCAAAATTTTGGTGCATTTTTTGAATAAAACTGCAGCAATTTAGAGGTGGCGTAAACTTAGACTATACAATTTTTTTAGTGCACGGACGGAATTCTGGTGTAAATCTGGTGCCAGATTAACAATCCTACAAAGATATAAAGGTCCACAAGCCGAATTAATAAATTTGTCCAATATTAAGACTGTGATTCATATTGTTAGACAGCGTAAAGTGCAACACTATTAGTAAATCTGTCCCAGAAGGGGAGACAGCAACTTCTGCAACGTTACTAAAATCGCCCTGCCGTGTTTGTGTTTTATTTCTTGTTTTATCAGTATACGAATGCTCTGAGCGGCTTTGCCATAGGCAAACATAGACAGCAAATGCAAGAATACTACAGTGAGAAATCGATAAAACAATACACTTTCCATACATAAAAGCTTAGACTTCACATGGAAAATTGCTGAGCGTATAGCAAAAGAAAATGCATCTCATGAAGCACAAAAATATTAAAGGGGTTGTGTCTTCTCAGACAATGCGAGCATATCGCTGGGATATGCCCCCAAGGTGCGGGTCCTTATATTGGAACAGAGTCCTGCAAAGTAGTGGCTGGAGGACTCTAGTCTGGCCACCACCAAGCGCTTTCCCCATAGAAGTGAAGGGGAGTGCACAGTGCATGATCGGCCACTGCTCCCATTTACTTCTATGATTCAGCGGCCCCATAAAAAATGGATGGAGCATGAGCTGTGCGACCACCATCACTTTCAGGGCTCCGTTTTCAATATAAGTACAGATCCCAGGTCTGTGATATGTACTTCTGACATATGCCACTTTAAGTCCACACAGTTTCCTACGTAGACCATTGGCCATAATGTAGTAGAATATGCTTTCTGCACAGGTTACCTTTTTTTGCGGTGGCCCACTGTATAGGAAAGCTATAGCTGTGCTCTCCTATACAATATATAAAAAGGTATACTGGTGCATACAACCTCGATGGAGGTGTCCATTAGCCAAATCACCTATGGCAAACTTGCTCACCAAACATAAAGTGAACACAGGCAAGGCGAGTAACATGTCAAATCAGAGGAAAAGGTTTAAATAGTATAAAACATATGTAGACACTGTCAAGAAAGTCATGATAATACCACCATGGGCATACACACCATAGAGGCAGATCATACAGCTGGTATACTGCCCTTGGAAAGGGTGGGTCTAGGTCTGGTTGCTCCCATCCTCATTCATTCAGGACTCTCCTCTCCAGATGAGCTTGGTGGGGTATCTATGGCGTCTCCTCTCCTCTATGTACTGAATGCCAGTGATTATCACCAAATATTAAAGTCGATCTGTCATCAATACAAACTGCATACATTGTTAAATGCTTTTCTTAAGCTGGGTTTACATGTCCTGGGGAGCTTGCCTGCCCAAACAACTGCTTCACCTGAAGTAAAAGCATTTAGCTCATTTATCTGGTGATCGGCTGCACCTTTAGAAGGGAAGATGATCAAGAATGAGCATTCGTAGAAACGCTTGTCTCTGATAATCTGCCTGACAATTGGGCCATGTAAACTGAGCATTAGACTGGATGAGGCTGGTGCACTTACTTTGAAACTTTCAGAAAGGATACACATTATATAGCCATTTTGACATGGATTTTCAAAGTAATGGATTTTCAAAGTAAGTACACCAGCCTCATCAAGTCCAAAACATCTAGTTAATCGTTTATGTAGTTTGTATAGTGAAATCTGGTTACAGATTATTTCATAGTAGGTTTTACATAGAAACAAATATAGTTCTCTATTTAAAAAGTTACACAAAATGTTTAATTATTATTAAAAAAAAATAATTAAAACTTTTTCTTTCATTGGAAATAATGGAATACACTTTGTTAATTTAAGTTAAAACAATAGGTTGTAATTATGCAAAAGTTAGAATCCAACATTTTAGGATTAAGTAGAGTTTCACTAAAATTTTTACATCAAAGAAGTACCGACTGACCCCCAGCTATAAAGAATTAGTATTAAGGTATTGCTAATGACAGCCCTTGGAGTCAACTCTAAAACAGATCTTCAATTTACTTTTCAAGTACAATTGTTTAGGATGATTCACAATCCTTTTGTTAATTTTATAGGCGCCTTTAAGGAAATTTACCCATGGATTTCTGTCACTCTCTATAAGGCAATTATGTATCCTCTGAAGGTCTACAATCTCAATAGAAAAAGCCTCTCTAATGGCAGCAGTCACCAAGAGACGATATTGAGCCACCACCTCTCTAATACATTGAGACACAAAGTCTAGTACTGCCCTCCGTAAAATGTCAACCATTGCTCAAGGCTAGTGAAGAAGAGCTTCAGAACCTATACACAGAAAGGAAAGAAAGGGGATACCTCTGTAGCTATCCATGGTTACCAGGATTCATTTGACCTCTTGTTTGGACAATTTAATATCCGTGCGCTGAGCAGATTTCCAATGTAGAAGTAAAAGATTAATTATCAGAGACAACCAAATAATTGTAAGATGTCTAATCCTCCCCTTTCCTCTCCATGATACAATACTGTAAATTGTCTACTCATAGACAGAAATCCCGAAAAGCTTCATCAGTTCCGATCTATAATTACCAGGGATAACTGACACTATGTCCCCTTCTGAACTGTGACCCCAATTATACGACGGCAAAATAGCAGCACCCACCTCTACAGAAAAAGGTTCCTTTGTTAGCAAGTGCTGTAATACAGAGAGTGCACTGCTGTTTTAACACATTGATTACTAGAATGGCAGCACTTTCACCCGCAGTGTGCTGCAGTATCATCTTTATCAAATTTACAGCTTGTACATGAAACATTTGCTAGCTGTCACGATCAGGGGTGCACCACCAATGAGGCAAGGTGAGGCGATTGCCTCAGGTAGCACCAAGGTAGGGGCAGAGGGGGGGCAACCGAAGGGTCATGGGCTAAAAGAGGAAGGGGTTAGGTTAAGAAATTGTCATTGGGAAGGGGAGGACCATTTCAGTTTTTCGCCTCAGGCAGCAGAAAGGCTAGGTGCACCACTGGTCACGATCAGTGGGTGTGGAACCAAGGTGTCACACATTTTTATTGAGACAAAGAGGATAAGATTATGGAGCAGATGGCAAGGATGAAGTGGATGTCACCTCTGAGTCTGACACCTAGCCTTGGAGCAAGGGGTCAAAGCATTCCTCCTGCTCTTCCTCTTTGCAACCCCAGAGAAGCCTTTCAGACTTTTCATCATCTCTGTCTTCACTGCTCCCTCTTATTGGTGCTGAGAATGAGGATAGTGGACATGGCAGCAGCAATAAAGAGCAGAAGCAACATATGGCCAAAACCTTCCAGAAAACTGGCAGGGCCAGATTTTCTACTATTGTGGTCAGCTAATAAACTGGTGTTCCAGCTAATATTGTGGGAGCAGGCTCAAAATGTTCCAGAGCTAAGCCAAGCTCGACTGGCACTAGCTCTGTGCAAGTATTCCCCGTCTGTTAGTTTTTCTCCACATGTACCGCACCAGGCAGACACAAGTCTGCAAATGGAGGATGTACCGCGCTGGACAACTAGGTACACTCCTACCTCACCTCTGACTTTTCTGCAGTGCCATAACATGTTCCCAGACCCCATTAACTTCTGCGCAGGCAGACTGGCACACTGACCAGAACTGAACCAGTTTGATATCTCTATTCTGTCTTGTCCAGCCCCCACAATCCTTTCAGAGAGGGTTCTCAGTGTGGCGGTGCTTTGTCACACCAAAACAGACACTAGTGTGTGTACAAAATATCACTTTTGTCAAAATGAATGACACATGTATCCATGAGGATTTTCACACCACACATCTCTGGCTGCAACAGGACGTGCTAGATCTTCCTTTTGATGACAGTGGCTACTTAATCGCCCAACCACTGAACCATGCCACTGCTGCTCTTTGCCTGCCTATCATCATGTCTCGTACAGTATGGGTTGAATGCTGTTGCACCCACCTCCACATCTGCTACTCCCCACTGCTAATCTCCCTACTTCCACTTTTATTACCATTACTGTCTGTATCACTACCCTTACACAGCCACCACTACTACTACTACTACTACTACTCTAACACAGACGCACACACATCAACTGCATTGTCTGTTCCATGCTGTGCTGCTACTGCTGGCACTACTATTGCTGGCCACTATAACTCCTACACACCTTACCTAGGGATGAACAATCGACTTTGGATGCTTCATCCGAAGTCAGTTCACATAAAACTTTGTTTAAATACTGGCTCTAATGAGCCGACGTTATTACTTTGCGAAGTCTCGCAAGACTCGCATTCTAAACACTCGCTCCGTACAGTATTCAAACAAACTTTTATGCGACTCGACTTCCGATGAAGCATCCAAAGTCGATTCGCTCATCCCTCACCTTACTCTTTCCAAATCCACCGTGTTCTGCTGCTGCCTCCCAAATAAAAGGGAGAATTTTTACAGGCTTGTTCAACAAGCCACTGTTTCTTCTCACAATTAATATGGTGCTAGATACAGGATGGAAACAAACCAGAGGGATTTGTCTACATGGTAAAAATGGGTCAGAAGAGGCCAAATAGTTTTTTCCAATTTGGAAAAACTATCATACAAAATGATGAATGAGACAAGCCTGCTGGCCTGCCCTCTTCCCCACCCATGCCACTTGTCGGGAAAATGGTGTGAACATGGGAAAGTGGCAGATTTTGCGACAAAATCCGCAACCAATCTACACCACAAAAGTGGCACATATCAGTTGATAAATGGGACCCTAAATCTGGAGTAAAGCTCATTAACATAGCTAACCATGTCCACTTGCCAACCCAAAACTAGAGTGAGTTGTATAAAAATAAGAAAAAGTTGCAACACTATTGTGTGTGACCAAAAAGTCGCAAAAGACCCAGTAGTTGAAGGCGTGATAAATTAGGGCCTTTTGTCATTACAGTCTCAATCTTGCTGACGTAAATACCCAATGGGGAGACAATTCATTGATTTTTTTGTGACATTTCCAGACATCATCAGTCGACACAGGATCAAAGAGCGCCAGATTCTCCGACAAGTATTATCACAAGTGAAAGCTTCTAAATAAGGAGATGTTTCCATAGGGAAATAGTTCGGCTTTAAAATCAATTGTGTCATGTACTGTAGGTTGAATTCTTTTAATTGCTCTTCCCAAGAGCCATTAACAGCTGCGGGCCTATAAATAGCAGGTAAAATTGGCCATTTTGTTAATACACGCGTCCAAGTAAGTCTTGCAGTTACATTACAGCTTTCTTTAAAAAAATATAGAATAAGAATAATAACTTTTATTTAACACAGATGACAGTAATAGGAATAATAACAACAAAGAAGAAGACTCTAAACCAATTGAATTAGTTACAAATTTCCAAAAAAATTCAGATTGTAGCAAATGTGAAACCTTTGTCATTCATTTCGGATGAATCTCTCAAAATAAAATGTGATCATTTTTTTTAACCATATTTAACGTTTGCCCATAGCTATATATGTCTCTGTCACCTTGATAGCACTAACATATTTTTCGCCCCATAAGACACACTTCCCCAAACCTTCTAAAGTGTGTGTGTGGGGGGGTGTCACTGCGTCTTATGGGGGGGGATACTAATTAATGCTCATTAGTAGCAGAGGACCGGAAAAGTAAATGCAGCGCTCCCTGGACTTTGTACTCACTATTTTCGTGTCTTCTGCCGTCGGCTGTGCTGTGGCTGCGCACAGTGTGAGGACGCTCTGTGACCTCATGCTGTGTGCTTCAGGTCACAGCACAGCCGATGGCAGGAAGAAGAGAAAGAGATCCTGGGAGCCTAAGGTGCCGGAGGAGGAGAGGTAAGTTGATTTTTTTTTTTTTATTTGGTCTGAGGCATGGGAGCTGATCTGAGACATGGAGGCTGATCTGAGGAATGGAGAGTGATCTGAGGCATGGAGACTGATCTGAGGGGCAAGGAGGCTGATCTGAGGAATGGAGAGTGATCTGAGGAATGGAGACTGATCTGAGGCAAGGGGGCTGATCTGAGGCATGGAGAGTGATCTGAGGCATGGAGGCTGATCTGAGGCAAGGGGGCTGATCTGAGGCATGGAGCTGATCTGAGGCATGGGGACTGATCTAAGGCATGGAGGCTGACCTGAGGCATGGAGGCTGATCTGAGGCATGGGGCTGATCTGAGGAATGGGGGCTGATCTAAAGCATGGAGGCGACCTGAGGCATGGAGGCTGATCTGAGACAATGAATGGGGGGTTTTAGTTATATTAGGGCTCTTATCTAAGGTCTGATTGGAGGTTTTATTAACATTTGGGGTTTGATTGGGGCTGTGAGCTGAGGTCTTATTAACATTGGGGATCTAATTGCTGGTCTGATCTGAGGACTAATGAAAAATATGTTATTTCTTATTGTCCTTCTCTAAAACCTAAGTGGCATCTTATGGGCAGAAAATACGGCAATTTTGTCTTAGTGTTAAAGACCTTGAAAGGAGTTGGATACAATCCTAGAGAGACCACAAAATTGTCATACATGAATTTTTGGGGCAGTTTGGGTGCTTTCAATTCAGGGTCAAATTTATTTGGATCTGAATTGGGTCTGGCAACCTATTTGTGAAATCGGACTCAAAACGAATTTCAAGAAATTTGCTAATCTCAAAAAAATAGTAATAATAACAACAGTACCATCTATTTTTACCGTACTGAGATTATTCTACAGCACAATGAGAGGACAATGACCCTAAGACCTGACAATAAGAGCCACACAATAAATGTTATGGCCACATTAGTTAAGAAAACTTTGCCACCAATTTTTGAGAAGAAGCAACGGTCAAACAATGGGAGAAAAACTTCACCTGAGGAACTTTTTTGTGGACCTTTTCTTTCTTCCCTAGGCTGAGATCCAGGGCCGGACAGATTGCAGAACCAGGTACTATAAAGAACATAGCCTTAGTCCAGTTGTCTACAACCTGTCGATCATCAATTATAGCCTGACAGTTTCACCACAGATGGAGATCTACAGGTTGTAGACCTATTTTTTTGTTCCGGAAGAATTTACTCATGGAATAAAATTGAACCAAACACGTAGACAATGCAGATCATAAATGGTTGATTAATTCCTTGCATTTATGTATGAATGCATGAATAGTGCCTTGTTATAATCTACAATTCTGTGCATCCAGTCTGAATGAATGAACTGTCACCTGGTGATCAGACATGGTAATGCAGTTCATTCATTGATCTTCAGGGGTTCTAAAAGGGCAATATCACATTGAAAGCCCCAGGAAGTGCACACATCGTGCAGTATTATCTGCTCTGCAGTTTCTTTACTGTAGGACAGATTTCTCAGTATCACACCCAGAGGCCAAAAAGAGCTCCTGGTTAGAAAAAGACCTGCCCAGTGAATTATAATAATGAATCAAAAACACATTCAGGTAGATGTTTTTCTTCTTCCTTTTGCTGCTTTTAAAGCGGTTCTCCTGGATTTTTATACTGATAGCCTGTCTTCACGATAGGTGATCAAAATCAGATTGGCGGGGGTCTGTGAGCGCTGCGGCCTATTCCTAGGCCAGTGACGTCTCATTCAACCAGCCAGGGTAAAATTTGCATGGACATTGTGTGTCCTTTCCACGATTCTGTGGATTTCTTCTGGGGTCCTCAAAGCAAAAATATAGTAAATTCAATTTCCATGAAAGCATGTAGGAATAGGAGACTTGATTGTGATCCCCAGTGGGGGGAAGACTGCCGTGAATGATTACAATCTGCATACTCTGCTTCAGAATATGTTTGACGCTATATACATTCTGCCAGTGGAGGACCACTAGTAGTGCATGGTTATACATGTAAATGGCTGAAGAACCTTATGACTTGTCTCTTCTGAAATCTATTATTGAACAGTTAAGAACAAATACCCAGAAACTCAGGATGTAATTAATTCACGGAAATTTCTTTTGCTGCTCCGTCTCGATTTTTTTCACACGGCTCTAATGACTATGAACATCTACTGTAAAGCAACAGCTATACTTTACCTCTTTATTACATTGTATGCTACAGAACTCTTGGAAGTTCGAGGACATGAAACCAATGACAACCCCAGTATCATAATGTGCTTGCTCTTTTATGGGCCGTTTATAGAAATTACACAGCAGCTATGATACGGCAAATGTGTAATCGTATCCTTCACTGCTCTTATTGTTATCAGACTCATGTTAAAGGGGGTTGGCTCATCTCAGATGTTGATGGCATATCGCTAGGATATGTCATCAATCATTGTCAAGTAGGTGCAGGTCCCAACTCTGGCACCCACTCCAGAACGGGGCCATCAAAGTGAAGGAGAGCACTCTTGCACCTATCATGCTTTTACACCCTATGCTATGGAGTTCCAAAAAATAGCTGTTTTAGGAAGTCCCATAGCAGTGAATGGGGTATGCACCGTGCAACTGTGGCCATAGCTCCATTCACCGCAATGGGACTGGTGGGAATAGCCATGCCGATGCTTAGCTACTTTTGAAACTCCCATAGCAGTGAATGGAGGCTGCCTGCGCATGAACAGCTGCACTCCAATCACTTTGGGGGAAAGAATTTGGTCTCAGAGGTGGGTCTCGCACTTATCTTATATTGATCAATGTCTGAGATGAGAATGTTTTTTTGTGTTTTACACCCAAAAAAAAATCACAATACAATGTACAAGTATAAACAATACAGTGATCTCTTCTCACTGAAGACCCTTCTGCCTAAATGAGTAAATGCCCCTCTACACATTTGTTCATTCCGGATCATTACCCTGTGTCCATCGATCAGCTGACTTAGGGCTCATGCACACGAACGTTTGCTGGCCATGTCCATGCTGACGACTTGAATGGGTTCCGCGATCCACATGTGACGGTGGAGGCATGGACAGAAAACCCATGGAAGCACTCCATAGTGCTTCCGTGGGCTTCCGATCCATGCCTCTGATCCGCACCATGCCATATCTCCCAGATTGCCCAACCATTAAATTCCGGTGCCGCAATACGGGTACAGCCGGGCAACGGCCGTCGTGTGCATGAGCCCTTACAAGCATCATTGATAGTATTCTTTATGTAAAAATTATTGGTTTCAGCAAAGCATTGCCTCATGTAAACAGGGAAGCGCTGTCTGCGATAATGAAACTGTAAGTGAATGAATAAATGCATTAAAGATCATTCAGTTACATGAAGTCAAAGATTTCTCTATGTAAATGCTTGCAATATCGTAGATCGGCGCTCGTTATGTGCAGGAAATCTGCCTGTATAAAGAGACCCTAAGGCAAAAGAGGGAGAATAGCATACTGTAAACGAAAATGAAGATTTTGCTATCGCTCTCTGTACAATACCCAGACCTGAGGTTATCTGCAATCATTGTAATAATAGTTATGTATTGTTATGTATTTTCTATTGTATATTTTGTCTGTAACTACCTGTAAGGAAATGGTTGGCAGGAACAGAGTTAACCACCCTGTTCCTCCCACTTGGTAGGAGTGGGCTGGACCTGATCCCTATTCACTAATAAGATCATCACCGGCGCCAGCAAAAGATGCAGCAGTGCCCGAGCCAGTACCGTCCACCGTCTCAATAACATATGACAATGATAAAGAGTGCATTTGCGACTGCGCTAACACGCAATATCCAGAGGGAAAGTACGCTCTTCTCCTCCTCAAAGCTCGCTGTCTGTACAGAGTTCACAGTGGTGTTACTTGAGCTGCGGAATCTCCAAAGGATCAAACTTAATCCAACGCGTTTCAGAAAATTATCATGTTTTCTTTCTTCAGGGATAAATATCCTTGTTCTTCTCCCAATTAAATAGGCACCTGCAGAATAAATGTGTGCCAAACTAAACGCCCATTTAATTCTAGAGATGCCTATATAATTAGGAGAAGAACAAGGACTAAGTTTGATCCTTTGGAGATCCTGCAGCTCAAGTGACGTCACTGTGTGCTCTGTACGGAGAGCGAGCTTTGAGGAGGGGAAGCATGCTTCTGGCCAGGGCATGCTTCAAGCATTTTCCAGAAATGCAACTGAGATCGCCAGTGCGGTGGATTTTTGCCCATACAAGAGGACGCCACATACATAGGACTTCTTCTTCTCCGGTGCCATCAATCCTGGTAGGTGCCTGATTGGCTTGTTTATGTGGGAAATATCCTGTGTGTATTACGAAGAACTGTATATATATACCTGGGGTTAGTACACACAGTAATATAGGGAGCATTGGTCGAGCATGCTAGTTGGATTCTGGACATAGCGCAGTGACAATATACACTTTATCCTGGTCCTGCTTCCTACTAGGAGGAGGAGTTCCTGTTGAGACATGGTGAGGAGAAGACGCACACTGCAGAGCTCCTGCTACTGTGAAGGATTCTCCATATAAAATAAAAAATCACGTCCGCAAATAACTCCTTGAGAAGTAAGACAGCAGAGTGAGACCAGCTAACACCCTGATCAAAGACACTGCTGGAAAATGAGGGACTACATCTAAGACACCCATTACCCAGATATCACTAGGCCAGTTACAATACAATCTAATTATTGATAGTGGAGATCTACGCTTACAAGAGCTAAACTGCAAGCCATCCAACCTCCCTTATTGTATTCCTTACTGTGGCCAGAAAGGTTCACATGGAATCCTCTGCTATTGAATGTACCAAAAGTTGTATGTTACACTTAGTTAAAAGAGACTGTTCTATGTTCACTTCTCCACTCATTCTACATATTACATTTCCACTGTACTGATCCCAGCGGAGACAACAGTCTGAGGGAGTATACTGTGACACAACTTCTCTTCAGGGCTACTACCACTCCCTCCTCTGCACTGGCTTCTCAAGGGTTTTCTGCATATCCTTAATTAAAGGACCATGTTCAGAAGATGATGTTTTATTGGCTTCAAATAATCATGATGATTACAAAAAACACCCACTTCCTACTGACTAACTCTAAAAAATTAAGTAAATGTTTACAATACCTAGACAAATATTATAGCCAATTAGTTCCTGCATCCCTGAATTGCCATTGTGGTGTCACATAGTCTGGTTACATGACAACATATCAAGCATCTAGCTATGATGGGGGTACATTCTTCCAGTGGCTGTATGAATATGGCAGGCTCACGTTGCTCCACGCCATGAGGACCCCAGAATCAGCTCATCTAGGTGGACAATTACACAAGAGAGGGTCTCAGGCTACAGAAGTTCTGTAAACTATGGGATATTATTGTCAGCAGAGTGTTCAGGTAATCAAGCTCTACAGACTCCGTTGCAAGGTGAGAGGAAACACCTCAAGACACCACCACCACAGTTCAATACAGGTATAGCTAGAAGCCTGCATAACCTAGTGGACGCCTACAGCCATAGGTACCACAGCCATAGGGAAGGGAATCTGAGAAAGACATTGTCAGATAGCAAACTTATGAGTGTCATCTTCTGCCACACTGCAAGCCACCATACCCCATGGGAGGAGAAATTGCAGTTTGTATGAACTGCTGCTGGATGTGCTGCTATTTGTCTTTGACCATTCTTTGTTCTATAATCTCTTGCCTGGTTCCTTCACATCACTTATTCACTGCACCGAACCCGAGGGAGTGAAAAAAAAGAGGGTGTGATACAACATTTCATCAGGGCCATTACCACTCCCACCCTCTGCATTGGCTCTTCAGGGGCTCTCTGCACTCTTAGTACCCATATGACAGTTAGACCTCAGATCAAACCAGTTGCATGATGTTATGCCACAGCATAGCTTGCGGCACCGGCAGAAAAAGACCACGGAGCAGTGAGTTTAGTCAGTACAAGGAGCGCTGTATTCCCCGTTCCCCGATTCTACTGTGTACAAGTGAACTCTTCCATAATGGATGTGCTCATTAGTATTCACTGAATAAGACACACTGCCATTTTTCCTCCACTTTTGGTGCATCTTATGGAGCGAAAAATATGGCAAATGCAGGTACACAAATATTCATAACTAGCTGCTGGATTAAAATATTTTAAATGGACCCACACCTTTAACTTTTTAATTTCTATCTGATATTCTATCGATAGCTGTACAGGAGTAGCTTTATTGAGTTGGGACACCTAGTATAGAGACTAATCAGTAATGATGGCGTTCCTAAATTACTTAATGAAGCCATAACAATCAGGCTGACAACGCAGCTAAATTTACACCGCCCTTCACATGCATAACAAGTATAGTTAAAATTGTTATGACTAGGAAGGAAAAGATGAGCAATGTCCTTCAATATTACTGTCACTCGCGGAAGCTTCCAGGACTCTAACTGAGTTGTCATGAAAAAAATGAGCCTATTTTTTCACAAAGCATTTTCTATTTTGGATATATTTTCAGAGCATGAGGAATTCATAAGAGATTTTAGTTTTTAGACCATATTTTCAATCATTTTGCAAGGTGCCCTTATCTCTCTGCGCACTCAAGCAGTGCCATCTGCTGGTGACTGAGAAACCTGTTCTCAAACCACCGATTATTTTTTCAGTTTTCAAGTTATTTTTTTGCTTCTTTACGTATAATGAATGATGATTGATATGAACGATGAGAACCAACATATTCCAAGTGCAGAGTCTGTGATCACTAACACAGGCCCCTGTCCCAACTGGAGCTCACGTCCCAAATAATCTATCAGTAGGTCTTTTGGGGTGTAGGAAGGCAAAACCACACAAAC
The DNA here is from genome assembly GCA_900303285.1 of Rhinella marina. Lineage (NCBI taxonomy): Eukaryota > Metazoa > Chordata > Amphibia > Anura > Bufonidae > Rhinella > Rhinella marina. The sequence continues at coordinate 138,272 of ONZH01009773.1, read as the reverse complement.
ACAGGAGGAACGTACAAACTCCATGCATATGTTGTCCACTCATTTATCTGTTTCAAATCTATTTATATCTATCTTTCTCAAGCCTGTTCATCCATTCCATATTTCATATTTTACTTACAGTTCTGTAATCTCAAATTTGATTTCTACATAAAGGAAGGAACATTGTTTCAGACTTTTCTTGTACTATGCTCCTCTGTCTGTCTGTCTGTCTGTCTATCTATCTACAAACAGTTGCAAAGTGTGGGCCGTGCAGTCTATAAAACACATATAAACTTGGTGCCAGTGGCTGTGGACACGGTCCAAAGTCCAGAAAATATAAAAATAATTCCACGGCACTCCAACGTAGTGAATTAAAGGTGTTTATTCACCTGATTGCGATGTTTCAGTCCACTCAATAGGACTTTTCTCAAGCAGTGTCAGTTCAGCCCCAATTACCTCTCATTAGCCCCCATTGCCTCTCATCAGCCCCTAGCATTCTTAAATGAGCCCCAACATGCTTAAATCATCCCCCCATTTGCCTCTCACACAGCCCCCAGCATCATATTAAGCCCCCACATGCCTTCACCAGCCCTCAGCCACATATATTATTAGCCCCCAGCAGCCTCATAATTTAAAAAATAAAAAAGCCACTTACCTCTCCTGCTCCTGGACACTGCCGCTCCTCTCCGCCCGCGAGAGTTCATTTTGGAATTAGTATTCACCCCATAAGACGCAGGGACATTTCTCCCCACTTTTGGGGGTAAAAAAATGTGTCTTATTGGCCAACAAATATGGTATCTATCTATCTATCTATCTATCTATCTATCTATCTATCGATCTCTCTAATATCTATCTATCTATCTAATGTATCTAATCTATCTATTATTCCTCTAACTTATAGAGCGCTGACATATTACACAGCACTTTACTGACATTATCCACACCCATTGTGCCCATTGGGGCTCACAGTCTTGATTCCATATTGCAGCAAGCCCAGGAGAGGGGAAGAGGAAAGGATAGGAGTAATAGTAGCAAAAAATGTGTTGTTTTTTTTTGTTATTGATAGCCCGATGTACATGCTTTCTACACCTGTGCAACAAAATCAATTATAAAAATTCCTCATCTTACACAAGAACAGAAGACAAGCAAAGAGAGGTGAGTGCACTCAAAATGTGAGAAAAGGCAAAATGGTGCCAAAGACTCCTACCCAGCAAAATGGGTCACAGGATACCTCACATTCATAAGAAACAGTAACTGAAGCTGATAGGAACCAGAATGAAGCCAGAGATTAGCACAGCAGCAAAGAGAGAGAGAAAGCCAAGTTTTCCAGTTTACCTGCCAGTTTACCTTGAGCATGGTGGAGCCAAAGAGAAAGATCAATATTGTTTGGAAGACATCATTTTATTCCAAGTTTATTCAAGTAAAACCGTTAAACTTCACCAAGTCTGGACTCTACTTATTCCACCAACTACAACTCGTTTGTTGCTGTGGAACCTAACCCCCGGGAAGCGACAGTATCCAGCAGCATTTACAGTTCAGACTTTGCATGGACAGGCAGATCTTTACAGTTTTGTAGGTTCACAGATCTTACAAAGGGAGGCAAGTAGTTCATAGGCCCAAGATATTTCTTTAAAGCACTTTTTACTCACATTCCACTTCTCCTCCCCACACTTAGCATTCAAAATAGAGCTGCAACACTTCTCTTTCACTGTGCAACACAGAGAGGCCCCCAATGTCAGACTAACTTCTACAACTTTTTACAGGTTGCTGTACTACACATTTTCATAGCAGGATGTAGTTTTATGTATTTTATGCACTTACCAACTGGTTACTAAGGCCTGTAAACTCCCTTGCAGCATGAATTTATGCACATACAATAAACCACATTTTAACCCTTTTGCAGTGTACCACTGGCTTAGCAGTGGGACACTGCACTATCAGTATGTCTTTTGGTATGCAGGAGGAAACCCACTTAAACACATGGAGGACATACAAACCCCATGCAGATATTGCCCTTAGTGAGCTTCAAACCCAAGACTATCTATTTGTCTATCTAAAATAAATTCACCACACTCCCAAAAGATGTGGTTCAAAACTAATGTTTCAGTCCTCTACTGGGAATTTTCTCAAGCAGTGACTGTTTTTATTTTTACTGGATGTTGGATCACCTCCACAGTTGCTGGCACACCACAACTTTTCTCAATCACTGTGTCTATGTCATATCTATCTATCTATCTATCTATCTATCTATCTATCTATCTATTATTATCTTTCTAGATTTTTATCTATCTATTATATCTTTCTATATTTTTATCTATTATTACTTTCTATATATCTAGCTATCTTTATTCATCGATATCTATCTATCTATCTATCTATCTATCAATCTATCTATCTATCTATCTATCTATCTAGATCTATATCTTACTACCTGTCTATCTTATCTACTGTACCTTTTAGCTTTGTGTATATATGGTACATATATATGCATTTAATGTTACAGGTTTTTTCTATAATAAAATATTCATAATGAATCAAAGTAGTTTTCAATATTGTTAATTAAAGAGGAAGCTTTAAAAAATGACTCTGCAATATTGCACAATCACACTGTCTGCAAATCTTGGACCGAATTGATTCTACAATCTTCATTGCTAATGTAGCTGAGTATTAAAATGTCTTTACAGTATTATGGGTGAAATAGGAAAATTTGAGTCTTATTCACTGGTGAAAATTATTTCATAGTAACATAGTAACATAGTTTATAAGGCCGAAAAAAGACATCTGTCCATCCAGTTCGGCCTGTTTTCCTACAAGTTGATTCAGAGAAAGGCAAAAAAAAACCCTGTGAGGTAGAAGCCAATTTTCCCCACGTTAGGGGGAAAAAATCCTTCCCGACTCCAATCAGGCAATCAGAATAACTCCCCGGATCAACGACCCCTCTCTAGTAACTATAACCTATAATATTATTACACTCCAGAAATACATCCAGGCCCCTCTTGAACTCTTTTAGTGAACTTACCATCACCACCTCCTCAGGCAGAGAGTTCCATAGTCTCACTGCTCTTACCGTAAAGAACCCTCTTCTATGTTTGTGTACAAACCTTCTTTCCTCCAGACGCAGAGGATGTCCCCTCGTTACAGTCACAGTCCTGGGGATAAATAGATGATGGGAGAGATCTTTGTACTCACCCCTGATATATTTATACATAGTTATTAGATCTCCCCTCAGTCGTCTTTTTTCTAAAGTGAATAAGCCTAATTTTGATAATCTTTCTGATAATCTTTCTGGGCACTGCAGTCCACCCACTCCAGCCACCACTCCAATTTCAAAACCAGTAACCATACCAATACATTTCAAAATGTTAAACTTTGAATTGAAAGCTGGAGAGGTGGATTTGGTTGAATTGAACCTGAATCGAATGTACAGTAATTCACTCATCTCAATAAATGAGTCATTGAAGAAGTCGGAGCTGGAGTGTAAAAAATAGACCCAGAGTCTAAAGTTTGGCTTACCAACTCCATAGCCAAAAGGTTAATCGAATCAAAGTATCCAAAGTGGACTTTGATCCGAATTTCAGGGAAAATTAGTTTTGCCACAAAGCCGAATTTCATGGTAACAAATCAATTTTCCATGAAGTGGCGGTAAACATTTTTTTAAAAATCATACTCCCCTCATCCATTTGAGCGAAAAGGCCACCACGGTCATCTTGCTTAAAGATCCCACACAAAATTTTGTGCACGGTGACATATGACATATGACGTCACCACGCCGCCCATCGTAATGACGTCATCACGTACCATGCAGGATTTCGCACTTGATCTTCAAACAAGATGGCCACGGCGGCCTCTTCACACTCAAATTGATAAGGTAAGTACAATTTAATTTTTTTTAACTAATCAACCCCTGAAAAGCTTTAATATTCATCTCAGATTGTGTGATTAGCAATGAACGTGACATCTGAGGGATTCAATGAATGGGGCGGGGGGGAGTTGAGGGGGGCACAATCACCGTTCACTGTCATGCAATTTTTTTTATAACACTCGGTGAAACAGCCGAATTGAATTTTTAAGAACTTTGCTCATCTCTAATGAAGAATAATAGTCACTAACATTAAAGAGGACCTGTGACCTCTCCTGACATGTCTGTTTTAGCAACTACTTGCATCCCCCATGTAATAACTATTCTGGAACATCTATTCTTATGGCTCTATGTTGTGTTATTCCTCTGTTATTTCTACTAGAAGTTATGAATGAATTGCTAGCAGTCTGCAGTAAGGGTACAGAGGGGTGGTAACAAGTTGGACAGAATCAGACACACCCACTACTGGTAACACCCAGCAGAACCATTACTTCAGACTGCTGGCAGTTTATTTGTAAACTTCTAGCAGGAATAATACTGGCAGAATACAGAGTCATAAGAATAGATTCTCCAGGATGGTTATTACATGGAGAATGCAAGTAGTTACTAAAACTGACATGTCAGAAGAGGTGGCAGGTCCTCTTTAACGTCTGTTTCCAGGTGTAAATGCTAATTGAAAACTACTAGCAATTTTCAATCTGCCTGAAGATGTGCCAATGTTATGACAAGGCTTACAGCTAGTCATAAATTAGGCGCATCCTTGAGCAGTGCAGGGACTACTAGCGTAAAACACTGATCTTTGATAAATGGCCCCCATAAATTACAGTACAAAAATGTTTTGGCATCGAAAAGCCTTAAAATAAAACTGTTGCTCATTCCGACATTATTCATCTCAGCATTTGTTTTTCACTTACTACTGTAAGTAGTCTTGCTCTCCCTCAAGTGTTTCTTTCCCTCTTCTAAAATATGCAAAAAGTTGGTGAAATGAGCAGAGATAAACATCTGCTATACTTTAGAATTAGGTGTAGGCTGACATAAGGCTCATTTTTACCTTTTTCTTTTTTTTTACCAGAAATATCAGCATTTGCCAGTATCTATAAATATAGGGCAGAGAAAAAAACATCTGTTCCCGTATCGTACAAGTGCAGCTGTAGTAAATTGCCAACGTTTAAGCAAAAATTACATTACAGAGGCAGAGCTGTGAATGTGCATGATATAAAACGTATTAAGGAAAATGCAGAAAGTTACTGATGAGTCTTTTTTCGCATTGGCGGAGGTTTCAGAATATGTCCAAGACATATAGGGCGCATTTATTAAGACCGGCGTTTAAGGCCCCATAGCTGTTAGTGGATATGCTAAAGTTATGAAGAGGCGCAGGCCTCTCCATAACTTCGGCGCATCTACGGTCAGTTCTAAATTTAAGACAGCTTTCTTACATTTAGATCATTTTCTACTCCTAAAACAGGCATAGAAAATGATGAATCAGACGGGCCGTGCGGTCCGTCCCCTACCCACAATTTTAGACCTGAAACGGCCAAATTTAGGCTACTTTCACGCTAGCATTTTTGTTGGATCTGTCATGGATCTGCAAAAATGCTTCCATTACTGATAATACAACCATCTACATCCGTTATGAACGGATCTGGTTGCATTATCTTTAAAATAGCCAAGGCGGATGTGTCATGAACACCATTGAAAGTCAATTGGGACGGATCCGTTTTCTATTGTGTCAGAAAAAAAGAGATCCGTCCCCATTGACTTACATTGTGTGTCATAACGGATCCATCTTGCTCCGCACCACATAGCGGACAGAAAAATGCTGTTTGCAGCGTTATTCTGTCCGCCATGGGGACACAACCAAATGGAATGGAATGTATTCTGGTGCACTCTGTTTTGTTCAGTTCAGTTTTGTCCCCATTGACGATGAATGGGGACAAAATGGAAGCGTTTTCCCCCGTCATCCATCATAGGATCTCAATAAAGGGAAAGGAAAGGGAAAGCGCAAGTGTGAAAGTAGCCTTAGGCATATTTCAATATAGTAAACGACCCCCATAGTTATTAGTTTGCATCTCAGTTATAGAAAGATAATTATATTACCGTTCAATATCCAGCATTGCTTTTTGTTGATGCTACATGATATAACAAGGGGCAACAAAATAAAAAAAACTATGTTTATGAAATTCTGTGTATTTTAATTATTTTTTTTATTTATTTTACAAAAAACGGGTGGATGGCTTTCTGAAAGTCAAAATTTTGCATTTCATGTTCAATACTGCTGCCAAAATTAAAAAGACACTGAAAAATTCTAAAAAATTTTAAAAAATATCCTTTCTGACAAATGAATTCAGTCCGTTTAAAGTGGTTTTCCCATCATTGACATATGGCGTATCCACAGGATGCAATGGCCAATGTCAGGGGTAATGAACTGTCATTCTCCATTCTGCCCTTGTTCTGGCATCTAAGGTAGTTTATTAAGACTGACTTAAGAATTGTCTGTGTGATTCTCTTCATTCAAGTGAATGGAAGTTACAGAAACAGCTAACCCTCTCCATTCAGTCCTCACCTGGATTCAGTGACCACCAGCTGCCACACCTGGCAGAATGAGGTCATGTGATCCCCATCCTGCTGATAGGTGAAAGTCACATCTTGTCAATATTCATATATTAATGTGCTAGATTTTAGCTGATTGACACATAGGGGGAGATCTATCAAACTGGTGTAAATTAAAACTGGTTTAGTTGCCCATAGCAATCAATCAGATTCCACATTTCATTTTCCAAAGGACCTGCGAAAAATGAAAGGTGGAATCTCCCCCATAGTTCCTAGACAAATAATGCACACAGTGCCCAGATAAATAATGCACTTAGGGGGTCATTTACATATATAGGTGTAAATTACATTGCACTCACGCCAAATACATTAATCAATTTGGCGCAGGCACACAAAGCAAACACAGACTTAAAACTAACACAAGAACAACTGCAAATAATAAAAGTACTTCATAATGGTCAGATAAATAATGGACATAATGCCCAGATAAATAATGCACATAGTGCCTAGATAAATAGTGCACAAAGTGCCTAGATAAAGAATGCACAAAGTACCCAGATAAATGATGTACTCAGTGCCCAGATAAACAATGCACATAGTGCCCAGATAAACAGTGTACAGTGCCCAGATAAATAGTGCACACAGTGCCCAGATAAACAATGCATGCAGTGCCTAAATAAATAGTGCACATAATGTCCAGATAAACAGTGCACACAGTGCCCAGATAAATAGTGCACACAGTGCCCAGATAAACAGTGCATGCAGTGCCTAGATAAATAGTTCACATAATGCCCAGATAAACAGTGCATACAGTGCCCAGATAAATAGTGCACACAGTGCCCAGATAAACAGTGCATGCAGTGCCTAGATAAACAATGCACACAGTGCCCAGATAAACAGTGCATACAGTGCCCAGATAAATAGTGCACACAGTGCCTAGATAAAAAGTGCCCAAAGTGCCTAGATAAACAATGCACACAGTGGCCCAGATAAACAGTGCACATAGTGCCCAGATAAATAGTGCACACAGTGCCCAGATAAACAGTGCATGCAGTGCCTAGATAAATAGTTCACATAATGCCCAGATAAACAGTGCATACAGTGCCCAGATAAATAGTGCACACAGTGCCCAGATAAACAGTGCATGCAGTGCCTAGATAAACAATGCACACAGTGCCCAGATAAACAGTGCATACAGTGCCCAGATAAATAGTGCACACAGTGCCTAGATAAAAAGTGCCCAAAGTGCCTAGATAAACAATGCACACAGTGCCCAGATAAACAGTGCACATAGTGCCCAGATAAATAGCGCACACAGTATCCAGATAAATAGCACACACAGTGCCCACATAAAATTAAAAACTGTAACTGTACAGTTCAGTGGACAGTAATCAGCGTACAGATATTTGAAAGAATTGAGACATTTACATTGACTAAATTTTTAGGGAAAATTCAAACTTTAGGAAAGGGTAAAACTATTCCTGGAAATTGGAAACAAATTAAAAGCATAGCAATTATCAACTCAATAATGTGCCGTCCATTACTGAGCAACAACCAAAATATTCATGATGATGTACTTAAAGGGGTTGTCCCAAGAAAAATATGCTACAGTTTTCAAACCAGCACCTGGATCTGAATACTTGTGTAACTGCATGTAATTAAAAAATTAGCCTAGCCACTGAGTTATTCAATAAAATATATCTGTATAGCCCCACCTGCTGTTTGTTCTTTTTCTTATTTCTTTATCCGGCTCACTGAGATGGACGCACATGCTCAGTTTCATCCTTCAGCTGCTTCCTGAGTTGTGATAGGAAGAGCTGAGACACGCCCCCTGAGCTGCAGCAGAAAAGACACTTTAAATAAAACTAGCAGAGCAATGAATGGGGAGATCTCTGGATCCATGTGAGTACAGGGCTGGTTCTAGCTTTGTTAGAAAGAGATTGTCGTGCTATATGGTGTATGATTTTCATTATTTACTTTAGTCATGGGATAACTTCTTTAATATCTAGTGTAATGTTATTTATCATGGAGTCTAAGATATATCCTAACAAGTCATTAAAATGGGAAACATTGTGGTAGATTACATATATTAATATGCATTCTGTGGTATGTTGGCTATGAAATGTATTTCTCACACTGAAATATATTACATACCTACATGCCAATGTTTTACACAGCTGCATGACTCAAACCGGAAACAAGCACTGCTTTAGAATTACAGCCCCCGGCTTTGTAGATGGAATTAATCTGCAGTGCTCTAGAAATGCATCTGGGTGAATGTGAGATGTGTATCTACGTATGGCTTTGTGCTTGAATGAAAGTGACATCACTGGATCTGCATTTCTGAAAATTGTTGAAACAAGATGTTGCTTCCAATTTTCTGAATCAATGCACAGCACAGACAAAATGAATGAACATTTAGGCCTCCCCTAAAACCAGGATGTATGCTTCTTCACTGGTCGTTATCATATACCAATGTGGGTTCTCATAAAAGTCACATAAAAATGCTGGATAATAACCAGAAATAAAGCATCAGTGTTACATTTCATACCATAAGTGCAGTAATTCTCAAACTATCAAGGAGGTGGGGGGGGTTGTGATAGATGAGCTCTGTGCTTATCTGAAAGGGGTTGTTAAACTCCCTCACGCCTCCCCACCCGCCCCTCACATACACACACACATCCAAACACCCAGTGTGACCTGCTCCTCAATGCTTGGTTCCGGTTTCATGGGTCTACCTCGATCTTCAGTGCACCGCTATCCACTGCTGTCTTCAAACCACCCTTGACCAAAATGTACATTTCCAGCAGGGGCGGATTGGCAATAGACCCTCCAGGGAAATTTCTAAAGGGCCAATGCCCAGAGGGGCTCCTGAGCCCTCCTCATCGCTGCTGAACAGGTACATAACGATCTGATGTTCTAAGCATTAATTAATGCTATGAGCATCAAGTACTTATGCCAACGGCTGCAGGTACCCCCTTGAATTTAACTGTATCACTATCCTGAGGACTGTGATACAGTTGAATACTGTAATGAAGGCAGCAGTATTTTGTGTGGCACTGGGATATTTGCTTTTGCTGAGGATGTATATTGTGCTACATTGTGCTATTTGGTTCTGCTGGGGCGGTATTTTGTAATGGATTACTGAATACTGAATTACAGTATTGTAGAAGCCGTCTACTTCTGTTGTCCCTTCCTACTTGTGTTGCCCCTCCTTCTGTAAATTTGGACCCTTCAACAACGTGGGGCTACTTTAACTTCATTTCCAGGGTCCAGTTAAGTTCCCAGCCTGCCCATGATTTTGTGCCTCTACCGCCATTGACTAGCCACACCATTGACATGTCCACAAGCTCCATGTGACCCACCAGTGATGTGCCGCAAACCTGAATTTCCTTGTGCTTCGTGATAAGGAATCAATTTTACCTAAAATGGTAGTAAAAAAAAATACCTCATCCATTTGCACGTGAAGAGTCCGCCGTGGCCATCTTGATTGAAGATCTTGCACAAAATCTTGTGCGTGGTGAGGTATGATACCACCATGCTGGCCAACGTGATGGCTTTATCACGCACCATGCAAGATCTGGTGCTGGATCTTCAATCAAGATGGCCGCCGAGGACTCTTCGCGATCAAATGGGTGAGGTGAGCATTTATTTTTTATTTTTTTTTAAACAGAATAACCCCTGATAATCCCCAATGCGGCATCTGAGGGGTTCAGTGATGGGAGCAGCGTAAATGCTACTCACAAAGAAATGCGCTTAATTTGTCACAAAGCGAATTTCTTTGTGAAATTCGGTGAACCAGCCAAATCGAATTTTTGAGAACTTTGCTCATCTCTATCGGTATGGTCTGTAAGACGGTCCATTTTTTTTTCTTCACCACTCAGCATGGATCCTGTATTACCACGCACATGGAGTTCCTACAGGCCCATATTACAGACATACTGTCAGTGTACTGTCCCATAGAAAGATGTTTCTGTTTTGCTCAGAGCATGCCCTAGTTTTTCTGTATTCCAAATGAATAAAATAAATTCTAGGAACAAAGAGAAACAGCAGATTACAGCCTACGATCTGCAATACGACTATGTGCATGAACCCTTCATCTGTCTCTTCTTTAGTTTATGAAAAATAGGTTTGGCTGTAATACTTAACTTTGCCACAAATGCCACGGAATGGATGTTCTTCTGTAACAGTAGGTACCACTCAACCATTCAATTAGGCATTTAAAGAGAACCTGATTTAGTAACTACTTGCATACCCCATGTAATAATAATTCTGGGACATCTATTATGTCTGTTATGATTCTATGATGTGCTTGTAATAAAGGTCCAGATGGGTGTGACCAGTTTGTGTGGGGATGGGGGGGGCTGCACATTCTGACACTATCCAGTCAGCGCTGGTAATGTCAGACTGTGCAGGGACATGCCCCCCGCCCTCCAACTGGTAACATTCATCTGGACCATAAATGCAGAATGCTGGTAATTCATTTCAAACTTCTAGCAGAATTAAGAAAGGAACGTTACAGCATACAGTCCTAAGAATAGATTCTCCAGAAATGTTACATGGGGAGTGAAAGCAGACATGTCAAGAGATATGACAACTCCTCTTTAGGGCTCATGCACATGACCGTAAATTTTTCCATGTCCGTTCCGTTTTTTTGTTTTTGCACCCATATGCAGAACCGTTCACTTTAATGGGGCCACACAAAAAACGGAAATTCAATCCATTTTCATAGGTCCGTATGTCCTTTCCGCAAAAAAAATAACATGTCCTATTATTGTCCGCATAACAGACAAGGGGATAGGATTGTTCTATTAGGGGACAGCTGTTCTGAAAAATACAAAATGCACATGGCCGGTATCCGTGTTTTGTGGATTTGCAATTTACGGACAGCAAAACATCCAACGTTTGTGTGCATGAGTCCATAACCTAAATAATAGATTTTGCTTGCCTTCTTACTGGCTTTCTCATTAGGGTAGAAAAGTTAAAACATTGTGAGTTATCACTCGGCTCAATTTCGTTTTTTAGCAATTCTTTTGTCACGTTCCATTCCCTTCTGTATCTGCCCCCAAAAACCTAACATTGTACCCCTAATTAAAGGTGTGTGCCTCAAACAAAACCAGTCAATAATGGAACGAGGGAGGGGGTTCAACCTAAACCCATACATTACAAAAGATAATACCCTGCAAATAAATACAAATTGTACCGCTACTTCTCTAAATCCTTTGTCAGAATATGAAAAGCATCTGTAAGTGCAGAGGAAGACAGGAAGCAATTTTGGCGCTAACTGGTTATTTTTATTAGGATTCTCGCAAATGACATTGGCACATACGCCGTTATTACATATGAATACCTCTCCCACATGCACAACACATCACAATGGGGAAATCAGCCACAATAGAAACATTAGCAAAGGATCAGAGCAATTTGCATTCACTAAAATTACCCAGACACCCATTAACCCCACCGATCACAATGCGGGCTCCTTTAAGGGACCGCTTTAGACTTTAGTTAAGTAACAAAGACTCTCCAGCGTGGAGCAGTCACCGGGGTGAATCTTGTGCGCACCAAGCCTAGTCATTAAGATGCCTGGCATGCTGCGTTCTCTGACTTGGATACCTTGTAAATGTGCAATCTCTTTCAAATAGGAATCTTCCATGAAGAAAATAACAGTTTGCGTCATTGTGTGGGCCGTGACAGCTCCATTGTTCTCACTCATTCTCTTTATTGATAGATAACTGCATGGATATATACCTTACTTAACAATAATGACAGCATTTGGTAATTATTAAAAAAAGGGAGTTTTCAAAGCCTATGTGCAATTTTCCCAGACTTTTGTAAAATAATGCCGGCAAAAAAAAAATCTATGTTTGTTAATCCTGTTCTGTAAAAAATAAATAAATCTATGTTTTAGAAAATGACAATAAGCCATAGTGATCTGCGGAGGTGCACTCGATAGAATGGAGGGGGCTGATCCTTTTCTGCACTTAAGAACATAAAGTACAACCTTCTTATCATCTTTGTAAGGCTGCAAATTAGACTCGGTAATCCCTGCTTGCAATTGTGAGATCAGACGTTCAGCACTAAATCCAAGACATCTTTATACTTCAACCATGTCAAAGCGTTACTAGATGTTACAAGGAGATATTTGCCAGTGTGGGAAAAGATTAAAAAAACAATACCAGACAATAAGTAAACTTAAAGGGGTATTCCCATCTTAGACATTGATGGCGTAGCACTAGGATATGCTATCAATGTCAGAAAGGTGCAGGTCCCACCTCTAGGAACCTGCTCCAAATTCCAGAATGGGGTCCCAGTAGTGAAGGTGAGCACAACGTGTATGTGCGGCCACCCTTCCATTCATTAAAATGGAATTGATAGAAATAACCGAGCCAGTATTCGGCTATTTTCGGAAGTGAATACAGAGTTGGTGTGTGCACGTCTGCTCTTCCTTCATTTTTGGGGTGGAGGGGGACATAGGAATGATCAGTATGGGACAGGGTTGCCAACTGTCCAGAAATTTCTGGACAGTCCATAAAAATAGGCGACTTTTTTCCTGTGTCCGTAAAAAAAAAATAGATGTTCCCATTATTTTTTTATGAGTCTGGTGGTAATTGACTTGATTATTTTGGTGGTAATTATCATCATTTCACAACTCACAGTAGATGCTGGTAATGATGTCTTACCAGTATATAGAGCTATAGACATGGATTACTTTTAATCATGTTTATCATTCATTATGGTTTTCCTATTTGTCTGTAAAAAAAATGTTGGATGTCAGTGATTTTGGGATAAGTTGTCCAGAAAAAGTCTGGTTGGCATGGGATCAGTACTGTCAAAGTTGCCTCCCCAACTGCACCTCATAAACCTCAAGGTACATCTGTAATACCCCAGAGTGGTATTACCATTCCTACACCCTGCTATTGTCTCTAATGTCTAACAATAATGTCATACGTGTATTTATTCCAGGTCCTTTGTCACTGTTCATTGATAATGTTGCAGTGAAACTGTCCTGTACATGTAATATGCCTGGTTCACCAGCAGCTGGAAGCATACATAGCAGAGAGATCTTTAGATAGAATGGAACTTACCATTCCATTCTTCCCCTTTTGGGCAGAATTTGGCCAGTCCAGTTTCCTACCAAGGGAGGGGCTGCAGGAAATTGTCAGTCAGTCTTGGTCATTCTAGTGTTGGATGAAGATGTTTGAAGATGTAGCAGCGAGGGAAGCAGCTCATACAGCACCCTAACTCCTTACAGATTTCCAGACAGAGTGTCACAAGGGGGTCAAAATCCAAAGGCACTCCACTCCAGAGGTACCAAAACAGTCCTAAAGTCCAGCTGTCAGACTAAAGCCGAGTTTAGCACAGTAGATAGAGAGATAAAGCAGAATACTCAAGTTTGCCTGCCAGTTTATGCCAAAACGTGCTGGAACTAAGAAAAAGCCTGAATATTGACTGTATGCAAGTTTATTCAAGTAAAGTTGTTGAACTTTATAAAGTCTGAACTCTACTTATTCTCCACCTCCACCATTACTCTCCACTTTATTGCTTCGGAACCTAACCCTGGAGAGCGATAGTATCCAGGTTGGAACACTGTGACACACACAAAAAACTATTGAGGCCGCACCATTCCATTTGGCATTCCTAAATACCTGGGACACGATCAGCCCTAGGGGAGGGCATGTTGCACATCTCTAAGAGGGTCAGTTCTGTGTGGTTGCCTTGCCCATGAAACAAGACCCCACTCAAGTATGGTGCGATAAAGAGGTAAACTCTGTAGAGTTAATCTCAAACTTTACTCCAATGAAGGAGGGTGGGCATAAGACTTGATGGTTACATACACAGACATTTGGCTTGTTGGTTGCAGTCAAATATACAAAGGTACAGAGCTTGAAGATTACAATCAATGGCACACAGCTTGGTGATAACAGTCTTTGAAGGACACAGAGCTTAGCAGACTCACTTTTCTGGTGGGAACACAGCTTAGTGGTTACAGTTCTTTGGTAGGCAGCTATGCTACCATAATTGAGAGGACTCTTGTACGCATTCACAGCATTCCAGACAATGTATTTAAGCACAACTGTAAATACTGACATTTGTTAGATGGGGGGCAGTAGGAAAATTAATAATAGTGATCTGCGCTCCTTATCTGGAGTACTGCTCATCTATTACAGCACATAATAGTCCAAGATCCTGGTGACAGATTCCCTTTAAAGCAAGAAAGAAACAGACTTGGCTTTGACAGGATCCACATGGTCTGTAACAAGTCAGTGTTCCAAATTCAAGTCCTTTCTGGCAGCTCCATTTATGCCCTGTGTAATATCACTTCCCTTTAAAAGTATAAAGATGACATCAGTCTCTGTAAAGACTAAAAATCCAAGTTCCAGAGAAAGCTTTCCAGCAGCTCAGTATTACTGCCTGACACTCGGCAGGCCTTGGTTACCACAGTGATTTTAGGCTTGTGCTCAATATAAAGAGCTGGATTTTCAACAAATGTATATTAACAAATTAGTCAGGTGATGTCTAGCGAAAATATCCAGAATTTTTGTACTACTAAGGGCTCTTGCACATGGGCGTTGCCCAGCAGTGCCCGTACAGTGGGTTCGCAATACACGGGCACCAGCCGTGTGCACCTCACATCACGGATGCGGACCCATTCAAGTGCAATCCTGAAGAAGTGGGGTGGAACAGAGGCCCATGGGGTTTCTCTCTGTGGCCCCGCATGATATATTTTTTTGCGGTGCAATCTATCATCAGCTATATCACTATGCAACTAAGCATAGTGATGGGTAGGCTTAGTTCACCTGATTTTAGCAGTGCCATTCTTATAATAATCCATGGCTCCCTTTCAGAGAAATTAGACTTAAAAACCGCAAATGATGCCTTTAGTGCTCTCATTGCAAAGACACTCTGCTTTGTTCACTGCCCAGTCCCATCCTTGGACTATTGATTGACAGGGCCAGGCTGTAGGGATGTAATGTTGCTTGGCCCTGTCAATCAAGAAGATGCTGGGCAGAAAAGTAGTGGAGCATCTGTGCAATGAGAGCATTGGCTCCACCTAAAATGGCACAGTTGCAATCAGGTGAGCCCGATTTTGAAACTATACTTGGTTGCATAGCAATGTGGCTGATAACAGACTCCTTTCAAAGTGGCCGTACAGCTTAGATAGTTAGTGCATGCTCAGGCAACATCTATTTCTCCAGACCCACCTATGCACATGCACAGAGGAGAATAATCTGCTTTGAGCCCCCACTCGTGGTAGCTTATTCCTCTTGAAAACAAAGTATTGGGCATGTTGAAATCAAGTTTTTATCGGTACCATTTAGGGGTACCTATGACTTTCTACTTTCTACAACTTTTTATTTAATTTTAAACATTACCACAAAACAGCATTTTTTTTTTTGTTATCATCTTTGCGGGAAAGGGTTTTGAACTTTTAACATTTCTGTGTTTATTATTTTCTTATAAAACATTCTGCAACATTTTTAATGGACTTTTTAGTCCAACTAGGGGACTCAAACATTCAATCTTCTGATCGCTTGTCCTATAGACTGCATTTGAATTGAAAGGTAGAAAATAATGCAGCCCTGAGTTCCACCCCACACCACTGTCCCTACCTACTTTGCACAATCCATCCTAACTGACGGTGTGCAACTGGACGGCGGTCCCCAGCTTACATACGTGCAGGGCCTTACAGGGAGGGGAACAATGGGAGACAGACAAAGACAGAAAACAAGGACACGAGAATGCTTACCAAGCCAAGGTCACGTCAGAGCATCGGGAGAACACAGGATCAAAGTCGATTCAAGCCGGGGTCAGAAGCCAGGAGATCGCGTAGGTACAAGTGGTAACACAAGGACAAAGTCAAAATCAAGATCAAAATACAAAAGTCACACATGCAGTAAATTTGCTGGTGAGGTAATAAGACCAATCACAGGCAACCTGTGGCTAGCAGGTTGCCTGATTAATAGGCCCAATTGATGGGTCACGTGACGTGGCTAGCGTCACATGACCTAGGTCCGGTATACTCACACACCTGAGCACTATAAACGTCGGCGCTTAGTCCCTCCCCTGCTTATTGTCTAAGGGATGGAGGACGCCGGCCACACTGAGGATGCGTGCGCGGCCGGGTCCTCCCCGCCCCCACGTTACTATGGAGATGAGGAAGCCTCCGCGTCTTCGCTCCTGCACACAAGTGGGAGACCAGCTCCCCATTACAAAAATGCTATTGCAGTCTATAGGATTTTCATAGGCTGCCTGTTGGGCCGTGCCTCAGGCTTAGCTTAGCTAACCTTCACAAGTCCCCAACTGTCATAGCAACCAATGCAACAGGAAGGCAGTTAGAAGGCAGAGAGAGACTCCCTCTGTCTAACCCCACAGATGTCACAGTCAATACTGACTGCGGCATTTGAGGGGAACGGTCACTGCCAGCTACCTGCTATTTTACACAGCCGGCACCTGCCGCACATGGAGTGAGTTGAACATGTGAGTCAGCTCCATACTGCCCCTTAACACTCATTGTGGGTTAAGAGGTTGATGCATATGTAGTAAGTATTGGACAGTATTGATCTTTCGGACCCCAAGCATTTACTTGGTTTCCCAAAGATCAGGGGGCCCCTGCTGACCACAAGCTGTTTGCTGAAAAAACAAATAAAAGGATGAACCAGCTAAACAGAGTCCCAGGAGGACTTTCCAAGCTGTAGAGCAATAGCAGACGTGCCAAGACTGGACTGCTATGAGGGCTGATGAGGAAGAGCTAAGGGGTGTGATAGGGTGTAGTTTAGCACTGCAACAGGGTGGAGCTTAGTGGTGTGATGGGAGGAGCTTAGTGTGGGACAAGGGCCCCCAGCCATAACTTTGCTTGGAGCCTCAGAAACACCATGTCCACTCCTGTTTGTAGTATTTGTCTGCTAATTATCTAAAAAAATTACAATTCAGTATAGTCCAAATTAAGTAGTTAAATGTATTTTTAACAGCTATAATCCTTTTTACAGTTTTAAGTAATATGCATGCACATAATGTATTAACAAAAACTGAAGAAAGCACAAAAATGCTATGAAGTGCAATGAAGCAAATGCTGAAAATGAGACATTGATTTCAGAGATGGGTTTTTAATAATCACATTATTTATTGCCATAACTCCAAAAGCTTTTAAACAGACCATTGACATAATCAGAAAATGCGAAGTCAGACTGGCAGCCTGGCATGTTTTATCTGTTCTCAATGTACAGTGAAATTACATTGACAATAATTAAAGGTTTGCTCAGTCACAGTTTCCCAAATGTGCCAGTCCTTTCTCATTTATTTCCATTAGTCCCGTCTCGGAGAACTAATTTGACAGAAAGCTATTTAGTCGGTTACGTTATAGAAAGACATTGAAGGTGACAGGTCGTGTATCAAAAACGAGACGGGTTCCAGTGACCTGGCTGGTAAAACGCCCAGGAAATACATCAGGAGTCAGGACCACAGGGTAGCAGTCAAAAGACTTCAATATACTTCCAACTACAATTTGTAAATTGCACAATATGTTTTCTGTTGTTGTTTTTTATACTCTTTTAGTCTTCCTGGTCCTTGGGTGGACAGAGGTACCATGCTGAAGAAGGTCAACCATGCCACAACTTATACCTTCAAGCTCACTGCATGATATGTCCCCCGTTGACACACTGCTTTGGGCAATGTTACTTTTTAGAATCTTTTTAGCACCTTGTAATGAATTTTCTTAGTTCAGTGACTGTTTCCAAGATCTACAACCATTTAATATATAATGTAGAGCTGTGATCTCCAATCTGTGCTTCCCTAGCTGTTGTAAAACTATTACTCCCAACAGACCCTGACTGCCACTGTTTCACAACACCAAAAAAAGTGAACATCAATGGCGTAGAGCAATATATTTTATACATATACAATGGTCCCTCAAGATGCAATGGCCACAAAGGATAAAATATGTGCAACATACAATGGTCTTTTCTGGACCATCGTATGTTGAAACTAGACTCAACATACAGTGCCTCACAAGCAGTTCCAACCAATCAACATGGCCATTTCACTAATAATACACTGTTATTGGCTGTTTAGTAGATCCTCTGTAGTACTAAATTTCCTCTACTGCCCTCTGTTTGTGCCAGGAGGAGCTGTTCCTTTGGAAATCAGTTGAGTGGCAACTCCATTTTATTTTTCTGGTACCTCTATGTACTATGCAAGACCCTAAAGAGGCTCCTGCCCTCACCAGAGAGTCGTTTACAGCTTCCAACATGTAATCCTGACTGTTTTACTTAATGGCTATGTACACCTTTAGGGGCAACTTTTTACTATTGCATTGTACTTATTTTTAGCTAAAAATAATTTTTTAAATTGGTCTTTATTAAAAATATGGTGTCCTTTCTTCTGTACAGAGCTGAGATGCTCTAGTAGCAGCCTTTGGATTTTATGTCTTTTCCGTCAGACCACGAGCTGACAAGCTCTTTATCTCTGCTCTCTGACTTTATAAACACTCATTATAGTTCAGTTCTTATCTTACTGATAAGAATGTGGCTTAAATAAGTGTTTATGACCTCTCAGTAGTTTAGAGATAAGGTTTATTATATGACCAGTGAAAGTGAATGTACTAGTCACACAGCTAGAAAAACAGTGAACCCCTTGTGATACAACAGCTCAATATTTGCAAAAAGGCCAATTGAAAAAATGAATTTTTGCCAAAAACAAGTGACATGCAATCATAATAAAAAGTCCACTATGTACATCTTTGGGGCATTTTTTTTATTGCATGCTACTTATTTTTCGTTAAAAATCTTTTTTTCTAAATAATTTCTTCTAACTGGCTGTACAGTTGAGTTTTCTGATCGGCCGGTAAGATAAAAACTGAGCTATAATGAGGGTTTAGGATGTCAGAAAGCAGAGATAAGGAGTCCATCAGCTCCTGGTCTGATGGAAAAGACAGCAAATCTGAAGGGTGCTACTAGGCATTTTAGCTCTGTACAGAAAAAAAGCCATATTTTTAATAAGGACAATTTAGAAAATTTATTTTTAGCTCAAAATGAGTACAAAGAGACCGAGAATGCTGAAGGCAGTGATTGACTACAGAGGTCAAAAAGCAGAGGGAAAGGACTGTGAAGCAGATTCATTCTAAGAGTATTTCACAACAAGGTTTTACCTCCTTTCCACTTGCAGAAGCAAAACCTGGTAAAACAAAATTTCATATTCACACTAATCCTGATAATAAAAGCTTCACAAAAACTCTATCTACCAAGACTATGAGCAGTTTAGCATGGTCAAAACTGCTTACAGACTCTCTTTAAAGGGGTTATGCCATCAAGGGGCAGGTTTGAAAAAAAATGTACAATATTTTTCATGGGACAACCCCTTTAAGCATCAAGTTCAAGAATATCCTAGGATATACTCCACATATAGTGCCCGAACAAGACTTTCCACTTTTGATTCCTTGCACCAGAGTCTAGCCTTTGTACATCCAGCTATTTCCTCTGTTATTACCATCCTTTGTGACAAACAAGATTACTTGTTGTAATGATCTCCTTTCTTACGTCGATGATGAAATCCATTTTGTCCATAGACAACACTACTTTCCGACACTCTCATTCAATCAATACTGTTTGGAGCCTAGAGTGGCAATGATCTGAGATTGTTTGGTCTACAATACCAGTGGCATCTTGAATTATACACAGTTTAGGTGGATTCATTTCCAGATGTCGGTATGTACTTTGATGTGGAATTCAGTCGAGTACGTGTCTCAAGAAAGACACACAGAAATAATGAAATTGCATATTTATTGCTCACGTTCACAATCATTTCATATCAGGAATAACCAGGGCTAAATTGATCTGTATGACTGCAAATTGCAGAGAGACAAATGAGTCATAGTAATAAAGTGTAATGGATTCGGATAAGTCTCTCTAATATTATGTATCAAAGGAATACCATGATCAAACAGTGACAATCAATTATTTACTTGAGTGTATTAAATAACTCGGAGCACTTTGCTGGAATAATGTATGCGTTCAAGTGAAGAAATTCTATGTAATTACGTTATTTACAAAAGTAACCAAATGGAAAATTGTTCTTGCTGCGCCCTCATAATTTCCCTATATACTAGTTTTAATTCCTATATGAGTGACAAGGGGAATGTAGTCTGGGGGTGAAAAGTTTTTTTTTATGCAATATGACTCGCAATCTCTTATTTTTAATATATATTTTATTGAGTGTTTTATACTGAAGGGAATTAAAGAGGTTCTCTGGGAATTAAGAAAATGAAAATACGTAAATATTACTTTAGTATAAATATATGTCCAAATAACTTTCATTAGTTATAACGGCTCATTTTGTAAATAAATAAAATGGCCACCGTCCTACTAGTACACACAAAACCTGTCCTAATCACACAGCAGGACAAGTTACTTCGCATAAAACTGAGGTAAGGAGCTGCCTCATCCTCCTCTCTGCTCTACTTGTAAGGTATTATGACCCTGAATACAGCTGATAAGATCTTCTGTAATCTCTGTAGGAATGGAGTTCATGAGGAGACATGAAGTACAAAGAGGACGGACAGGACAGATTGTGGTAATGGAGACTGCATACAAGAGCTGCTGCTCATTAGCCTAATCTGCACCCTGCTGTCTGTACTTCATGTCTTCTCATGAACTTCATTCCTACAGAGATTCATCTAAAGATCATATTAAACTGTATTCAGGATCACAATTCCTGACAATTAAGAGAGGAAGATTGCTCCCTGGACAAAACGAGCCATTATACCTAATGAAAGGTATTTGGTATTTATTTATAATGAAGTACAATTTAAATATTTTCATTTTATTAATTCTCGGAGAACCGCTTTAAGCTGTTAGCATTTTTGGAAAAAAGAAAAAATGTTATATACTGAGCAGGTTACCCTCAAAGATTGGGTTGGCCTTACGACCAGGCACATGTGAGCCTATGCCAGTGCCTTCAAGGATAGAAGGTTCAAAGGCTATCTGAATATGCCTTGACCAGGCTTGTCAAGCCATGGATGGTGTAGACAGGAGGTCCACTGTGTCACCCAAGGGCTCACATACACATTAAGGAGATTGTCCACTCTTTTACAAGTGACAGCCTACCTTCAGAATAGATCATCACTATCTGGTCATCAGGAATCTAACACCCCTCACCGATTAACTGTTCTGCAGTAGCGTCGGCTCCAGAAGTCGGCGTTTGGAGCAACACAGCTCCATTCTGCAGTAGACAGAGCTGGTTACTATAGTGCTGCTCCCATTGATGTCAATGAGTTGATCCACCAGTTTTGCAGTAGTGCTAGTTCTCCACTTCTTTACAAGTGATGGTCAATCCTCAGGATAGACCATGTGCCTAAGTTCATGCTGTGTAGCTATTAATCAGGATTAGTAAAGCTGCCCCAAAATTTGCCCAAAAAACACACGTTTAGCATTTGTTGAAGTCACGTCCAAGTCCAGTATATTTAGTTACAATGGTATACCAAATACGTGGTGTGAGCATTGTCTAAAACCAACCAATTGAGGAAATAACTTAACCAAAACACACATATGAACAAATCTACTGACATGTTTAAATAGGTTTTTGGGAGTTTAATATAGGATAGGTCATTAATATCTGATTGGTGGGAGTCCAATACCCAGCACCCCCTGCCGATCAGCTGTTTGAAGAGGCTGCGGTGCTCTGATGGGCACTGCAACCTCTTCACAACATACTTAGCGCAGTGCCGTACATTGTATAGTAGCTGTGCTTGGTATTGCAGACCAGACCCAACCATTTGAATTGGACTGAGCTGCACCTAGGCCATGTGACCCAAGAACGTGATGTCATTGGTCTTTCGCTGGAGCACCGTAGCCTCTTCAAACAGGTGATTGGCAGGGGTGTTGCAGGGATTTGGACTCCCTTCCCGCCATCAATATTGAACTCCCAGAAAACCCCTTTAAGTATTGAAATAAATCTTATAGACTACTATAGTGAGGAAAACTTACAGTGGGAAAGGTAGTAGTAACAAGTGATTATCCCACACACCAGATGGATTTACAAAACATACAACACAGACCACCTGTTACTCAGCCGATGCCGAAAAATTCACCATCCGCACATCAAAAACTGTAAAAGACATAAATAGGTCGGGTTCAAATCATCGTTACGTTGCGTAACATGGTTATCACAGAAAATGACAGAACAAACTGACTTTCTTTTCCATCCTGGATAGCGGAAACCAGATGGATCGGTTATGCTTGTCCATAGACCTATATTATGACGGATCAAAACGGAATGCCTCTAAATGTTTCCATCTTACAAATTCCGTTATTTTCCATTATAACAGAAAACAATAATGGAATTGTTAACACTGATGTGAAGAAGGCCATAGAAGAGTTGCTGATGTTGCTTTATGAGGTTGCAGTGTATTTTAGTTTGCAACAAACTTTTTAGAACTATCATGAATTATATTGTAGCACAATAAAAATTATAGTAAAATGTGCTTACAAAGAGACATGGAACTGGCAACATGAAAAAGACTGCAATGTGATAATAAAAAGGAATTGATGCCTGCTGCCGTACAGTGAAGAAAAGGGAGAATGAAAAGTTAAGTACAAAATGTTTTAGCTAAATTTATAGCTGGTTAGATGAATAAAATAAAATAAAACATGAGATTGAGATGAGCATGTCTGGGATGTGACAGTGAACTGATGGAACAGTGGAATTTATAAACTGTACCTGAAATCCATAGAAATATGCTTATTCCCTTAGATTTTTCTACGATTTATCTGCTAATTTATACACTGATGGAAAACAAAAAACATTATAAAGTTGTCTAGAATTATGAACTCAATCTTGTTGAGCTTGACAAAGTGGAAGGAAGAGGAGACAGCTAATAAACAGACTTTGGATGATAAGGAAGGATGATATTACCAGAGAGAGATTGATATTGAAAACCAAAAGAGGTAATAAACTGGTTAAGTATGTAGGTAGAGATAAGAGGTGTAATCCAAGGACTGACCCATGAGGTATATGAACAAAAAGTTGGCAGTAGGTTGAAGTTTTGTGCTAGTGAGGCACACTAAAGGAAATAGGTGTGAACAGGGGCATGCACACATCTCACACGTGCCCATAGAAAAACTTAGTATGGGCCCCCTGCACCTAGTTTCCCAGTGTACATGCATCAATCACTCCAAGAACAATACAGAACGTGCAAAATGACCCAGATTTATTACATATTTACGGTTGTTGTTTTTTTAATCAAGTGGAAGAAATTTTAATAAAATTTAAATTGCAATTAAAGAAAAAGTTGTCATTGGTCTTGCCCACTTTATCCAACTTTTACGTTGTAAAAATTGGAACAGGTACTTCAAAAATATGGCGCTCAATGTATTTATACCAGAAAACTGGCGTAAATGCATTCATAAATCTCCTGATTCCTATTCTATTACAACGCTAACTGGAGCTCAGTGAGGGGAGTTGCCATGGAAGCTGTAATTATCTCTTTGCTGGCAGTGTTTTCACACAGGTTAGGCCAAATTTACACTTTCAGTAATTTGATCAGTTATTTCCATCAGATATTGGGAGCCAAAATCAGGTGTGGGTCAAAAGCACAGAACAGGTGCAAATTCTTCCATTATACTTAATCTCTTAGTAGGCTTCACTACTGGTTTTAGCTCACAATAATTGACGAAAATAACTGACCAAAAAACTAAAGTGTGAACTTGGCCTAAGAGAAGAAAAATTTCTGAGCCAGGTATCCTCTCTACCCCTGGGCCCCATAGCAGACGGGTGATCTGTCTCTATTGTAGGAACGTCACCAGGTGCCATCACTGCTCGAGGAGTCTGGTGAAGGAATCAATTGGCTCAAGATACTTGAGAGTTGAGATAAGAGAGCATGATGTGCAAGTAGCTTGTATGAGAGTAGGGGAGAGACGAGGTAGGGTGATAGCTGAATATAGCAGTAGGGTACAGAGACGATTTCTTGAGTGGAAATGTTAGGGACAGGAAAACACCATCTAAAAGTGATGCATTAAAAAGATGGAGGATGAATTGGATCAAGATTCAAGTGAATAGTTGAATAGGATATCGAAATAGAGCATAGCTGAGACCATGGTGCCAGTCAGGAGATAATGGAAAGGAACATCAACATAAACTACAGTGGCCCCTCAAGTTACAATATTAATTGGTTCAGGGAGGACTATTGTATGTTCAAACCATTGTAACTTGAGTAATTGGTTCCAAAGCCCCAAAATGTCATACAAGATAAGAGAAAATGAATATTTAAGGAAAATACGCAGATAACTAAGACAGATAAAGCAATTCCTTACTTATAACAGTCAGGAATAGCTGCTAACTAGAAACTAATACAGCTATTTACCAGAGAAGTGGCCTTGATTGGTTGGATCTGAGTCTGAGACATTGTATGTTGAGTCTGGTTTCAACTTACGATGGGTCAGAAAAGACCATTGTATGTTGAAAATATTGTATCCTGAGGCCATTATATCTTGAGGGATCACTGTATATGACTAGTGACAATCGTGCCTAGTGGGGTCACCATGAGAGCTATGAAGACTGAAGGTGCCATACTCTTCCATTTCCAAAATGATACCGGGATGCTGTGCAACTCTTTCCAGGATACTTCACTAGTCACAGCCTTACATGAGAAGTGAAATTCACGTAACTTGACATTTGTGGCCCAATACAAAATGTGTAACTTGGCCTCCAACTACCATGTGCTATTTATCCTACTGGTGGCTTTTGTTGTAGAGAAGCAGTGGAGTACATAGAGAAGTAAGGGCCCCATAGCATGGATCAAACCAGGAGCTCCACACAGGACCGAAGGGTTTCTGCCTAAACCCTTTTCAATGACCCTTTGCCCATTTTTTCCACTGCCTCATTTACTAAAAGTTGTTCCTTTAGAGGGCAGAGTCCTGACCAAGTTTTCACCTCCAGTAGAAGAGGAGATAATCCCAACTAAGACTGGGACTCTTGCCCTGGGCCCCATAGCCGCTATGGTAGTTACGCCCCTGTGTTGAAGCCTTTAGCCACCTCAGGGACCAGGGCTACCTATAAACCTCTTTAATGCAGCTCCTTCAACTACAGTTTTAAAAAGATATTTTAAACCTCAAAATATTTAACCAGGATTAGACAGATATGATCTACACATCATAAACATAGTCATTGTCATGGAGTGCAGTGGTCAGAGACCTTATATATTTAAAGGAACTTCCTGGGTCTGTGGATCTTTCGGATAGGCCATCAACATTTGGTTTGTGTGGGTCTGATTGAATATTGGAATATGGCTATGTTTGACAGCTACAGAGGTTTACTACATATTTTCTATGATTTTTACCAGAATTTAAGTGATGATTCGATTCTAGTTAGTCGAATATGTAAAAGCAACGTTGAGCGCAATTACAGTATCTCTGCAGTTTACACACATCGTGTGGATGTTCGACCTTCCGGCCCAGAGAAGCTGCGGAGAATATTACGCTGTCAGGTAAATATTATGACACACGTTCCGTATCTGTAACCTGATTCCTTGTGTTCTAAATATATCAAACCAAACTGTGAAAATCAAAAGCAAACACATCCCTGACGAGCAGTCATAGAATCAAACTTCATGGTAGAACATAAACTGGCATATATTTAAAGAGGCATTGCACTCACTGTTTCCAAAGAAATGTGCTTTGTGGCGAAGTACCGTATTTTTCGCCCTATAAGACACACCGGGGTTTTACAGGAGGACAATAAGAAAAAAATATTTTTCATCAGACCTCAGCTCACAGCCCCAATCAGACCCCCAATGTTAATAAGACCCCAATAAGACCTCAGATCACACCCCAATGTGAATAACCCCCAATCAGATATCAGATAACAGCCCCATGCCTCTTCCAGACAGCACCCAATGCCTCTATCAGTCCTCAAGGCCTCTATCAGCCCCCAAATGACTCTATCGGCCCCCAATGCCTCTTTTAGCCCCCAACATTTATCACCTATTCTGTGCATGGCTGATATATACTTTTTGTGGGAAGCAAAGAAAACTTCTTTAGTTTTATCCATGGTGCTTCTGCTGGGAGATTGAGAACTTGCTGCTGAGTTTCCTCAAAGATTGTAGTGGATTGCTCAGGGGTCCCAGCATTGAGGCAACCCGTGATCAGTTCTCATCTGAAAAAAACATCTGATAAAACAAGATTGTCCAAAAAATTCTGTATCTTTCCTGCTTGCAGTTCTTGTGCAGCATTTATAGAAACCTTTGTACAGCTATAGGAATTTAAAGGAGTTATCCCATAAAAATTTTGGGATAACATCATAAAGTATAGTACATGACAATCTCTTTTTAACAAAGCTAGAACCAGCCCTATACCTCAAATGGAACCAGAGATCTCCACGTATATTGCCCTAATTACTCTGCTAGAGTTATTTCATGTTGGCAGATCAGGAGATGTGTCCTTTCACAGATGGTGCGTCCTTTCTAAGGGGGCATGTCCTTTCTCAGAAAGGACGTCCTTTCTACTGCAGCTCTTTCCCTGTAACTGCCACAGCTTCAAACAGAAGATATAGATGGTGGTCACAGTTAAAGGATGGAATTGAGCATGTGCGACCACCTCAGTGATATTACTGAGGTGGCTAGAAGGACAGAAGGGAAAGAACAAACAGCAGGTGGGAGTTACATGGATTCATTTATTGAATTCACTCAGTGACTATACTGTGCTGGTTTGAAAAGTGTTGAATATTTTTAGTGGGACAAGCCCTTTAGGATTTAAAGGGGTTGTCTCACTTCAGCAAATGGCTTTTATTCTGTAGAGAAAGTTAATACAAGATCCTTACTAATGTATTGTGATTGTCCATATTGTCTCCTTTGCTGGCTGGATTCATTTTTCCATCACATTATACACTGCTAGTTTACAGGGGGGGGAGGGGGCTTCCACGCTATAGGATAAAGCACCGGCCTTTCTATGGGACCGTGGAAGTGCACATAGTCACGCATGCGCAGCAGCTCCCATCCTGGCCATCTCGTATCTGCCCTGCAGCGATGGCCACAACCCTTGGAAATAAGAAGTGTTTAATGTAATGGAAAAATGAATCCAGCCAGCAAAGGAGGCAATATGGATTCCCCGGCACCCGCATCGCTTCTGAAGCCAGCAAGCCCACTGCTGCATCTGCCTGTCACAAGGATGAAAACATCCAGTGTTGGGGGAACAGATGCGGGCTTCAGAAGTGATGTGGGTGCCTAGGAGACAGGTAAGTACATTGTGTGTGAGGGGCCCAGGCATATGGGGGGGGCATTTAATGGGTTGGATAACCCCTTTAACGTTTTCTACATGATAAATGCCATTTGTAGAAGTGAGAGGACCCCTTTAAGGACTGTTTAGTCATTGTAATGTAATCCCAAAATGTAAATCTCTGAAACAGTGGGTACAGGCAATAGCACTATTTGTTTGCTTACATGCTCATATAGGGTGGTGCCACACATAGCTTTTGTGGCAGGTTTTATTCAGTTTTTCAGCCAAAGCCAACAGTGGGTTGATGTGAATGAGAAATGGGATGACTTTTGCTTTTTCTTCTTCCTGATGGATCCACTTCAGGCTTTGGATTAAAATAACTGTATCAAAAACTGCCACAAAAAACTTTGTGTGGCAATATCCTCATAGTAGTGTATATGTATACAGTATTTCCACTGATATCAGTGTATGCATGGGGTCCATCAACTCTGTCACAAATGTAAGTGAACATATACAGTCCTACCCCCTCTATAGCCACTGTATTCAAGATTCATGGTTAGAGGTCCCATTCTGTACAATAGTTTACAAATTTGGGACAAAACCAGTGCTCAGCGCCCCATATGTAAGAACTACTGTATACAATTATAATAAAATACAACCTATGCAGCAAGACGTGACAATTCTAATAATATCACCAAATAATGCAATGCAGTCCTAAAGTTCAGGTCAAAAAATGGTACTTATGAATGCAAACTAGAAAAAGTCAACATGAAATAAAATACAAAAGTATCTAAAGATGCCATTAGATGAAAAACGCTATAAATTAGATTATCGTTTAATTTATAGTAACACAATACAAGATGAATTATACTCCAGTCCCATAAGAAGAGTAAAAGAACCACTCGCGTGCACTCTTCTGCTGAACATCTCTTACATACATCATATAAGATGAGGGTATACATCCTGGGGGTGAGACCTCATCCATACACAGCCTATAGATTATTATCTATTACTTACATGATCTATCCAGCTGCTTGCAGGTTGTGGCTCATGCAGGAATCACACACTTAGATGTATTGTAAATTGAAATAACACATGGGCACTGATGAGAACTCGCCTCCCTGAGCTTCTTCTCCCACTACAAGGAACACGGAGACACATTGCCAATAGTGTTTATGCAAGAATGAAGACTGATTGCCCATAACAGTGAAACAGACCATAGTTACGAACACAGTGGCACAAGCTGTGACCATTTATTTCAATCCGGGAATACACTAAATGTCCATGCAAAGGATTTATGGAGCGCTTATATTAATTCTCCTGTATTCAGGTTGTAGGATGGGATGAATCCTTTCCAGTGGAAAGAGCTGCTTGAATCCATAAAGAGCTGGATTTGGCATTTGACAGTATGGCTGGTTCCCTATAGAAATTTACAGTTAATTAAAATCTCAGGAAAAACAAGTGGAGGGAACCAACAAATGTTTTAAAGAGGAACTGTCATGCGGGTGGAGTACAGGGCTATACTGTGCCCCATCTACTTGCACAATCCACGCTAAATGGTGCCCACAACTTGGTGATGGTCCCTGACTTGACTAAATGCAGAGGCCTAAACTTAAATGGTAAAAGAGTAGTAAAACATGAAGTGGTCAAAACCAGACAGGCAAAACCTGGACTGTATCAATCCATAAAGAACTGGATTGTGATGTGTTACAGTATGGCTAGTTCCCTATAGACACTTACAGCAAATTAAAGTCTTAGGAAAAACAAATGGAGGGAACCAAAAAATAGTTAAAAGGACCTGTCATGCAGATGGAGTACAGAGCTACACTGTGCCCTACCTACTTGCACAATCTGCCCTAAATGGTGGCCACAACTTGGTGACGGTGGACAGTGCAGGGGCCTAAACTTAAAAACGTAAAAAGAGTAGTAAGAAATAAAGAGCTCAAAACCAGAGAGGCAAAACCTTGACCAGATCAGAATCCAAAAGCTAAGTCAAATACACAACAGAGTGAAACCAGGAGATAATGTCAGAGACAAAGTCAGGGCCTAAAGCTAAGTGGGTAAAAAAAGTAGTAAAACAGAAAAAGGTCAAAACCAGACAGGCAAAATCTGGACCAGATCAGTCCATAAAGAACTGGATTTGGCATAGTGTCACATGTTGCAATAGTACATTTGACAGTATGGTTGGTTCCCTATAACAATTTACAGTAAATAAAAGTCTTGGGTAAAACAAGCAGAGGGGACCAAAAAAATGGATCAAAGAGGACCTGTCATGCTGGTGGAGTACAGGGACTGCACTGTGCTCTACCTACTTGCACAATCGTCCCTAAATGGTGGCCATAACTTGGTGACGGTCCCTCACTTGACTAAGTGCAGGGGCCTAAACTTAAATGGGTAAAAGAGTAATAAGAAATAAAGAGGTCAAAACTAGTCAGGCAAAACCTTGACCGGATCAGAATTCAAAAGCTAAGTCAAATACACAGCAGAGTGAAACCAGGAGATAAAGTCAGAGACAAAGTCAGGACCTAAACCTAAGTGGGTAAAAGAGTAGTAAAACATAGAGGTCAAACCCAGACAGGCAAAACCCGGACCAGATCAGTCCATAAACAACTAGATTTGCCATAGTGTCACATGTTGCAATAGAACATTTGACAGTATGGCTGGTTCCCTATAAAATTTACAGTAAATAAAAGTCTTAGGAAAAACAAGTGAAGTCAACCAACAAATGTTTTAAAGAGGACCTGCCATGCAGATGGAGTACAGGGCTGCACTGTGCCTTTCCTACTTGCATAATCTGCCCTAAATGGTGGCTACAACTTGGTACCAGCCCCTCATTTGACTAAATGCAGAAGCCTAAACTTAAATAGGTAAAAGAGTAGTAAGAAATAAGGAGGCGAAAACCAGAAAGGCAAAACCTGGACCAGATCAGAATCCAAAAGCTAAGTCAAATACACAGCAGAGTGAAATTAATGGCATTTTTCTCCCATAGATGTCTACTGTGCAATGTGTGCTGGTGTTTTAATTCAATGGCGTTTTTGCTTAGCATTTTTTTTTTAATCAATACTTTTTTCCAGTACATCTCTACAGAGAAAGGGACATCACAGGTGGGTACAAACTTTCTCAAAAAAATGCTAGGCATTCCATTAAAACAGTTTTTCCCATCTCTCCAGGAGGTTACGGGTGGGTTTGGATTGATTGCCATCTTTTCTCTTTTTAATATATACTGATGAGACCGTAAAATCTGAAGTATGTAATTGAATTAAAAAAACAGCAGGAGAAGCTAAAACACATTATATGGGTAACATCTAAATAAAAACGCTACAAAGATATTTATCAAGACAGGCATATTTTTAGTCCTTTTTTTAGTTGAAATGGATAAAACTGCAGGTCCTGCTCACACTCTGTTCGTATTCCACAGCACAAAGCCCTTTGTTTTTTTAATGTGAATGCCATGGACCCTCTCAGGGTTTGGCCCCATTGAATGAAGCTAAACTGCGAATGGACACCCTCTATAGTTTCCAGTGGTGTCCACCCAGACACGTCCTTTCTTGGAGCGGTCACGGCTATATACTGCAATCGCAAAAATTGCCGTATGGCTTTCCATTGAAAAAAATGAGCTGAGCCAATGATGAGACAGGGGGTGTGATTCAGATGACCCCAGACTCCCTCTATGCACCGTAGCTAAATTTAAGTGACTTGATTTCAGATCACAGCTCTGCCCTAATAGAGCTAAGGGAGTGTGAAAAAGGGAGTGAGTGGAGAAAAATCTGGATAGCACTAAAGGTAGCTGTACTCTGCGGATCTGTGGTTTGTGGACCTGCAATAAGGACACGGTCGTGTGATATTTTTACAGGCGGTGTGTCTGCACCTTCAGGCACCTGTTCCTAGCATACCATCATAGGAAAAAAATACAATGACATTGCAGAACCACCTCATTAACAAGAAAGAGCGGCACATACTTCTCCAACAGGTTATTATAAACATTTCCTTATTAAGTGTGGCGAAGTATTCCCATCCACGTGGTCACCAAGTAAGAAACAATAGTCATACTATGGCAGGGGAATGTTATCCAGACCTGTCTAGTAGTTAGCATCGGTGTTTTTTTTAAGGCTGTCATGTGGAATAGCAGATGAGAGGTTTTTTTTTACTATCACAGGTTACGAAATTCATCAATTGCAGTTGGAATGTGACACCTTCCTTGTAGGCCTCATGCACACGTCTGTATGTATTTGGCCAAGCTATCCATAAACACTTTTTTCTCATTTTTTTTGCCTTTTATTTCCAGCCAGATTTTCTCTGTGCAAACTATGACCAAACAAATTTATATGCCCAGCAATTTATTGCCCAGAACCCCACATCGACTTTTGCTCAACCCTTGGGTTGGACCCCAGCAAATGTGGTAGAGATAACATTTTGGGAGGCTTGTGGTACATATGGGCCTTGTTAAAAGGCCTCAAATTAGAAAGCGCAATACAGATTGTCTTGTACCACACTTCAATTTACAGTAACTCCATTGTCCAGAATGATTTTAACTCAATTCTGAAATGTTTACATTACAATGACAACACACAGTGTTTGTCCCAGAATAACCTGAGATTTGACCATCTATTCAGAATTAGGATCAGTATAAATAATAATAATATATCATTATAAACTTTAAAGGTAGGGTAAAATTCCACCAGTACCTGGCGGGCAAGGTACGGAGGGCAAGGTACGGAACTAAAATGTACAAGCTGTGCGACAGTTGATCTCCCAGAATGACCCCCGTCCTAGGAGTTAGTGAGAAAATGTGTGGGACTTGGTGCACCTATTGCTAGATCAGGGTTAACACATCCATGTGGATATTTATTACTCAAATATTCCACCATTTAAGTCTCTAAGTTCCAGAGTTACCATTGCTTGCGGCAAAATATGCAAAAATCAGAGAGGCCTTCCTAGTTTCCTGCTCAGAAAACCACTCAGAAAGGATGACAGCAGAGCTTTCCTACATGAGAACATGTTGGTGATTAAGTACAATGTCCTTATACTGACCACTCCTTCTGGGAACACCAGTTCCCCTGCACCCATACGTGGTACCACTACCCCCAAGTCAGACTGTATCCTGAACTAAAATACCAACATGAGAGGAGTTGATCTTTCAAATCTTTGGTGGTTCCCACTGTACGGCTGCCTCAGGGTCTCTTCAAATTCAACATGCAACCATTCCAATGAAATCTGTTCTCCAAAAGCCATACGGTGCTCCTTTCCTTCTGAGCCCTGCAGTGTGCCCATACAGCAGTTTAAAACCACATATGGGGTGTTTATGTAAACTGTAGAATAATACCAATAAATATTAAAGGGTCTCATCTTGGACAATGGGTGCATATCGATAGGATATGCCCACAGCTCGGCTATTTTCACCGGCCCCATAGAAAATGAATGGAGGGCGGCTGCACATGCACAGTGCTCCCTCCTTCACTTTTAGGGCTCCATTCTGGATATACTGCTGGGACTTGCACCTATAAGACAATGGGGGTATATCCTAGCGATATGTCCCCATTGTCCAAGATGACACAAACTCTTTAAGGTTTGTTGTGCTGTTAACACTTGCTATTGCTAGGAAAAAATGGATTGAAATGAAAAATCTGCAAAAAAGTTACATTTTTGAATTTCACCTCCATTCTGCTTTTATTCCTCTGGAGCACCTAAAGGTTTAGCAATATTTCTAAATTCAGTTTTAAATAATTAAAGGTGAAGTTTCTAAAATGGGGACATTTATGAGTGGTTTCTATTATGCTCACCCCTCAAAGACACTACATAACTGAACTGGCCCTTTAAAAAGGCAGTTTTAGAATTTTTTTTGTAAATTTAAAAACTGCTTCTAAAATTCTAACGTCTTAAAAAATAAAACGACATTTACAAAATGTTGACAATATAAAGTAGACATATGGTGAATGTTAATTAATAACCAATTTATGAGGTATCACTATCTGTATTAAAAGCAGAGAAATGTATACTTAGAAAAATCAGAATTTTTCAAAATTTTCAGTACATTTTGAATTTTTTCATAAATAAAGGTAAAACATATTGACCCAAATTTACCACATGAAATACAATGTCTCATGAGTAAAACTTCCTCAGAATAGGGTGGATAAGTAAAAGCATTCCAAAACATAAGCACACATGCTCAGCCTCTCACATATCTGTGTTACAGCGGTGGCCATAACCCTTTGAAATGAGCAGTTTATAATGTGATGGAAAAATGAATGAAGCAAGCAAAGGAGGCAATATGGATAATAACAATACATTAGTAAGTGCCTTGTATTAACTTTCTCTACATGATAAATGTCATTTGCTCAGTTAGAAAAACACAATCCCTACAATGGAATATTCTTCTATTTCGTCCTTGTGAAGTCTATTACTCTACTAGTACATTGTCATTTGCAGCCTTACATTCAATTCTCTGTAAATGCCCCCACATAATTAAAGTCTAGGTGTAGGCAGAAAAAAGAAAAGAACAAAAGTTTTCAAATATGAAACAGAACTTGATTCTTACAACAACAAATTTCAATGGAATAACCTTTTTTTTTTTTTAAAGTTTCTCTTGAACACTTTTTGCCTTTACTTCACTAATCGTGTGGTTATTTATTTTCTTTGTGGCACTTTTATATCATAAGGTTGTATCAAACTGGTAATGGCCTCCAGACCAGAATTTTAGTATTTATTTTGTTATGAAACTTATTTCAGTCCTCTAATTTAAGGGGTTGGCTAGTATATGCCAGCAACATCAGAAAGGTGCGGGGTGCAGAAAGGGCTAGCTCTAGAATGAGGTGAACAGAAAGCAGCCGCGCATGTGCAGCCACCCTCCTTTGTGAGTCTCAGAAACAGCCGAGTACTATGAATAGCGATGGAGGGCTTGTCTTGCAAGGCTTTATGTATGACTTAAAGTCAAGTCAATCAAACTGCAGAGGGTGCGGCAGTTGCAGCTGAGCCTCTAGGTGTAATGACAACGCCCCCGTTGCACCTAGAGGATCATTTGCATATACTAAAACATCATATTTCTCAGCAATGCGGGCACATATGAACATAGGACCAACACAGATGTCTTCAGCTGCCAAGGGCACATGTAACAGGTCAGCCAGTGTCATAGGTACAACTTTGCGGAAAGATGTCCTTTAAGCTTTTAGGATTTGATTTGCAGGTTTTAGGAACTTGTTCAAAATAACACCTGCAACACCAAGTTGGGTTATATGAGATTTCCTTTTAGGGCTCATGCACACGGCCGGTGGTCGGCCATTCCATGCATTGGGGACTGCAAGTTGTATATAGTTGTTGTTTCCTAGCCTTAACTACCAACAAGGAAGGTTGGCAGGAACGGGGTTAAACACCCTGTTCCTCCCCTTTTTGTAGGAGTGGACTGGTTCTGCCTCCTGCTAGGAGGGCAAGTTCCTGTCTAGCTACAGAGCAGAGAGGAAGCAAGCTGCAGTGCTCCTGCTACCCTTACCCAAACTTCAGAGGGGACATTCGAATTTTGACCTCAAGTAAAGGTTTGAGTGACCTGCCCTATCTGCATCTACAGATATTGCTGTGAAGTGAGGGAATACAGTCAAGCCACCCACCACTAAACAACCACCAGACCAGCATCACCTAAGTGCTGAATTACCACCAACCAACCTGAGAAGAATTGCACTGCTACTGTATGGATTTCAAGCTCTACGTTGGACTTAGTAAAAAGGACTTTGTTACATGTAACTCTGGCCGCATTCTTCAGTACTATAATTCCACTGCACTGATCCCCAGAGAGCAATGGCCTGAAGGAGTTCACTGTGACACAGCACTTCATCAGGGCCACTACCACTCCTATCCTCTACACCGGCTCCTCAGGGGGTCCCTGCT
Source organism: Rhinella marina (assembly GCA_900303285.1). Classification (NCBI taxonomy): domain Eukaryota; kingdom Metazoa; phylum Chordata; class Amphibia; order Anura; family Bufonidae; genus Rhinella; species Rhinella marina. The sequence continues at coordinate 102,806 of ONZH01009773.1, read as the reverse complement.
CTCAACAATGTGGACACATATGAACAAGGGACCAACACAGATGCCTTCAGCTGCCAAGCGCACATGTAACAGGTCAGCCAGTATCATAGGTACAAAACTGCTGATAGATGTCCTTTAAGAAAGTTGCAGAAGTGGCATTTTCACCATGTTACTATACCGTGACATGAACTCTTGGATGGATTACTCTACATATATACAGCACCCTGAAAACTGCTGTATACTGTATATACCAGCAGTAGTGTGAACTCTATTACATGTGAACACGTCAACTAGCAAAATTCTGTAGTGAGAGCCAAAAGAGTTAAGGAATAAATAATATATTTGATTATGCAGAAAACAAAGGACTCCCGCTAGGACTCAACCTCTCGTTTAGACATTGAGTCATGAGAATGGTATAATTAATGCATTAAAAGCAGCTAACAATTGTAAATGAAAATAAATCATTTATAAATACAGTAAGTAGTACCATGACTCCATATACAACTAGTACAACATAGCACCTATGTGGGAGCCATATGGTACCTCTATATGCTTTTCATTTTATACAGCATCTGTTAGCAGTTGTCATCATACTGCTGCCAGCACTAGGCAGTGGCTGGTGAAAGCAGAAAAAACATACTTTTTATAACCAGGAGTAAAGTGATCGTAAACTTCAGATTCTGCTCCATAAAGGGCCTCTACATTTTTCCAATCAACACCTGGATCTGAATACTTTTGTAATTGTATGTACTGTACTTTAAAACTTAGTATAGCCAGTGAGATATTCCATAAAATGTATCTCTATAGCGCTATCTGCTGTTTGTTCTTTTCCTTATTTTTTGTCCGTCTCTGTGAGGTGGTCACACACGCTCATATGTCACCAGACATATGCTCTGTTAGAAGCTGTGGCGGTCACAGGGAGAAGGCTTCAGCATAAAGAACACATCCCCTGAGAAAAGACATTCTCCCCGAGATTCCAGGCTGAAGATAATCTAGCAGAGCAGTTGGATAAAGAAATGGGGAGTAGAAATAAGCGAATCATTCAAAATATGCTTCGCCGCATATTCGCCGAATCTATGTAAAAAAAACAAACCTGTTTTTTTGCAAACATTCCTGCCAAAATTACGTACGTACAGTCAGCGTAGTTAAAAGTACACAATACGTAAGCATTAGCGTACAAAAGTGCGTACGAATCCTTAGCGTACTATTGACGCGCAAATGCGTCATACGCACGAGGCTAGGCCACGGCGTGCAGTCTTTAGAGGCAGTCCATATGAACTAGAAAAATAAGGTGCTCACTGCTGCTAGCTATCAATAAGTGAATAATTTACTAAAAACACCGTACAATAAGTGCATAATAGGACACATACATTGCAGTACCAGAAAAAGAATACACACAATGGGCTAAAGTGCTGAACCATTAAAAACAGTGTAGCTAAAATACAGCAAAGACATAAGTAAGCAAACATTTTAGTGCAATCAATTTCACATTTGCAAGCATAAAAGGCTCAGATATACATTTGACTCTCTCCTTTTGGCTCCTAGTTGGCATGATAAAACAATGTCTGTCTGGAACACATATTCCAAAATTCAATTGTAATCCACGTGAGATAAAATTGTAATCCAAACAGGTAATGTGTAATCCACATGGATAATAGAGAATAGCAGCAAATATAGAACCCTTTTTTCAAAGGGGGCTCCCAAATAACCTGAGAAGGGGGTAAAAAGGAAAATAGGCGCGCTTAGGCGCAACTGGGACTTTTCTACAGATTGGGGGGAGTCCTGACTGACATCCATGTCCACTCCAGCTGCGTGAGAGTCAAATGGGGGCAATACATTACATTAAAAAGCAGCACATAGAGAACCCTTTTTGCCAAGGGGGCTCTCAAATAACCTGGGAAGGGGGTAAAATGGAAAATAGGTGCACTTCGGCGCAACAGGGAATTTTCTGCAGAATTGGGGAAGTCCTGACAGCCATGCCCATCTGGGTGAGAGTCAAACGGGGGCAACACAAACTACACAAAAACAACTGCCAACTAGCATCTCACCCGTCAGGTGCAGTCCATGGTGTGGCTCCCATAGGTCCTCCTGCAGTGTCCTTGACACTGCCAGTAGTTGGGTTCCTCATATGAGGGACCTGAAGTCCTCCTCGCTCAAGCTGCTGCTGAAGCTCATCAGAGGACACTCCTGCCTCTTGTAGGCCATGCTCGCTGCGGTGGTGGAACTCCAGTGCCCTCTTCTTCCTGAAGTTGGACTTGACCGGGTCCAGGTAGTGGTGACGCTGGCGAGCGCTGCAGCCATTTTCACTTTTCCAGATCCTCCTGCCGGGACAGCAGCAATAAGGACTTCTGGCTGCAGCGGTTCCAGAAAGGTTGTATCCAGGAAAGAAGCCCCAGCTCCGACTGCTGCTGGTTTCATCTTCCACGGCAGCTGGTATTGGTGGACCACCGTGGATTGGAAGGTGAACGATAACGTGGTCAGCTGACCCAGCTGTAAGGACTGTGCTGGTGGTGGTGGTGCTGGCAGTCCAGGAATCAGAGGCTTCGGCTGAGGCTGTGGTTTTTCCCTGAACCGGAGGGCGCCATCTGGGAATTCCTGCAGGCAGCGCAAGCGTCCTGGACCTGGTGGTTCATCTGGCCACACTTCTGGCTCCATTGTAAGCACCAGAGGCTTTGAAAAGAGGGTAATCCCGGTCGCAAATGGGCCTTTCAGGGACGCCATGGGGGTGTACTGCACCTGATCCCCCACGTACAGGCTATGACAATATGATGTTGTGGCAGGTATGGCCGTTTCACCGACCTGCGGTCCACAAAATATTCCTTTCCATCCTCGTCAACCTGCAGGAAGCCAGACCCTCTCCCAACGGAAAACCAAAGCACAGTTCCCTTTCGGCGTTCCAATGAATGATCTCCCGGCCTAGGGTGGTCGAGTACCTGGATGACCCAGTCCTCCACTGTGGTTTTATAGTCCCAGAGGGTCTGTGCATGGGCCATCAAAGATGGTTGAACAATTGGGTTCTGGTGTATGGAAGGGGTGGATCTCCTCCTGGGCGGAAGTGGACGCTCCAGCCGCTTCCGCCGCACGAGCCACAGCAGACGCTCCAGCCGCACAAGCCACAGCAGATGGTCCAGACGCACGAGCCACAGCAGATGTTCCAGCCACATGAGCCACAGCAGACACTCCAGCCACCTCACGAGTCGCAGCAACAGCAACCTCAGTAGGTGGTGAGGAAGACACAGGCACTGAAGCTGGGTTTCTCTGGCAGAGTTGTGACACCCTGATGTCTGGAACAGGTGGTGGTTCAGGAAACTCGTCCCCAAAATACATTTCATTCCAATTTGGGCACAGATGTTGTTTAGCCATGATGCTTGCCTCTTGCTCTGTGGTCAGCGCTGGTCAAAACTGGTTGAGACTTCAGAGGAGGGTGGAGTACTGAGGGAGGAGTCTTCACTCCCTATACATGCAAAACAGTTAGAGCCCGGTGGGCCAGGCTGGTTTTTTCCAGTTCTGAGGGGGGCATATCTTCACTTTCCCGCTCTTGCGTGGGCGTATCGTCATTGTCCCGCCTCACGCAGAATGCGTACGTTTCATATGCATCGTACGTATCGTTAGCGTGTTAAATTTTGCAAAGATTATGAATAATACGAAGCGAATCCAAAGAAATTCAGATTCGTTTCGCAGCTGAAAATTTCCAAGATTTGATACGAATCTACGAAGAGGCGAATAGATTCGCTCATCTCTAATGGGGAGATGTCTGGATCCATGTGAGGTACAGGGCTGGTTCTAGCTTTGTTAGAAAGAGATTGTCATGTACTAGATGATGTCTGATTTTCATTTTTTACATCAATTATAGCATAACCCCTTTAAAGTGTAACTGTCATTTTTTATTTTTCGGTAATGTGTAGGGACAGGGATAGGGAAGATTTTTCCGAGACTTTATTTATTTTGTTTATTTATAGTAGAAAACTGGCGCTGAAGTGTCCCTTAGCAGCGATCTTCCTAACAATGCAGTGTTGCACTGAATAGGAAGACGGGCTGGGTTGGGAGTTGGCGGACGTCTGCCCTAACCGCTCCCTCATATAGTGGGGCCAATAACTAAAATACAAAAGAACAGCAGCACAGTCAATGAAATGGTGGGTGCAAACTCCTCCAGGCTGTAAAGGAAGGAAATGAAGATATCTATATATTGATGTATATTTAATCTAGTTATCACTGTATCATGCCCACTATGTTCAGGAGCGGTGAGGGCAGACAGTCACACTTTAAGTCCCCCTGGAGGCGGGGAATCACTGTAAAGTGTTTTCTCCATTGAGCTACTTCAGAGCTCCTCCCCTCTATTCTCAGTTGTGGCTGTAGCATCCAACCAGGAGACCGCTACAGCTTCACGCAGAGGGGAGGGGCTGTGAAGTAGTTCAATGCAGAGAGCACTTCACAGTGAGGCTCCGCCTCCAGTGCACTTAAAAAGCAGAGTCTAACATGATAAAATTTCATATTCACACTACACCTGATGATGAAAGCTCCACGAAAGGTAGGTTTGCACTGCTCTCCCTAGCTCCCTACCATGTGCTGTTACTAGTCTAACATGGTCAAAATTCCCTTTAATAGTCGATCAGAAACAATTGCGCCATGGACAGGGGTGCACCAGGTAGGGGCAAGAGGGGGCAGCAGAAGAGCCATGGGCAATGAGCACTATCATTGTGGCAAAGGAGTTAGGTTAAGAAATTGGCATTGGTGGGGAAGGGGGGGGGGTCATTTCAGTTTGCGCCTCAGGCAGCAGAAAGGCTAGGTGCACCCCTGTCTATAATCCATCACTTTCTATTACGTTCTCACCTAGAAGTGCCTGCATTGACTGCGTTATGATGCTATATATTTGCTAATGCAAAGACTGCATGCCTTGTCTGATAGAGAGGTACAGTAAGAAAATGAATCATCATCAGTGAATAATCTATCACTTGTACTGCCGATGATTCTTGAGAAGTCACTTGAAGACGTCTCTAGGGTTGTTTGGCAGTATCTGGGCTGCACATGTTTTTACCAGGTTCTGGTAACCTGTGTAACATACATTCATCTCACAGGCAGGATGTTCTCATTGGAGACTTCGAGGACGCGGGGAGCTGACCTGCTTCACAGGAGCCAGTCTCAGAGGTGTGCGAAAGGCAATCCAATTATCTCTGCAACGAGCTAATAAATGTGTTAAATATACAATGACATTTAACAGCTGTCAAGTGGGAAGAAGAGTCTTACCTACCCCGCTAACACTGTGCTCAGGAACTGATTTACCGCTGAATATTAAGACAAAGTTTCTTCTTACGAATGGCACTCAGATCTTGGCTTTGTTCCACCCACTAATATCATCTTTTTGTTGTTTGACTAATTCATTTTATAATGATAACATTAAAAAAAGTTCCTACAGGCTTTGTTTTCTTCTTGAATAATAATGCAGGTATTGTCACTTTATATGCGATGAGAACCTAGTAGTGGGTAATGATTGCCCTGGATCTCTCAGAACATGGCAGCCCTTACATGGTTGAGATGGTGACGGCTAGTGATGAGCAAAGTATTCAAAAAATTTGATTTGGCTGCCTTGCCGAATTTTACAAAAAAAATTGTTTTCTGACAAAACCTCTTCCAAAAAACTAACTGTGGCCATAACCTAACACGTCCAGCAAGATGCACTAAATCAGTTTCACGGTGTGAGGCACTTGGATTGATTTGGCTCTTCTTCCAACTGCCTGGTCTAGTTTTAAGCTATCTAACGCTGGCCAAACACCAAAGATAACCAATCCTCCCATACAAATGAATAGTTGTCTCAGCTGAGCATACAAATATAGTGAATGGGGTGAAAGGAGACATTTCTAGCAGTAGCTTGTCTTTTGAAAACAAAAGGATTGGAAATCCAATGTGCTCCATCCTTATCTCCCCTAATATCAGCAGTCAGAGGAGAGTCAGGAGGTTCCATGCACATTAGATGGTCAGCTGAAGCTGTCCTATTTTAAAGGGGTTGTCCAGGGCATTCTATTGATGATCTATCCTTCTACTGACAATCAAGTCCCTGAAGTAGCATTCATTATTGTGCTGTTGATGCCAGTGGATGTCACGAGAACCATGACTGGGGGAGTGGCATGCAGCCAGGCCAATTAGATTTTGATGGACGCCCAGTCCACATCCATGTGAGGGAGCAATAATAATATAAACCATTAGTGGATGATAAGTCCTCATGAAATGTACATAGATATAATTCAGTAAGCAGAATGATATAAAATATGCATGATTGTTTCGTATGTTAAGATGGTGAATCCATATGTTCTACAGTTATATATATGTTAAATTCATTCAAATTCATTCAAATTTGCTTTGTTCATTGGAAGCCATCTGGTCTGAGCTCCTCTACGTCATTCCCTGGTGCACAGCTCGTACACTGCATGTGGGTCTGGATTTTGACTGGTTCTTTAACAGAACTCTTATAGCTTTTCCACTTCCCAAGGAGATGTCACAGCTGCCTTCACATCACCATCCCGAGCCGCCTACTATTTTATTGACTTGTTGGAATAAAACCATGGAAGTAGAATAAAGGAGGAAGATCTGAAGGAATATCTGTAAAAGTGTTGTAAATTATGAGCCCAGTAGAGGTTATTTAAAAAAAGTTGTCTCATCTTAGGCATTGGTGGCATATTGCAATGTATGGGACCCCTGAAGTAAGCAGAGAGCAGCTGCGCATGTCTCGCCATCCTCCATTCCATTTCTATGACACTGGATCGGCTATCTCTGGCAGGCCCATAGAAGTGAATGGAGCGGTGGCCACGCTTGCACAGCACCCTCTCCATTCATTTCTATGGGACTTCCAAAAAGTGAGTGTCCTTGGCTATTTTTAGAAATCCTACTGAAATTAATGGAGAGGACATCACGCATGCACTGTGTACTCACCTTCACTTTTGGGGCCCGTTCAGAACATAGGTTCTGGGTCTCAGAGGTGGGACCTGCACCTACCTGAATTTAAAGGGAACCTGTCATCTCCTAAACACCCCCTGAACTACAGTAAGTGGTGTACAGTGTAAGTGATGCTGAATCCAAATATGTAAGTTTTATCTTCATACTCACTTCCATTCTGAAGCTGTGCGCCCACAAACCAGCAGTAAAATGCATTGAGAGACTCTTCTTTGAGTCGTCTCCATTATGTGAGTGAGCACCGGAGTCCACTGAGTGCATTTTACTGCAGCTTTGTGGGAGCACAGCGTCGGAATGGAAGTGAGTATGAAGATAGAAATTATATATTCGGATTCAGCATCACTTACACTATACACCGCTTACTCTAGTTCAGGGGGTGTTTTGGAGATGACGGGTTCCCTTTAAGGGCATATCATAGTAATATGCCAACAAAGTCTGAGATGACACAACCCTTTTAAGCAATGAAAGATAGGAAGGTATTTCTGGGCCAAGATTCTTCTCACTGATATGCAAAAGCTCAGGAGTGCTACGTATTCACAAGCTGTTGGCTCCCCTTACCTTTCCACCGGTGATTGACAGCTTCTCACTATTACTGTGCATGGGGAGAAATAGAACCTTTGTAACGAAGAAGGACTCACATCCACAGTACTGTTTTCTTAAATGGTTGGGTGGACCACTAAAGACACAGCAAACTCTATGGCACCAGTGGTGCACCACATTGATAAGGTTCTCCAGTGTATAAAATTTGTCTGTCTAAAGCAGCCATTACATGCCATCTAACTGTGTAGCCAATAACTGGTCACAGCAGCATCACCACAAAGAGCAGTGACTGGCCACAGCAGTCATGGGCTTAGACAAAACATGACTGCTGCCCAAAATTAAATAGAGACCAGTAGTGACTAGAGCCACAGCACGGCACACCAGTGACAGCTTAGGCCTGTTTCACACTGCCATTTTTAGAACCAGCAGGGTGTCCTGACAGGGAACAGCCTGCAGGATCCCTCTGCATTCCGGGATTGCTGGAAGCTACCACATCGCCGTCCGGTTCCATTCACTATAATGTTGACCAGCGAAGATCCAGCCGCAACCTTGGCATGTTATAGTCAGCCAGCGTCTGGCAGTGCCAGATCCAGACATCTCTGGTAGGCTCTTCCGGAACATCCTGATGGAGATGGTAAACACTAGTGTGAAACTAGCCTTAAAGGGGTACTCTCATCTTGTACAATGGAGGCATATTGCTAGGATATGCCCCCATTGTCTTATAGGTGGGACTGGGACCCGCACCTATATCGAGAACGGAGCCCCCAAAGTACAAGAGGGCGCACTGTGCAGTGCTCCCCCCTCTGATCTCGATATAGGTGCGGGTCCCAGCGGTGGGACCCGCACCCATAAGACAATGGGGGCATCCTAGCAATATGCCCCCATTATACAAGATGAGAATACCCCTTTAAATGGATGAGTATTTTATTATTTGAAAGTACTTCCAGCCTTTAGGGGTTTTTATACACTGAACAACTCAAGTCTATGGAGGCATAAGGGTTTGATGTCGATACGTGTCACATTGCATCCAAGATGAAGACAATTGCTGCTGTGTAGCTTGAGCCAACTGGAAAATGTTAATTTACAATATAAAATGTGGCCTTGGAACTCAACCATTATCTACACTATTGTTTGTACAATTGGTTTTTTTTAGCTTAAGGCTTCACAAACACAATTAGTAACTTTTATGACATTTTTTTATTTATTGTCTGTGAAACTGAAAGCCAGCTCCAATGCCGGGCTTAGTCACCCGAATCTCTGTCAGTACACCTGTACTGATTATGTATGCATTGATCTAAGTTGTAACAAGACATTCCCGTAATTATGTTGTCTTAAGAATCAACCTGTTGGTGATTATTTTTGCATTTTATACCGAAAGAAAAACGGTTGTTTTCTTTATTCAAATTCCAGGCATTAAACGCTTGTTTTTTGTTTTTTTTTTATAAATTGCTCTCAGACAAACAAACATTCATGATTAGTGCTCAAGAAGAGGTATGTAAAGCATGAATGGTAAACTACGTTAGCATTACCAGAATGTGTTCAGATAGATACATAATAAGACCAGTTTTAGATGAGCATTAGAGATAAGCGAACCTTCTCGTAACGAGCGGTTCAATGCTCGGATCCCCTGCCCGCAGCCATCCGGATCCATCCTCACCTGACTGTAAGTCAATGGGGACGGATCCGTTTGGTGTCACACACTAGTCACATACCGTTACGAGCAGGTTCGCTCATCTCTAATGAGCATGTTCAGTCTGGGAAATACACTGCGTGTGATGGCCGCATTTCCCAGATCGAACACTGCTCTTCTAACCCGAACTCACAGCATCATAATGACTTATAATGCTGTTGTAATACCCCAGTGTGGTATTACCATTTCTAAACCTTGCTACTGTCTTTATTTGGTAACAATAATGTCATCCTTGTATTTATTCCAGGTCCTTCACATTGTGCATTCCTAGCCATTGCTATGAAACAGTTATTTCTTATATCTCATGTAATGTGTCTGGTTCACCAGCAGGTGGCAGCGGATATATGGCAGAGAGATCTCTAGATTGAATGGAACTTACCATTCCATTCTCCCCCTTTTGGGCAGAAATGGGCCAGTTCTGTTTCCTACCAAAAGGAAGGTTTGCGTTTCTAGTTTATTCAAATTTAGCCTAGCCAGTGGAGCTGAAAAGATGTACCATGAGGTAGCAATAAAGGGAAAGGCCCCTCTTGTGCAGCTGGAGTCCCTCCAGAGGGAAGCAGCTCATAGATCACCCTGACTCCTTGCAGATTCACCTACAGAGTGTCACAAGGGGGTCAACAGCCAAAAACACCCCACTCCAGAGATACCAGAACAGTCCTAAAGTACAGCTTCCAGAACAGAGCCGAGTTTAGCACAGCAGAGAGAGAAAGCAGAGTACTCAAGTTTGCCTGCCAATTTATGCCAAAGCCTTCTGCAACCAAGAGAAAGCCTGAATATTGTCTAGATACAAGTTGATGCGAGCAAAGCTGTTACTTTATCAGAGTCTGGACTTGACTTATTCTCCACCTCCACCATTACTCATCCCCTTTATTGCTTCAGTGCCAAGCCCTGGGAATCAACGGTATCCAGGTAGGAGCACCGTGGCACTACACCACTCGGCCTTCCAATAGACCTGGGATATGATCACCCTGGGGGGCGGCACATTACACTGTGAGTTCCTACCCTACTGTGGGTCTACTTTACTCTACTCACATAATGCTGTGAGTACAGTACTGGCCTAGGACTATATTTGTTTTGTTTCACTACAGAAAATCTGTACATGGAATTTAGGGAAATACACACCTAGATATGGGCATAATAACCAGTATAGTAGGCATATGTCACAAACCAGCAGGTGTGAACCCACTGTGCCTCATGCCCTACCTCCTCTAAGGGCGTTGTCTAAGTGAACCCCTTGATCTTCACAATACCCCTGATGGTGGGGATAGACTTTCCAAGGGGAACACCAGGTCGCTACCCCTTGAGGAGGGTTGGAACAAGAGGCAGCTGGTCCAGGCAGACCAGGAGGTACCTGCGAAGTTAACAGAGGTACAGCGGTGGTCAGAGGGCCGAGTTGACACCAGGAGCAACAATGCAGGACCAAAGGATGAGGCAGAGGTGAAGTCAGACAGGCAAGGGTCAGGGCAGGCGGCACAGGTACAAGTCAGGCAATCCGGGTTGGCAACAAGAGAGTAAATGCAGGCAGGCAGGGATCAGGTGGGTAGCAGAGTCCAGTAATACGAGCAGGGGTCAGGAACACTGGAATACTAACAGGAATGACAGCAACCAAAGGGAAGACACAAGGACCTTGACACTGAGGCAACTGGGAAGAGGGCTGAGCCCCCTATATATGAGCAGGAGGGCCTGGGTTGGTCAATGAGGTCACATGATCCAACCCACATGATCTGGCTCAGAGGGAGTGATGTTGCAGCCAGGGCTGAATGGAAACTCTGGAGCGGATCACAGAGCAACAGAACTTACACAAACAGAGCCCAGGACTGCAGCGGTGAACGGGAAACAACAGGCAGCAGATCACCGCTGAACACGGTGCCCAGGACCGTGGCATTAAGCATGGGAACAGCGGCGCACAGCAGCCTCTGTTACAGCTTATCAGCTGAGAAGGTCCATCTCTAGCATTAGGCTTCATGCACACAGCCATGCCCATATTTCAGTCTGTAATATGGGAGAAGGACACCTTCTTTGTGCATTCTGCATTTTTGTTAATAACATCAATAGAAAGGACTATTCCCATAAAAATCTTTCCCAGAAACCCAGAGGGGCATTGCACACTAGACACTTTTTGTAATGAAAAAGAGTACCCCCAGACAATGCATATACATTGCTTAGAAACCCAGAGTACTAGGTTCTTTTCTTCGCTTATCCTTTATGTACAGTAGATATATATATAGAGCTAGGGCTCATTCAATGATCTTGATAGAACTTGTTAAAACTTTGTAAATGGCAGCAACTTCGATGTTTTCTATAGGAGAAACGTTGCAAACAGCATGCTATTTTCGTAAGAATTGTAACCATACTCTTTTTATAATTTATAGTACATTTAGCAGTAGATTGGGCACAGTACAATTTCTATCCCTAGATGATGAAGTACAGTATGGTGGTTGGATATGTGCTGCCTTGCAGATGACCCTTGAACTTCTACCTAGCAGATGGAAGTTGCAACTTGTGGATATAGGTGTCCACTGGGTAAGGCTACTTTCACACTAGCATTTACGTTTTCCGGTATTGAGTTCCATCATAGGGGCTCAATACTGGAAAAAAGGCTTCAGTTTTGTCCCCATTGACAATCAACGGAAACTGTACTGATGTACTGAACAGAACGGAATACTCCAAAATGCATTCCATTCCATTTAGTTGCGTTCCCAGACCGGAGAACAAACCTCAACATGTTGTAGTTTGCTTTCCGTCCTGGGATGTGGAGCAAGACGGATCCGTCATGACCCACAACGCAAGTCGATGGGGATGGATCCCTTTTCTCTGACACAATCTGGCACAATAGAAAACGGATCCGTCCCCCATTGACTTTCAATGGATTTAATGATGGATCCATCTTGGCAATGTTAAAAATAATACAAACGGATCCGTTCATAACGGATGAAGAAGGTTGTATTATCAGTAACAGAAGCATTTTTGCTGAACCCTGCCAGGTCCAGCAAAAACACTAGTGTGAAAGTAGCCTAATGAAGGTTTGAGTTGGTCTGGCCTAGATGTTATTGAGGTGATTGGTGTCTCAACCATAGTCCCTCATCTGCAGCAGGGTCTGCAAAGCTGTGGTTGGCTGATCACTCTGATCACTCGCAATGCAATAGCTTTTCAGGTATCCTGGTGTTTTCACTGTTTCTCTCGAGTAGTGGTTCTCATAGGAGAATTTAACCTGAAGCTAGCCCTAAGAGTCTTGGAGTAGAAGCAATTGGACATGCTTCCTTTCTCCTCACAGTCCTAGCTAGAACTCCCCCTCCTGGCAGGAAGCAGAACCAGCTTACTTCTACGAAGACGGGAGGAACAGGGTGATTAACCCTGTTCCTGCCAACCATACCACATCTGCTGCTGTAAATAACATAAAATGGCATTGTATAACATAATATTTACAGATATACCCTAGCATGGGGTACTAGATAAGACTGTGTTCGTATCTGACCTAATAATTTTCATTGTTCTGCTCCATAATGGAAGTAGAATGATGACAGTGCTACTGTAGATCCATATGAAGGATACCATTGGTGGCTGAGGACCCCATTAATGATAGTGGTATTCGTCAGGTTTTCATCATAATGTCTGTCATTTTACCATGTGTTATTTTGTTTGCCATTTTTGAGTTTATAACAGAAGCTCCTAACAGGGCCTCCAATGCAGATGTGAAAAAGCCTAACATATTTTTTATATTTTTTTTTGCATTTCACTAGTGAGGCCATTACATTTCATGATTAAACACAGGCCTGAGAAGCCGAGAGATTTATATGTCAGGAAAAGAATGAAGTATTAATATTTTTTGCAGAAAAGTGAGTTATTAAACATCATGGGGCACAGTAGGTTGTGTAATCACTCTATACTATACGAGTCAGGAGGAGTTTGGCTGCAGGCTGAATAATGGTGTCCTGCTGTATTAATGAATGATATCATTGTAGCGGCTTTACCATCCCTCCTACCATGCTAAAAGGATGCCAGAGGAACATGAATAACATTATGTAAGGTCCCAAGCAGAGACACCTTTCTGAGCTCAGCCACTGATGAGATAAGACGTGTCCTTCAGCAATTAGACACGCAACTGAAACACTTTCAATTTGGGTTGAATTTATTTTAATACCAAAATCGAATCTTCAGACCAATTAGTTAGACTCTGACCTGAAACAATTTTAAGAATTTCACACATATCTAGTCACCTTTTTAATCCACTGCCGCTTCCAGTACTGTAGCACCATTTTGTTTGACTCCAGCAATGGTGCACCCATGCCACAAACACTCAGCAATCATGTGCCGTACACCACTGAGGCCAGTGACTGGCTGCTGCAGTGTCCGAGGTAAATAGATACATTATTGCTACAGTCAAGAAGATAAAGTTATTGGTATAGCAGTAGGAAGGATTGGAGAAGCAATGTAAAGTGTGAAGATGCAGTTTCTGTTCATTTGGACTCTATTTTGTATATGCTTAAACTCCATTTTGTTTCTGTTACTGATATTGTGGCCTGTGTATGAAGTGAAGATTTGTTTGGAATTGAAGGGAGTTATACTTCGTCCGTATATGTTCTCAAGGTCATTTTAGATTACTGATTTATTGTGTATCTGGGAGTTGGCCACTTCAGGGTCTGGTATGATATCAAATGAACAAGAGGTACACAGTGACCCTTTATACTGCATATGTCATGGCTACCTTTCACTAGGGAGTGAAGTTCTTATTTTAATCTGTATAAAAGCTGTAGCCCTTCAGGAAAGAGGTCAGAAGCTCATCCTACGAAGGGAAGCCTTGTGTAGGGATCTAATCAATGTTTTCCTGAACTGTCTGCTTTCACTGGAAGGGCTTCCCAACTGATGTATCGCTGTCAGACGATGTTAACGCAGTCGGTGATGTATAAACTATTGCTGTTATATTTAATAAATCATATTATTAACCTTCATTTGAAGTGTAGTTTTAGTTTCAGTTAAGAGTCTCTCTTTAAAGAATATCTGAGCCTGCCCTTATCAGCAAAGTACGGTGCTAGAAACACTTGGGCATGAAACAGATTTTATAATTTGATTTCAACTATTGCACTGAGGGACATCTTTTTAATAAATCAGATAACCTTTTTAAGGACAGGTTAAGGACTGTGGGACCTTTCAATCCCACAGACGAACGATCAAGACCTGATGATGATCATTTCTATCAGGATGATCCATACTGCAGGGTGGGATCTTTTCCCAAATCAAATGTAAATTCTGTTATGACTGGCAGGTTACGTTTACCAATCATGCCACAAGTAATGATTGTTAGCAGATTTTGTAGATTGAAAAAGATCCAATCATAACGACAATGGGCCTGTGTAAATGGGATGTAACATCTGGCAGATACGTTCGCAACGTTCAGAAGGCTTTGACTTCATCCCATGCCTTTCTCTTTGATATCTTATCCAGCAACCAGTCTCATCCATATTCAAAAACGTTGCAGTTATACGCAGCTCTCAGTGCTTTCCCATCACCATTACTATCACAGTGGTTGCATTACTAAAAGTCTAAGGTTACGCCCACACGGTCAGGTTTCCTGATGCAGTTTTGGAAACCAAAACCAGGAGTGACTTCAAAAAAGAGGAGAAATTGTATCTATCCTGTATCCCTTTTATGATCCAGTCCTGATTTTAGATTCCAAAACTGCATGCAGAAACCTGACCATGTGGTCATACCGTAATGGTATATTCCCAACACGTTGCTGATTGGTTGCAGACATTTCTGAAACATCTACCAACTACATCTGAATGGGTTTGTCTATGCAACTGAACAATCACAGATCAGAACAATGGAACAATCGTAGACATTTCTGCAAAGTGTGAATATACCTTTAGTGCAGCCCTATCCCAAATAAGTCATTGGAAATCAATTTGAAAATAATGACGGTATATTCACACCCACCACATCAAAATCCACATGAGTAGGATGCAGATTTCACCTTCCATGTTGCAAATCCTAAAATCCAGGGGCTAAAATCTGCTGCATATTTCGGCTTGCTGTGGAGTTAAAATCTGCAAGTCGGGTTATGTACAGATTCCTTTGGATGAGATGAGATTTTTTTTTCTACTGGATTTTCCGCATGCAATTCCACTACATTTCCATCATGTGGATGCTGAATCAGTAGATCAAACACCTTGTCCTCTATGGATCTTAACCATGTGTAGGACACAGACAATAAAATACAGGTCACCTTAGCATTCATTACATGACATTCCATACACCAATTAACCTACCTTTCACGTCGCCGGTTAATTATGGTTTATCAACCTCAGGTCATCCACATCAGCCCTCTACAAAGCAATAATCACAGATGGAACCTGCAGAAATCCCCAGCTTCATTATGCCATGTTCCTACAGGGAAGCCAGCAAATGTCCCTGACCTCTATAAAAGGTAATGAGCTCTTTGCATGCTTTACATTTGTTTATATGGGAAAAAATCGTCTTCCTCTGTCCTACAGAGAATACATCATCTGTCAGAACGCTAAGCTTTCACCTCTCTTCTAACGTAAACTACTCCCTGCATTGCACTTGCAGGATATGAAGCACCATGGACCCAACCTCAAATCAAGAACTGCAAAACTGCAAGGAAATGGTAGCATTTGCTTTCCTGGTAACTGCCGGAGCGTGGGACAAGCTATACTCCAAAGGAGAAAAGTTCTGCTTATTAGTGATACAAGGCGACTTTATTATGTATGTCTAGCATCTGGGGCTTTGATGTATGGAGCACGGCTGTTCCTGTCTCCCTTAAAATATTATTCCATTAGTCTTAAATACTTTTTGTCACACTGAGTTATGCAGATCTACATTAAAGGAGCACACAGGGGACATATGGGGTCTGTAAGAATAAAATGTATTCTCATTATTTATCCCGCAGTACGAGACAGGCAGTCGAGCAGCTCGCACACGTCAAGAAGTCCAATTTGCTTTCTGTTGGGCTGGTGCCGAGGGGCGCATACACTGAGAGACGGTCCATTGACGAAGCAAGATACACATCTATGCCAAACATTTTATTTCTTTAGAAAAGCAAACCAAAAATATGAAGGGGGATTCTATAATTTGGCTAAAAAAGATTTATGGGAGATATTAAAGCTGTTATTTCTTTGCTACTATGGAAAAAATTAACCTCCAACTATCATTTTCATTGTTTAAAAGCCATGGTAGTTTATGGCAGGGCACAGAGGGGTTAGGGTATTCTTGTTTTAGCAAAGAAATGTTTTACATTGTATTAAAAAAAAAGTTTGTTTCTGATATACTCATGGTGTTTCTCATCTCTGCTTGCTGTCAATCAAGAGAACCTGCAATGGTTGATTAACATATGTGCATCTAAGTCCATGCTACTCCAAATGATCCACAAGACTGTACATCACTTAGAAGAGGTCTGTGGCCACCATGACTGCCTTTCAATTAAACATGAGCGAACCACTTGAGATTCGTTTCGGGTCCAATTTGCCAGTTTTTTTAAAAAGTTTGGTTCGGACCTGAATCAATTCGGGCAAAACCAAAGTTGTTCAAATTGCCCTGAAAGTTGGTATATAACTTCTGCGTATCCACTGCCTGTCCCAAAACCAGTGTAGAAAATGATAAATGAGACAGGCCTGTCTACCGGCCTGTCCCATTCCCCACCCACGCTGCTAGACCCAGCCCTTTTCTAGACCTGGCGTTAGCAGGGAAAAGTCACAGATTGCAGAGCAAAGTGGTGTATATCTGTTTGTAAATTACCCCCATAATTTAGGAAAACCTTTTTTACGATTGTTTTCTCCCTCCCCAAGTTCTAGAACTCAATGACAGTAATAGTAAATGATGTCTGAGTGACTCTGACATACATAGCTATAGGTTAAACGCACGTTTGACGCCGTTAACATGCAGCATGTTTAAAAACACACACACTGGCACAAGTCTCATGCTATTTCATAGTCCAAAATTGTCCCTTATCGGGGGCTGGTGATGTTTACGTGCACACAGTGTTATGAGATGCAAAAAAAATTAAAAATAAGTGGCTTGGGGGTGACCAAGCATCCAAAAATTATGCCTTGACAAGGGTCGGAATACCCTCCCATTCGACACACACAAAAGTTGATTGTCAGAAGAAAAAGTGACTCGTTGTGAATGAGCCTAAAAAAAATTCTCCTTTTTAATTGGAAGCAGCAGCAGTGTTGTGTGGATGTGGAAAGGGTACGGATATAGTGGCATGTGGCCCCAATAGTGGCGGCAGCAGGAGCAGTATAACATGGAACATACAAGGTTGTCTATTGGTAGTAGTAGTAGTAATAGTAATAGTAGTAATAGTAGTAGTAGTAGTAGTGATAGTGATGGCAGATGCTTTGCATTAATGTTGGTGGCAGTAGGGATAAACAGTGAGGAGCAGAGGCAATTGCAGCAGCAGCCATATGGTACATGTTGGCAGAAAGGCAGCAGCATGATGGAGGCGGTGACATGATGGAGGCAGCAGTAGCAGCCATACAGAATGTGAATGTAGGCAGGTCACAGCCATGGCATGATGGTGGCAGCAGCAGCCATAAGGAACGTGATGGTTGGCAGGTTGCAGCAGTGGCATGAAGGAGGCAGCAGCAGCGGCCGTACAGAATGTGATGGTTGGCAAGTATTACTAGTGGCATGATGCAGGCTGCAGCAGTAGCAGCTGTACAGAAACTGATGGTACACAGACAGACAAACAGCAACAGTGGCAAGATGGTCGACTGCCAGCAAGACGAGGTCTATTGATCAGAATAATCCGGAGGAGTGTGAAAATCCTCCAGAATCCAGGCTTGGTTTATTTTGACAAAAGTGATGTTTTGGACATTGGCGGAGGACAAATTGGTCTGTTTGGGTGTCACCATGCCCATGCCTCTGCCTGGTGCGGTACATGGAAAGACTGCTCCATCGTGTTGAGGACACTGATGGCTGATGCTACTGCTGCTGTAACTTCTGCTGCTCGTGGCAGCGGTAGGGGTGTGACTCTGCAGAGAGGGGTCCCCCTTTAAGACACACTGGTGGCAGGCGTCTGCTCGCTATAAGTTGTGGCATGCTGTGTACACAGTGTTTCTTGGTAATAATGTAACTTGTCCTCACTTTCTGCAAGAGAAAAACATTCCCCCAATTTGCCCAGGTAGCGACGGTCTACAAGCATTGCTATACAGTAATCATCAGATGGCTTGATGTCAACGATTTGCCTGTCACTGCATAAGCAAGCAAGTCTACAGGTCGTCATTCTCAACAGCATGACCAAGGAGCCAGTTCTTTCCAGCCTCCACTGAGACGATTGATGGTCGTGGCCAGTGCCACCGTCATCATTATCCTCTTTCTCATCCAACTTCGACACCTCTTCCTCCTCCCCAAGTGGTAGCTCCTCCGCCTCCTCCCCCATGGGAGTTTCTCATTGTGGGTCCCCAACAGCTACAGGGCTACCTGTCAGCATCTCTTCAAAGATACATATGAGGGGGATGAGGGACAACTGCTGCATGAATGGCATAAGCTGCCAATGCCCGACCTGGAAACAACACATGCTCACTGCTGAGGCGGTCTGGTGCATGACCAAATCATTCACGGTTTTCCGGTGCTCGTACAGACACTTGAACATGTGCAATGTTGAATTCCAGTTAGTTGGAATGTCACAGATTAAGAGTTGCAGCTACATACCATTCTGATGCTGCAAGTCCAGGAGGGCGTTCCTCACCACATAAGAATGGCTGAAAAGAGGGAAAGTCTCCTGTACATTGTCAAGATCTTGTGCAAGCCGATGCATTTTTTTTAAAAGGCCATGCAGGGAGCATGTATTATTTCCCCTAGGTTCAGGTCAGCCAGTATGTTGTGCCCATTGTTGATGACCACCTTCTCCAATTGTAGTCGGTAAGCAGGAGTGCATCACCAATGAGGCCAGGTGAGGCATCGCCAGGTACGGGCAAGAGGTGGGCAGCAGAAGGGTCATGGGCAATGAGCGCTTTCATTGTGGCAAAGGGGTTAGGTTAAAAAATTGGCATGGGGGGGCATTTCAGTCTTCACCTCAGGCAGCAGAAAGGCTAGGTGCACCCCTGTCAGTGAGGGATAAAGCCAACAAGATGTTTGCTGCTTAATGTATTTGAGCAACTGCTCGCCTGCTCGAATCATTTTGGTCCAAACTGGTTCGTTCATCCTTACTTCCAATCATCCACATGTTGGACTATGTGTGGGGTAAACTGGTGTTCCCAGCAGCAGTTGCTTCAATCAAGAAGCAGCACTGACCCCCGGCCTGTCATGGTTTTTCCCAGAGGATGAACGGTTTTCTGATAGTGGGTCGGTTCATGTGGCACGTATATATGTATAGGCAGGTATACAGTATATATTGTGTGCTTATGGCGCATTATCCTGCTGAAAGTAGCCATCAGATGTTGGGTACATTGTGGTCATAAAGGGATGGACATGGTCAGCAACAATACTCAGGTAGGCTGTGGCGTTGCAACGATGCTCAATTGGTACAAGGGGCCCAAGGAGTGCCAAGAAAATATTCCCCAACCATGACACCACCACACCAGCTTGAACCGTTGATACAAGGCAGGATGGATCCATGCTTTCATGTTGTTGACGCCAAATTCTGACCCTACCATCCGAATGTCGCAGCAGAAATCGAGACTTATCAGACCAGGCAACGTTTTTCCAATCTTCTACTGTCCAATTTCGATGAGCTTGTGCAAATTGTAGCCTCAGTTTCCTGTTCTTAGCTGAAAGGAGTGGCACCGGTGTGGTCTTCTGCTGCTGTAGCCCATCTGCCTCAAAAGTTCGACGTACTGTGCGTTCAGAGATGCTCTTCTTGCCTACCTTGGTTGTAACGGGCTGGCAATTTGAGTCACTGTTGCCTTTCTATCAGCTCGAACCAGTCTGCCCATTTCTCCTCTGACCTCTGGCATCAACAAGGCATTTCCGCCCACAGAACTGCCGCTCACTGGATGTTTTTTCTTTTTCGGACCATTCTCTGTAAACCCTAGAGATGGTTGTGCGTGAAAATCCCAGTAGATCAGCAGTTTCTGAAATACTCAGACCAGCCCTTCTGGCACCAACAACCATGCCACGTTCAAAGGCACTCAAATCACCTTTCTTCCCCATACTGATGCTCGGTTTAAACTGCAGGAGATTGTCTTGACCATGTCTACATGCCTAAATGCACTGAGTTGCCGCCATGTGATTGGCTGATTAGAAATTAAGTGTTAATGAGCAGTTAGACAGGTGTACCTAATAAAGTGGCCGGTGAGTGTATATATTTGTGTGTACTGTATGTGTATACAGTATGTGTACTTGTATGTACCTGTCTATGTAAGTGTGCCTGAGTATATGCTTCTGTTTCTATTTATGTATGTGTGTGAAATGCATGTATGTAAATGTACGCCAATGTGTGCATTTGCTTATATAAAAGTATGCCTATATGTTTAGAATGTGCTGCTCTATATGCCAGCATGTGTGTGCGTAAAAGAGTATTGCTTTGCACATAGGCAAAATGTATATGTGTGAAAACTTATTCCGATGCTTGTGGTGTATTCACTAAATCCATAACTTAGCCTTACGCCAAGATTATTTTAAGATTACATTACAAAAAGAAATATACCTTAATATTTACTAAAAGGAAACCCTTTGGCATTTGGAAATGATGGCATATTTTAATTATACCTTTGAATAGTTTTTTTTTATGTAAAAGACTTTTCAAAAGTAAAAAGAAAGGTGGTGTGCAAGGAGCTTTGCTACTGTCACTTTAGTGTAGCAGTTGCAACTTTTCTCAACACAGTTCATGCTGTCATGTACTTACCTGTCCATGTCTGGCCTCATTAGTGCAGCATCTCCAGCATTAACCCATTACCATGGCAACCATCACAGCTGACAGTAGAGATGATCAGCCTACCAGGGAGCATGTGCCTCCAGTCGGCAGAGTATTTAAACAGGCTGCTGGCCACTTCCCCTCTTGCTGCTTATCACCCTGCTTGGGGTATATTACTCTGCGTTCACTTCTTTTGTGGCTCTGACATTATTCTTTGGTTTTCACTCGGTATGTTTGACTTCCTCTTTTGTCTCCCCTAAATAGGTCCTGTTCACTTAGTCAGGAAAAGGACTGTCGCCCAGTTGGGTGTAGCCATTTTAGAGCAAATTGTCCAAGTAAGTAGAGGTACGGTCTGCATTGTTCCCTACCTAACGTGACATGCTGTTTCATGAGGACAACAAGCAATTTATAAGATACTTCCAATACTTAACAAGTATATATGCACTGGTCTTGGTATGAGCTTGATACTGTATTATTGTAGTATATTTGGTTTTGCTACTGTATCTATGCAGTATGCTTGAATCTGGCTCTCTGTCTATGAAGAAGTTTATCATATACTGTATATGCATTTAGCTTTGTTTCTGGTACTGTATCTGTACAGTTGGTTCTGTTACTGTATCTATGCAGACAACTTGGTTCTGGAACCATATCTGCGAAGTCTGTGGAGTTAACCTAGTTCTGTTACTGTATCTATTTAGTAAGCTTGGTTCTGGTGCCATATTTGAGCAGCAAACCTTGATATGTCATTGTATCTATACAATATGTTTGGTTCTTTTATCGTATCTGTGCAGTAAGCTTGGTTATTATAATATCACATCAATGCAGTAAGTGGCAGATTATTTTAAAACTTTAGACAGGTCGTGGGTATTCTTTTCATACAGCCCAGATCCTATGGTAGTCTTAATCCACTGGTCATTGTTTACTTCCAGTGGATAAAGGTTAGAGTCTTTCTTTCAAGGAAGAGAGGTTCAGCAAAAAGGACACACCCCCTGAGCTACCAGGCTGAAGATAATCTAGCAGAGCAATTGGAGCAATGGATGAGGAGATCTCTGGATCCATGTGCGGTACAGGGCTGGTTCTAGCTTTTATAAGAAAGGTATTGTCATGTACTATATGATGTCTGATGTAATTTTTGACATCAATCATGGCATAATCCTATTAAGTTTTCTTATGTTACAGAAGAGCAACCCCAAGGGCACCAGGGTGCCAATGCAACCCCTAATAGCTGCACTCCTAAGAGAAAATAATACTGAGAGCCCCCCTTTACTTTTAAATGTATCATAAAACTTTGCTGAAATCATTGCACACACAGGACATGATCTCTAATATGTTATTTGTCAGTCAACCTACTGTATGGTATGAGAAATGAACTAGTGAGAAGTGATTTGGTCCAAAGTCAGCTCCAATTAGGGTTGTCTTCAGCTGGGGCGTGTCAGCGGATCTGGTAATCTAGTGATGCGTTCTGGACATGTCCGGTAAACTATTTGGAATTAGGTTTATATTTACGGTATTTGTAACATTTTACTTCATATATGTGTATACAATGGTGATAATATTTGATTAGTATTCTATTATCTATTATACTTTTTCTCTATAATTTACTTTTTCTTCTTTTACTGCTATCTATTGCTGTAGAGCCATACATTTAAAATTGTTTCCATTTAGTTTTTCATTTAATTTTCCAGTAGGTTGTAACAGCGTTTTCCCTCATGTGGAAGGAAGCTGAGATGCATTCTTCATTACCAGTTAGAACTATATGCAGCCATGTGTTAACATACATGAATCGCTTCCTTCAGACAGAACACGGTTTGGAGGTGTGTATGGAATATTCCATCATTGCCCGTACTTCTGATTAAATAGGCAACAAAGCATAATGTGTCATAACTATCGAGAGAGAACAAAATATGCCCTGGGGTGCAATGTGTTTACTTTGTCAAACATGAGACTAACTGGATGATTACTCTGCTAAATGGGTTGTGTTCTACCAATGTAGGAGAACTCATATTTGGAAGGACTCTGGAATGTATAATTTAAGTTTTAAGGTATTTTTAAAGACAGATAGCCTCCCAAAAAATTGTTCACACTGCTAAAAGAAGCAGTCAGGATGAGTCTGAGACAGTACGTGTCAACAGAAAATTACCTATTGTTTAAATCATTTTTTAAAAATATTTAAGAACTCATTGTGAATTTTATTTTTTAGTTACTGTGTAACTATAAAAAAAATCTTAATATTCACATTAGCCACTACGCCAAATTATATGCTGCTGCTTTCTGCTCTGTAGAGACCATCTTTTAGCAGTCATCTCATTTTCATCACAGACATGATTACAAAGAACGATAATACCACTTATCTACCCCACCTCCCTGCACAATAACCTCAAAGCATAACTAGAAAACTCTTCCATAGAAGTCAATGTGTCACCTCTAACCTATTGTGTCTGTGGTCCATGGTGTGGCTATAAAACATATCTCAGGGAAATTTTAAGGGGTTATACTATGAATGATGTAAAAAATGAAAGTCAGACATAATATGGCACATGACAATTTTCTTGTAACAAACATAGAACCAGCCCTGTACCTCACATATCTCTAGAGATCCCACATTCATTATTCCAATTACTCTAGAAATCTCTGCTAGATTTTCTTCAGACTGGTATCTCAGAGGTTGTGTTCTTTCTCAGGCGTGGGGTTGGGGCGTGTCCTGACATGTCACTGCTGCAGCTCTCTCCCTGTACCTGTCATAGATTCTAACATTAGATATGGCTTGTGGAAGTTGACAGATGGAACTAAGCACGTGCAACCACGCTCAGTAAGGTGACGTGCATATGAATATTCAGATTAAACACCAGCGGTGCCATTCTAATGAAGATATGAGAATAGCAGAAAGTAAATTACAAATGTATAATGTGAAAAAGTTTTTCATACTGAACTATATTAAACATTATTCAACCCTTTTAAATACTACACAGTGAAAATTCTTCTCAATCGGATATCTACAGTATATAATGCAGGACAGGTCCTCCGGCGGGGGGGGGGGTTGGGGCACTCCTTTGCCAAGAAACAAAAATCCTAAATTGGGGACCCTTCTCTATTAATTCAGAATTTCCTAATAGGTTATATGAAAATGTTTTTTCTAAATCAGACAACCCCTTTAAACTATATGGAAAATATGAACAATGAATGAACTTTTAAACAAATTTAATAAAAAATTACAAAACAAAACTCTATAAATAGGAACATTTTTAGAGCAATTATATATACATTACATATATTATAAAAATAAGGGCCGCTTACTAAGTGTACAGCATTCTGGTGTTTTTTAATATCCATGTTATGAGTTAATATTAAAATTATTTGGCTTAAAGTGTAACGGTCATGTTTTCATCAAAAACATCACTTTTAGCATAGGTTACTGCTGCTGCAGCATTATGCATAAAGCAATCTTTAGTTTCTTCATGTACCACTGTTTTCCTTGATTTTTTTTCCCTTAGTTACGGCTGTTTTAACCCCTACAATATGAGGATCTTCTCAAGATGGCTCCTCTGCCAGTTCTCAGAGGCCAGAACTGCTTTCCCTCACTTCAAATACCCACTTGCTGTAGCCAGCAGCTTCCTGCCAGCCAATCAGATTGGATTACTGAGAGACACTCCTCCACACTCTGAACCCTAATCCAGATTTGCAGTGTGGAGGACTGCCCCTCTGTCTTCTGTTTACAATGAGCCGGAGACAGACAAGCCCTAGCAATGGTATTTTAAGGGACCGCTGGAAAGGGACAGAGGACATTAATGAAAGCTGTTATTATAAGGTAATTACAGATCTTTTGACAATCATTGCCAGACTAACTCAGGTATATATGCCTAGCTCTAATAAACTAGCAAATAAAAAAAAATATGACAGCTACACTTTAAATATATAGATATCAAGATGTCCTCTTTTCAGAGGGTTAAAATTATATTAGCTCACAGACAAAAAGACCTACAAAAACAAATGTCCACTCTACATGCTGAGCTGCTAATCAGATGAATGGGCATGGACTATGTGTCTCCAGCCCACACCATGCTCTCTATGAGATACAAAGGAAAATATAATACTTCAAAGCCAGCCCTGTAATAATCCATGTCTTTTAATAACCCATTTACCTACTGATGATCAGGGAACTTCTTTGGTCTCAGTCGCCAGGATTTTATACCTTAGGAAATCTCATAATTTTATATTGGTTAAAGTTATTAATATTTCATATTCATGTTTGGTATGGGTAGGTTCATATAAATATGCTGGGGAACTTGGTGGTCATATCTCACTAACAAGTTCCTATGAGACCATATGCTATAGGCCAGAAATCAGTCTTGCAACTGGGTTTCCTTGCATATGATTAGCCATCCTCCTCTCACATGTCCAGGCGGGTAGGCTAAGAGGGGCTCGCTAAGACTCCTTAAAATGTCATATCTTGACACAGACGAGGTCAGACTCTGAGGATTCATCCAAGATAGTCAATTCTGTAATTCTTTATTTTATCTCTTAGTTGTGCATTTCGTTGAGCATAAGATCAAGAGACGGCAACATGTTGTTTATGTGTGGACTGGTTTTTGAAGTGTGGTCTTCAAAGGTCTGTGTAATAGTGAGTGTGTAAAGCAGATTAACCCTTCCGGTCATGTGTGCAGCAAGTAGCACAAGTGACAATCCATAAAAAACAATATCTTGAAATATTCCAATTTTCACATTGGTCCCTGGAAAATAATCTGACAAAATGCATCTTGCTTTTTTCAGCTATGCTGTGTAGAATGTGACAGGGTCAGCAGAGTCATGCCATAAATTGAGGACAGGGAAATGATGGCTCTATTGTCCTGCTGGAAGCCAAGATAAAGCATCATAGCAACACTAAACACATAAATAAGGCTCTGTATTCGTCTATTCGTTTTGGCTGAGTAGATTATAAATGCAAGTTTTCGAGAAAGCTTAAGTCTTTGCCTTTGGCATTGTGCCACACAATGCCTGAATAAAAGACCTAAGTGGAATCTCATGGTAATGATGCTAAAAGGGACCATTGTGTCACTCAGTTACACAGTTATTATGCACCTTGAATCTCAGTTGTTTCCTGGAATCTGAGCGGCACCTTTTACATCTGTACCCACTGTCAGTGGGTTTAAAGCCCATTTACAAGTATCAATTAACCTAATGATTTGTACATTTCTTAACTAAAGCCGCTCAGCGTGAAAGCACGAAACAATGAATGATAAAACTATTGCTTATCGTTGATTGAAAACACCTGTTTGTGCATAGAAATCTCTTTTTTACATTGACATTTCCTAGTATATTACATTGCTGCT
The DNA here is from genome assembly GCA_900303285.1 of Rhinella marina. NCBI lineage: Eukaryota > Metazoa > Chordata > Amphibia > Anura > Bufonidae > Rhinella > Rhinella marina. Next base: position 76,513 of record ONZH01009773.1, on the reverse strand, counting down.
CCAACTGAATTTGCACTAGAAAATGGCAGCCTATATATGATGCTCTTAGCGAATTTTCAAAAAGCTTACAATTGAGTATAAATCCAGCTAATCTATCCAGGCTTGTTAGATAGCCAAATAGTATGTGTATGGAGGTGCTCACCTGAGTCGAGCTCGACCTGCTAGAGCCAAATTAGCTATTGTAAATTGTGCAAGACTAAAGTAAAATTATGGTCGGCTCAGAAATAACTCATTTGGTGTTTATTATAAAAAACAGTACATTAAAACATATATTTAAAAACAATATCACTGTAGACATACATAAGCTTAATTTTCAATCATAGTCCCTTCATAATTCCAGGTGCGGAGCTCTCGCACCGGCAAGTCAAATAAAATAACAGTATGCGGCGGTTTGTGATATTTCTTTGGTTAGTTCACAATTCTCTATAAAATTGTGTGGAGGATTGTAGGCATAATCTGTGGACCTTATTGCCTTCTATAGGTACATAGTTAGTGTCTTTTTAAATGTTCAGCGCTTCTTACCACTAGCGCACAATCATAGTATATAGCGCTTAAGCGCTTCTTACCAGTCCCCAATAGAGTGTTAGATCGCTTTCAGGGAGGTATACAGTGAGCGGTAAATGTTCTTACTGTAAGTAGAGATCTTCCATTCCACTGAGTTACCCGCTGTGTGCCTCGGCGCTCGTTCCAGCTGGCGCATGCGCTCTCTGCAGTCTGAGACGCCGGGCTCCGCTGTGTGCGCTGTATTTGATTAGCGCTGTGATTTTTCTTATTCACGATCTTGCTCTCCCGTTATCACACTTCTATGGGGATTGGTATTGAGATCCACACGAACAGGTGACACATCCACCACATGTATAAAGGATTCAAATGATCCACAAGTTCGTCAAATATCCTCCACAAATTAATAAACCGCAGCCACACCAGATGCGTTTCGAAAACAAAGTTTTCTTCCTCAGTGGTGAATAGATGATTAGGGACTGACTCCTCCTTAAATAGCACTAGTGCAATCACTAAAAACCGGGCTAGATTGAAAAAAGCCGCATTATCCTGTTCACATTGTGCTGGTAAAAGTAACCGCAATATTCATAGTATATAGCAGTTTCAATATGGGTATATGCATTCCTCTATCTTGTTCACATTATAATTAGAGATGAGCGAACGTGCTCGAAACGAGCACTGTACCGCTTGGCTCCCCTGCGCTCGCATGGGCGCAGGCAGCCGCTTCCGTCCTCCTCAGGAGGACGGAAGCGGCTGCCTGTGCCCATGCGAGCGCAGGGGAGCCGAGCGGTACAGTGCTCGCTTCGAGCACGTTCGCTCATCTCTAATTATAATGGTAAATATAGCCGCAATATTCATAGTATATAGCAGTTTCAATATGGGTATGTGCATTCCTCTATCTTATTCACATTGTAATGGCAGATGTAGCCTCAAAATTCATCTTTTCTTTATTTTCTCTGTCTTTCCTGAGTGGTAGGAGTCGGCGAGAGAGCGCAGGCCGCGTCAATGCGCTGATATACAGCCTGGCATTGACGCTGCATGTGCCACTATCGCCGGCCCCATTCCTTAGAGAAAACCAAACACCTCCAATTCTGCTTTCAATCCCGAAGGTGCCAAGGACCCAAACTCGTAAATCATCTTGGACTCACATCTAGACATTTTTGATATGAAGTCTCCTCCCCTCCAATCTTTTTTCACTGACTGTATTGCTGCGTATTTTGAAACTGTTGGATCACTAGCGTGATGTGTCTTAAAATGATAGGACAGCATATGTTTCTCATATCCTTTTTTTATATTATTGATGTGTTCAGCTAGGAACAGAAGGAATCAATTACAAAACAATTTGAGCAATGTCTCAGTCGTTATCCTTATTCCTATTGTGGGATCAAAGGTGGTGGTTGTGGAATCCATGAATGAAGGAAGCCAAAGTTGGGTTGACCCAACTCTCGTTTCCAGGTATGACGTGATGTTTTCACAGGGACCACCACATTAGCCTACATCTACTGGATGTAGAAATATGTCCACCTCCTGCAAAAAATTTGTAAGAGGACCACCAAACAGGATGTCATGGTCAGATGAACCACCACCAGGAGGGGCTCCCTTTTGCTTTTGCTGTGAGCTCCCCTTCTCCTCTATATCAGCCCCTGTGCTTATGTGTGGAGGTTTTAATCCCATGATGTTCCTTGCTTTGTGGGTTCTGCAGGATAACTATTATGCTCTTGGTAGGATTGCTGCTTTAAGTCTGTTGCTAAGGAATCAGAGAACATCGGAGTATATCTCCAGCATTCGCAACGACCGTCTCTGAAAATCTATAGTCTTTAAAATTGTAACATTCGATCAATGCCAAGTCATTTATTAATGAAGAAAGCATCAATGTGTATAGTAAGGCTGCCTAAGGAGCCTTGTAGAAATCTTTCGTCTTTTGAATGCTACCAGGAAAAGAGCTGACTTGTTCCTTAAATAGTATAACATAAGCACAAGCACAATATAAAACAGAATAGAGACCAACGATACTGAGTTTGGCAGGAGGATGGTGGGAAAATTTTATCTCATATGCTGTCCCAAAAATATAGGGCCACATTTCGGTGTCCAAAGTACACTGCGTTCAGGCCTAGTTCACACTTCAGTGATTTGATCAGTGATTTCCATCAGTGGTTGAGAGCCAAAACCAGGTGTGGGTCAAAAACACAAAACAGGTGCAAATCTTTCCCTTAAACCTTATCTCTGTGTAATCTCTGCTCCTGGTTTTGGCTCACAATCACTGATGGAAAATCACTGACATGTGAACTAGGCCTGAATGTGGATATCACTCATATCCTGATGAGGAGCCAGAAGCAATAAGCAGTAAGTAAATAGGGGTCTGATCTGGAGTCTGGATTTTGGTGTCTGGTCTATAGTCTGAATTTTGGTGTCTGCATTTTGAATTTGGGGGTCTGGTGAGGGGTCTGTAAAGTGTCCCCACTTAGAATTAAGACTGTATGAAAAATATTTGGAAAAAAGTGTATTCTGGTAAACCCTTCCCTGAAAAATTCTGCCCTGTAAAGCCTGAAGTGTGACTATTTTAAATATTGGCAACTACAGTATCTTGTCCTGGTTTTGTGATATGTAGGCTCACTAGCAATCACAAGACATAGGTCTGATATCTGTGCTAGGAACGTCATTGGCCAAGCACTTGCGTGTCCATCGGATGATCATGACAGATGTTTAACCCCCTAGAAGCAGGGTTGCCAACTGTCCTTAAATTTCTGGACAGTCCGTAAAAATAGATGACTTTTTTTCCTGTGACCTTAAGAAAAATAGATGTGTCTGTAATTTTTTTGAGGTTGTTGTTAATTGACTAGATTATTTTAGTGGCTATTATTAACATTTTACAGCTCACAGTAAATGCTGGTGATGAGTTCTTATCATTCTATAGGCGTGGATTACTTATACTTATACTTATAAGCTTTATTATTTATTATGGTTCTCCAATTTGTCCCTGAAAAATGTTGGCTGTCCGTGATTTTGGGATAAGTTATCCAGAAAAAGAAAAAATTCTGGTTGGCAACCCTGCCTAGAAGTAATGAATGAAGTTTCCCATTCATTGACTGCAAATAGACTGCAACTGTAAGAAATTGGTATATTTTGTATACCCTAAAGTGGTTGTCCCACGAAAAATATTCTGAAGTTTTCAAAACCAGCACCTGGATCTGAATACTTGTGTAATTGCATGTAATTAAAAATTTAGCATAGCCACTGAGTTATTCAATAACATGTATCTGTATGGCGCCACCTGCTGTTTGTTCTCTTTCTTATTTCTTTGTCCTACTCACTGAGAAGGCCGCACATGCTCAGTTTCATCCTTCAACTGCCTCCTGAGCTGTGATAAGGAGAGCATGGACACGCCCCCTGAGCTGCAGCAGAAAAGGCACTCTCCTTGAGCTGTCAGCTTGATATAAATCTAGCAGAACAATGAATGGGGAGATCTGTGGATCATGTGAGGTACAGTACTGGTTTAGCTTTGTTAAAGAGATTGTCATGTACTGTATGATGTCTAATGTTTATTTTTTACATTAGTCATGGGATAACCCCTTTAAAGTGGTTGCCCAGAAATTGCTGATGGTCTATCCTCAGGACAGGCCATCAATATCTGATGGTCAGGTTCTGACAACCCCCACTGAGCAACTGTTCTGCAGTAGCTCCAGTGCCAAAAGTCAGAGCAGAACTATTCAGTTTAGCCCATTTCATAGTAGATGCAGCTGGTTACTGGATTGCTGCTCCCACTAAAGTGAATAGGAGCAGCAATGCTACAGTAACCGGCCCCATCCACTACACAATGGAGGGAGCTTATCGGCAGGGGTATTGAAGCCCACCGATCAGGTTTGCTGATATCCTAAGAATAGGCCATAAATAGTAAAATCCTGGAATACCCTTTTAACTGGCCAAAAAGTTTTGCAGCCCAATTTTTGGAAACAGATATTGGTCTGAACATTGCAGAGGTTTGGTGATAAAATTGCAATAGAAACATAACATAAAGATACAAACATGGAGACAGGTTTATCGCATTTGATTGTTTTTCACTGCTTCGTCTTTTTCATTAAAGGGGCTAACCCATGATTAAAGTAAAAAATGAAAATCAGACATCATATAATACATGACAACCTCTTTCTAACAAAGCTAGAACCAGCCCTGTACCTCACATGGATCCAGCGATCTCCCCATTAATTACTCTGCTAGATTTATATCAAGCTGACAGCTCAAGGGGAGTGTCTTTTCTGCTGGTCCTCTCTCCCTATCACAGCTCAGGAGGCATTTGAAGGATGAAACTGAGCATGTGCGGCCATCTCAGTGAGCCGGACAAAGAAATAAGAAAATTAACAAACAGCAGGTGGCGCTGTACAGATCCATTTTATTGAATAACTCAGTGACTGTACAAAATTTTTAATTACATGCAATTACAAAAGTATTCATAACCAGGTGCTGGTTTTAAAACTTTAGAATATTTTTCATGGGACAACCCCTTTAAATAAGAGAAGGAGTAGAGAATTAGCTTTTGTGTTGTTGTGCAGTATGTGCAGGAAATCTCTTTTGATACATAGAAGCCAGTTTGTCTGTTCAGCCTAAACCAAACCTATTTTGGCACACATTTTACATAATGAGTAGTGAACGAAATTAAGGATAAATCTAAAAGACGTTGAATCTAATTTAATGGCACATTAATAGAAAACAGATTGTATGCTAAACTCATCTGTGTTTGCCCTCCTAATATAGCAGGACATGTGTTTTTAAGATTTGTAATAAAACCTGTTATAAACAACAATTCTATACTCATAATCAAATATAAGATGCATTAATGTTACCAATTACAGCATTCCCACATTGTGGTGCATCACACATTACAGCTGCCACAATGAGGCTTATTAATTAGCTGTGAGTCATCATGTGATAAGGCTTTATATAATTCCCTATTCACTCTGTTAATTTACCCTCCATGCCTCCTGAATGGCTAGTCTGCTTTAGGGGGCTTCTGCATTGCATTAGTAAGTAATCCTGGCTTGTCAGAAGGACTACTGTTTCTTCATAAATCTGTAAAAGGGTCAGTGTTGCCATGCTGGCATATCGGTGCAATGACAGGGAGCGGCGATTACACCGCTCCCCATCATTGTACCCCTCAGATGCCACGTTCATACATGATAGCGGCATCTGATATACATAACACAGTGTAAAATTTTTTAAAAGATCTGGCACGAAATCTCGCTTGGCCCGAGATGACGTCATCACGCCGGCCGATGTCATCGCGTACCGGATTCTGTAAGGCATAATTTGATTAGCACAGGCTAATCTGAGGTGTAGAATTAGGGATTATGAGATCTCTATGCTGTGCACCGCATAAAATGAGAGGGGTTTTCCCACAGTGAATCTCCAGGTTGCACTCACTTAGAGTAGTCTTGGATTGATGGTGCCAATGTAGGGGTAGTCAGTGCAATCCAGCAAGAGACAGGGGAACAGCAAAAGTACCAGGGCTAAAGAAAGTAACTAAGTCCAAAGCAAGGCACAGTCAAAGCTGTAGAACCAGAGGTGTCAGCAATCAAAGGGCAGAGACAGTAAGAAGGTCTTGAACAAGCCAAAGTCAAAGCTAGTCTCAACAATCCAGGAACAGAGCAATACGAAGGTCAGAGAGAAATCCAAGAGTCAGCAAGGATAAAGAAATCAGGAAACAGCTGGGCTCATGAGAGAGACTAGCACTAAGCCTATAATCAGGCAAGCTCTTCAGACTAGGAAGTGGTTTTAAACCTGCCAACAGTGATATCCTCCTGGCAGTTCCAATATCTATGGAACATACAGCTTAAAGGGAGTCTTTCACCTGTTTTTCACCTACATAACAGTAGTGCCCCACAGAAGACACATCCCAATCATACCTGTGTGCACTGTGTGTCTGTATTACATGTCTGCAGGAAAACAGCTCCCAAGTGCCCAGCTGAAAGTGAAACTAAAAACAGCTTTCTCTCCTCATTCGATTTCTAACAGCTATATCTTCTGATATACTGGATATAATGCTGTGATGTTGGTATCATTTGAAAGCTTGGAATGTCAGCTTTCATAGTTCAGAACCATTTTTATCAATTCCAAGATATGAGCAGCTTAAGGAGCCCTCCCCTCTTCAGTCTGGTTTGCTTTGAGCACTTGTAGCAGCAGAACTGGGCACTTGGGAGCTGTTTTCCTGCAGAATAAAAGTGCTTTTTCTGAACATGTAATACAGACACAAAGTGCACACAGGTATGTCTGGAAAGTGTCTGCAATCTTCTGTGGGGCAGTGATCTTAGTTATATTGGTGAAAAACAGGTGAAGACTCCCTTTAATTGTTACATTCTCTGTTGAGCAACTTACATTACTTACAGTACTTAGTTAACACAGGGCGACTGTGGGCTTGGCACTGTTTTGGTCTCTGTTCACAATGACAAGCGGTGGTGACATGACTTCCACCCATCCGAGGTACAGGAACATGCTGGAAGTGGTCTGGACTATTTGCTGGATACACTGGGCACTCTCCACGTCAGACCTTAGTGATACATCAGTCTGGTTTAGGATCAAGTCCATGAAAACAGTCTTCAACCGCTCAGCAGGAATCTCAGGATCATTGCCTGTTCAGTGATAGAAGCTAGCAAGACCCAGCTTCTCTCTAGTGATCTTCTTTGGATCTCCACACAAAGTCAGTCATACTACTTGTCTGGCACCTGACCAGTTGTCTGTACTCTCTCTGCTCTGGATCTACCTCAGCATAGAGCCCTTGCAGCGCAGCGCTGCTTTGGACACATTACCAGAAACCCTACCAGAGCACAATGTCTCCAACCAGTATACATTGCACACACACATACACCACAACAACTTTCTACTTGGCTTCATTGGTATGTAAATATGAGTGATAGTATGAAAGCATATAAAAGTCATATTTCGATCATGCTATGGGCATACATTCCATGTGTGAGATGTTTCTATGCAACATGTGTGCGGCCTACGTTATGTGCCAGTGAAGACTCTGTTGCGTATGTCTTAGGTATGAGTACCATCTATGTGTGGCATGTCTCCCACATGTCAATGCGCTTGTGTGGCATGTGACCAGCCTGTGAGTCCGGCGTATGTTCAACATGTGAGTCGCACATTTGTGATATATGTCCAGGATGTGGTTGGCTTATCTGTGTCATGTATCAGAAAGCTGTCTAGTGTGTGAATAGTGTGCACATGGTACGTGTCCAGTTTGAAGGTAATATATCTATCCTGTTACTGGTTTGTGTACGTCATGGCTCCAGCATGTGAGTGACCCAAGTCCAGCGTGCGTTCAACATGTGAGATGCAGATATGTGGCACACTGGTTTGTCTGTGACATGTATGCAGCAAGTGTCTTTGGTGTGAATGGTGTACATGCAATACTTGTCCAGCTTGTGGGTGACATGTGTCCAGCCAGTGAGAGGTACGGTTGTGCATCATGGCTCTGGTGTGTGAGAGAAATATTTTATGGTCAGGGCCCCCTCAACAGTATTATACAATGACATAATACAGAGTGACAGTATCAGGGGTGGATTAAGGATCCCATGGGCCCTGGGCAGTTTATAATGCATGGGCCCCTGCCCCGCCCCCACATGCTCCACCCCTGCCCCGCCCCCACACGCTCCACCCCTGCCCCGCCCCCACACGCATTTTGCCTCCTTAAAAAAAAATAGTAAAAACACAGCATAAGGCCTTGCTGGGTAACCTATTTAACCCTACGCTGCATCAATGACTAATATAGCCTGAAGGCTATCTTTACATACAAGCAGGATAGGGTTAAAATGGTTACCCAGCAAGGCCTTATGCTGTGTTTTTACCATATTGAGGCAGCAAAAGGCCTTGGTGAGTAACCTTTTTAACCCTATGCTGCTTGTATCTAAAGATAGCCCTTAGGCTATATTAGTTATTGATGCAGCATAGGGTTAAATAGGTTACCCAGCAAGGCCTTATGCTGCCTCAATATGGTAAAAACACAGCATAAGGCCTTGCTGGAAACATATAACCATATGCTGCTTAAATGATGCATGCAGAACTTTTCTGTCCGGTCTTTTTAATAGAATCTGCGACCCAAACGCAAATGTGAATGGATAGTATTAGATGTATAGCATCAGATGTCTGTTTAACACACAAATACAGAGCAAGAACCAAGATCACTACATACACACAGCACCAAACCAAATCCATAAGTCAAATACAGCACCAGAACCAAGTTGTCTACAAAAATGCAGCACCAGAACCAAGTTCTCTACATAAATACATCACCAGAACCAAGTTCTCTACATAAATACATCACCAGAACCAAGTTCTGTACATAAATACATCACCAGAACCAAGTTCTCTACATAAATACATCACCAGAACCAAGTTCTGTACATAAACACATCACCAGAACCAAGTTCTCTACATAAATACATCACCAGAACCAAGTTCTCTACATAAACACATCACCAGAACCAAGTTCTCTACATAAATATACTATACTCTCTCTCTCTCTCTCTCTCTCTCTCTATATATATATATATATATATATATATATATATATATATCATATACTATATATCTGTACACACTGCATCTATTATACATTGTACCTCACATATCAGTACACTGCTGTATATACTATATATCTGTACACACTGCATCTATTATACCTTGTACCTCACATATAAGTACACTGCTGTATATACTATATATCTATACACACTGCATCTACTATACTTTTATAATACATGAGATATATACAGATATATAGTATATACAGCAGTGTACTGATATGTGAGGTATGAGGTATAATGTAGTGTGTACAGATATATAGTATATACAGCAGTGTACTGATATGTCAGATACGGCGTGTATTAGATGTAGTGTGTACTGATGTGTGAGGTATAATAGATGCAGTGTGTACAGATATATAGTATATACAGCAGTGTACTGACATGGGAGGTGTGATGTATAAATTACACCTTGTATCTCACATGAGTACACTGCTTTGTATACTATATACCTGTACACACTGCATGTGTTATACCTCGTACATCACATGAGTACACTGCTGCATATACTATATATCTGTACACACTGACAGGTATAAGGTATAAATTACAGCTTTTACCTCACATATCAGTACACTGCTGTATATACTATATATCTACACACTACATCTATTATACCTCACATACCAGTACACTGCTGTATATACTATATATGTTTACCCACTGCATCTATTATACCTTGTACCTGATGTATCAGTATTCTGTATGTATACTATGTGTCAGGTATAAAAGATGCAGTGTGTACAGATATATGTGGACGGTCATATATTATGGTTACTGTGAGGTACGTGAGGTATTGGGGGTTGGTTCCAGTCAGTTTTAGGAATAGGATTAGCATTAGTGTTAGTATATTAGGGCCAGTATTGGTGTTAGGGGCCAGTATTGGGGTTAGGGGTCAGTATTGGGGTTAGGGGCCAGTATTGGGGTTAGGGGCCAGTATTAGCATAAAGCTACATTTAGACGACCGAAAGTGTTTAGCAGTCCACAAATTGTGGATCTGCAAAACACATTTTGCAGAACGCACAGTGCCAGCCCTATATATAAATGCCTATTTTTGCGGACAAGAATGCGACATATGCTTTATATTTTTTGTGGGGCCACGGAACAGAACTACGGATGTGGAAGTACGTGGTGTGTGTGTCTGCATCTTTTGTGGCCCTATTGAATTGAATGGGTCTGCACTCATTCCGCAAAATTGTGGAACGGATGCAGACCCAGAAATATGGTCATCTGAATGCACCCTTAGGGCCAGTATTGGGGTTAGAGGCAACATTAGGGTACATTTATATGATCATATTTCCATTAACTTCAATGGGGCTGCAAATCCATAGTTCCGCTCCACAGCCCTGCAAAAAAGATAGAGCATACCCTATTCTTGACCGCAATTGCAGACAAGAACAGGCATTTTTATCTTAGGGCTGGGCATGTGCGTTTCACAAAATGTGGAATGCACACGGCCAGTATCCGTGTTTTGTGGAGCCGCAATTGTGGGTCGCAAAACAAATCTGGTCATGTAAATGAGAAAGTATTATGGGTCAGTACAGTACATTAGGGTTAGCGGTCAATATTAGGGTTAGGGACAGTATTAGAGTTCAGTATTAGGGTTAGGGGGTCCAGGGTTAGAGGTCAGTACCAGGGTAGGGGTCAGTACTAGGGTTAGGGATAGGACAGGGCCAGTATAAGGGGGGTGAGACAGGGCCAGTATTTGGGGTCGATACTAGGGGGTCAGGGGCCAGTATCAGGGTTAGGGGTCCAAGGTTAGAGGTCAGTAACAGAGTAGGGGTCAGGGGCCAGTACTAGGGTTAGGGGTCAGGCAGGGCCAGTATTAGGGGGTCAGGGGCCTGTATTATACTGTATACTATACAGCATGGTGTAGGGATTATACTGTATATTATACAGCATGGTGTACGGATTATACTGTATATTATACAGCATGGTGTACGGATTATACTGTATATTATACAGAATGGTGTACGGATTATACTGTATATTATATAGCATGGTAACATAGTAACATAGTTTGTAAGGCCGAAAAAAGACATCTGTCCATCCATGGTGTACGGATTATACTGTATACTATACAGCATGGAGTATGGATTATACTGTATATTATACAGCATGGTTTATGGACTGTAATGTATATTATACAGCATGGTGTATGGATTATACTGTATACTATACAGCATGGTGTACGGATTATACTGTATATTATACAGCATGGTGTAGGGATTATACTGTATATTATACAGCATGGTGTACAGATTATACTGTATATTATACATCATGGTGTACGGATTATACTGTGTATTATACAGCATGGTGTACGGATTATACTGTGTATTATACAGCATGGTGTACGGATTATACTGTACATTGTATAGCATGGTACAGGGATTATAATATATACTGTACAACAAATGCATGGCTGTTACACCATGCCGGACAATATAACCCCTGCGCCACACTGTACAATATACAGTATGTACAGTGTATGCATATACCCACACACATACATGCATATACCCACACACATACATACACATACATACATACATACACACACATACATACAACACATAAATACTTACTGTTACTTGGCGCTTGTCCTGACGCCACTCTGGAGGGGGCTGGGCCTTGGTCTTCTTCTTTCCCCTCTTGCCGCGCTGCACAGGTCCTTCCCTGTCCAGGACCAGCAGCGCAGCATGAGGGAGGAGGCGGGGCCATCTGGGAGCGCACAGGAGCGCTCTCAGTACGTTAGGGAGGCCCGGAGCGCAGGGACGCATCTTAATGATGCAGAGTAGGGGGCGGGGCCTCCCGTGCGCTCCGGGCCCCCCTGTGCCGCGGGCCCCATAGCGAGTCCTAATGTGATTATAATGGGGGCAATCCGGCCTGTGCCCCCCCAGGAGGCTGGACCCCGGGCGGTTGCCCAGATTGCCCTCATTATAATCCGCCTATGGACAGTATATACAGTAATGCACAGTATAAACGTGTAGGAAATGGACAGACCGGCTGGCAGGTCTGGTCTGAGAGAGCTGCCTTGACTAGTGAGGGTCACTCCGGAGGAGGGGGTTGCTGGGGGTTGGGGGCCTGTTGAAAAATTTGCTGTGAGACCCGGTCAGTTCTAGTCACTCTACTGGTGACATATTCCAGGATGTAGTTGGCTTATCTGTGTTATGTGTGTGTCAGGTGTCTAGTGTATGAGTGGTGTGCATGTGGTACATATCCAGCTTGTCACGTGTAATAATATATAGAGAGATGAGCGAATTATTGGAAAATTTGCTTCACCAAATTTTACAAAAACATTCGCTTTGTGACTAATTATTTCATCACGAAGAACATTTCTTTGTAAGTAGTTGGTGCAATGACAGGGAGCGGCGATTACACCGCTCCCCATCATTGTACCCCTCAGATGCCACGTTCATACATGATAGCGGCATCTGATATACATAACACAGTGTAAAATTTTTTAAAAGATCTGGCACGAAATCTCGCTTGGCCCGAGATGACGTCATCACGCCAGCCGATGTCATCGCGTACCGGATTCTGTACGAGATCTTCAAGCAAGATGGTAGTGGCCAGCCTGTCGCAAGCAAATGGAGCAGGTAAGTATGATTTTTTTTTGTTTGTTTTTTGCACTATTTTCAGGTTAAATCGATTTGCAATCACGAAGCACGAGAAAATTCGGCTTTGCAGCTAATCAAATTTATCCTGAAATTCGTATTGAAGTCCAATTCACTCAAAACTAAATATATATTATGCCTTTGCATGGTTTCAATGGTATTGAACACAGCTGGCCAACACACACACAGGGGGCCACATGCGGTTATGGTCCACCCCTGGGCCATTGTCATGACTAGAAGGAATAGCACAGATTATTATAAATTAAATACTGTAGCACCTAATTAATTTCCTGTCTCTGGCATTTATAATGTATAAATAATCTATTATTATCCCACTTAAAAGGAAACCATATAATACTCTCCAAGATGTGTTGAATCTACTGTATAAGCGCGCTTTCTTTCCTCACTGTATGCCCTGTGCACACATCATATGGTATTATATTTTATTAGAGGGCCATTTTAACAAAGCCATTTAAATAGCTTATTGCCATAGCAACGAAAACACTATATCATCATATAATAGCCTCAGGTGAGGCAGCCAAGGAGCGATTATCCTCAGGTTATTCTTAGCAAACTGTCAACTATATACAAAATAATCAGGCAAAATTATCCGCTTCTCGTATTAAAACACCAAGGCCATTTACGTGAATATATTGGAAATAAATAGCCAAATGAAGGATAAGGAGATGCTGGAGTCTTGAGCTCAGAGCCCAAAGTGTTTTTTTAATACATTTACTTACAGTAAATGCTCCACACAAACTACCTAATAACATTACTAACACGATATAATGCAATATAAAGGTGTAACGACAAGTTAAACAGTGGTTGGTATACTGCCTAATAGGAGATATTGATTCACAAAACACCACAATATACTGTACACACACTTATATTACATAGAATACGTGCCGGGCATGAAATGTATCTCAGGAGGCACTAAAATGAGGCTCCTCAGACACTTTACTGGCATTGCCTGGATGTCCATCAAGATCAATTAACCATATGCTAGGCCTTCTGTTGAATAGAAATTTAAAGGTAGGTTCATATCTGCATATCTATCACTCCAGTAGACTGTTCTAGTAGAGGAGCAGACTACCACAGATACCATATTCTGCATAGTCAGAGACTGCAGGGCAACGACAGATATTCATTCACTATAGTGGGATCAGGCAGGAAACCGGTGAGTATTTTTCAGGCAGAAAGCCAGCATTTATGCAGGAAACCTGCCAGATCACATTAGAAAATGGAGATCCAATGGTGCTCGACTATGCCGTATATGGTGCCCCAGGTAGTGTGTTCTTCTGCTGACAAACTCTGACAAACTCAGATGTGAACCTACCTTAAAGCAGACCATACACCTTAGATAAACATCAGCTTGACCTTCCAATTTAGGTGGGACCAGACGACCTTTTAATGTGTATAGAGACCTCTGACTCTCCACAAACATCTGAATTTTGTCTGCCTGATATTTTTGTTTTACAGGAAGTAAACTTCTTAAAGGTTTCGTCACAGCTTCAGTCATTGTTTACAGCTAAATCCACTTTTCAAAACTGGAGTGAGTGGAGTGAAAATACAAAGAGGGGGGATATCAAGGTCAACACTCCAGAATTCTGGCTTACCCATGTTATTGAGGTGTAGGACAAATTTTAAAAATGTGCACTTATAAACTATGTTACTATGTTAAATGTCGCAAGTTCACTTCAGCAGAGTGGCGGCATAAAAACTGGAGTAACATCTCTAGACATATTTAACCCCTTCCCGTCCAGCACCGTACTAGTACGGCTCTGGAAGGGTCTTTAAACATGGCGCCCGCTCCTTAGCAGAGCGGGCACCATAGCCATGGGTGGACTGTTGATGGAGTCCTTGCCTGTAATAGGGCTTCATACGAAAGTACTAAAATCATCATAGACTCCAATGCAAGTGCATTGGAGTCTATGAAATAAGCAATCAAATGATTGCTTGTTATACTTCCCTATGGGAACTATAAAAAAGTGTAAAATAATTAAATTAAAAAAAAAACATAAAAATTCAAATCACCCCCCTTTCCCCAAAATAAAAATAAAAGTACTAAAAAATTTTAAAAATACACATCATCTGTATCGCCATGTGCGAAAATGCCCATATTATAGAAATATTTTAAAAAATTTCCCATACAGAAAACAGCGAAACAGAAAAAAGCGTCAAAATGGCTGATTCGTCGTTTTTGGTCACTTTATTTTCTAAAAAAAAATTAATAAAAAGTGATCAAAAAGTCATACACACCCCAGAATGGTATCAATGAAAAAGATCGCCCTGCAAAAATGAGCCCCCTATACAGCTCCGTACATATAAATACCAAATCGAATGCCGTAAATAAAAAAACCTGTAAAACTGTGTTGGAATTGCATTTCTTTTGCAATTTCACCCCATTTGGAATTTTTTTACCGCTTCCCACTACATCATATGCAATATTAAATGGTGGCATTGGAAAGTACAACTTGTCCCGCTAAAAACAAGCCCTCATACAGCTATGTTAACAGAAAAATAAAAAAGTTATGGCTTTTTGAAGGCAGGGAGCGCAAAACAAAAACGCAAAAACAAAAAAACCTCCGGGGATGAAAAGGTTAAAGATGCACGAAACATAACAAACAACTTGTAACTTTTGATAACTTTGGTACAAATAATGGCAATGCAGACTCAAGCAAAACTGATTTCAATAGTTTCTCATGATAATCCACCCCCCCCCCCAAATGTCTCAAAACGTTTCAGCAAATAAGCTCAAAATTTGCAAATCCCTATTTTGAGACTTTTCAAGACAGAATTTTGAAATGCAGGACATGTGTGAAAGCAGCCTCAGTTTGTTTTTGGAGTGTGGGAGGAAACTGGAATATCAAAGTAGAAGATGAAGAAGGATCCAGCGTGTTGTATAAAATTCAAGGTTTTCTTAGGTAATTTCAGAAAAAGCTTCACACACTTACAAGTTTCAGGAGAATGTACGACCACCATGCAAATATTTTCCTTGGTCAGACTTGAACCTGAGTCCCCAGTACTATAAGGCCACTATATTAGTCACTGAACAACTGTCTGCCTATAGGAACTAGACAGGCTGGATTTCTCTGATTTAAATATGATATGTGCAATACTCCAGACCTGGGGGTATGTGCAAAGTATGGAATGTTTGTAATGCTATGTACTGCACCTTCAGTTGTTCCATCATGAACCATCCTGACCCTGTTCTCTCTGGAGCTTACGGTGGTTTGGCTCCACCCCATAGTTCCAGAAAAATCAGGTAGTCTAGCTGTAGAGAAGAAGGAGGTAGAGAACACTTGCTATGTGCTTCTCTTTTCCAGGCTCCAGTTTCAAGCCTTGGAGCCTTTGGTACATCCACGTGCTTCAGGAGATCAAAGACAGTAAGATCTGAAGGAGGATTTGCATGGCTACAGCATAAGCGCGAGCAAGATAACCCAGCTCAAAGCTTTCTTCAACCTGCTGCTGCAAAGGGCAAACAAGTTAAGACATCCTACCCACAACTAGTGGACAATACAACCACTGTTGCCAGATTTTAGTTGCTGGCCAGAGATCCCAAGTACAGTGACTAAAGCAAAAGAAGGAGTAGCCAGGGGGCCTTTGCTGCAACAAACTACTTAGTTCATGATTGGACATCTGGGAGGAATTTGTACTATTTTTTACCATCTAAACTATCTCTGACATTGTACTCCCCCACTTCCTCTCAGCTGTCTTCTGAGTCTCTAGCGACAATATTGCCTGACAACAGGCAGTGGACTGCAAATTAAGTGGAAGTGAGACCCCTAGTAGTCATTACTTTACAGCCATTTTTTTCAGATGGACACAGGCATATTATTTAAATGAAGGGATTTAGAAATGTACTGCTCACATTATTCTCTGAAATGAAATTGTTTGAAAGTATAGACACTCTTTAAAAGGGTGCAAGTATAATGTCAGTAATACCAGCTGGTGAGTCCTAACACAAGACACAATATAAAGTTATTTTAAATTTTATCCAATGAAAAATGTGAATTGTGACAATTTCCCAAACATCCTGTGCCATACACTGCACACAGAGGGGCATTGTCTTGGTACATAACTTTTCCATGCATCTGAACACATCGTTTTTATCATTTCTTTTTGATGCCTGAAGGCACAGCAGGAAAGAAGAATCTGGCTGAAAGGAGCAACAGAAAGAGATGGGAAAAAAAATCTAAATCTTCATCTGGCAAGTAACATTGCTTCTTCTTCTTCTTCTCCTACTTGTTAAAACAAGGCCTCCAGTCACACATGTTAATGTAATTCATTGTTTCCACTGCATTAGAAATGCAAACTCTGTCAGGCTGCCCAGAAGGTCTGAACAACTCACTCAGAAATATCATAAAGGGTGTTAAGACTTTGGAACGCCTCCATGGCATTTTGGCAAGCGTTCACTTTCAGCAAACACTCGCTGTCCCTCGTAGGGGTGATGAATTCTGCAAAATCAGTTTGGAAAACTTGTCTAATATGAGAAAGGCTGAATATCTAATAAGATGTTAATGTCATTGTTACTTCATGGAATAATTATGTAATATGAGACATACAGTTTGCATCAGTGAATAGGACTCATGGCCTGTGCAGATTCTAAACTATACCCCAGTCTCAGATTGTCGCACATGTACATGCATGAGCACCCAGCCCCAACGTCCTAGATCCACCATTGCTTAGAGACCAGGAACCTCCCAGGGGTGGTTTGTCCATAGACCCTACAGGTAAATTTCCCGGTGGGCCAATGCCCAGGGGGCCACTGAAGCCCTCATAATGGTCGCAGGCCAGGTATATAATGATCTGATGCTCAACAGCTGCAGATGCCTCCCTGAACTCAGCTGCATTACTGTCCTCATGATGGTGATACAGTTGAATACTAGGGTGGCAGTATTTTGTGCTGTCCTGTGGTATTTGGTTCTGCTGTGATAGTATTCTGCACTGCACTACAGTATTGCATGCCCCGCCTACTTTGGTTTTCCCCGCCTACTTGTTTTGGTCCATCTTCTGTTAGTTTGAACCAACCTACAAGATGGGGCCACTTTTATTTTATTTTTTTTCCAGGGCTACTTTAAGTTCCCAATCAGCCATGCAAGTGGTAAAGTTCTAGTGCCCATGCGCTTTCATCCCTAGCATCCTAGGGCAGTTATCTGCTTAAAAGGGTTGTGCAAGAATGAGGGGGGCAAACTCCCCCCCCCCTTCCCCATTCTGCCAGACCTGCAAAGGGAAGATGACTTAACTGCTTTCTGGAGCTGGCTCCCAGCTCCTTCTCCTGCAGGTCTGCGATGCTTTGCATTCACTTTGACATCTCTGTAGCCAATCAATGCCCACGATGGTGACTGGATCTCCTTGCATCATATGACATAAAGGGAGCCGAATACCATTGCGACAGTGATTGCAGTCACATAAAGCAAAGCCGGACTTACAGTACAATCTCCCAAATGTGACCCAAAAAAGTGACCCCATTTTGGAAACTACACCCCTAAAGGAATTTATTGAGGGGTGTACTGACCACTTTGACCTCACAGGCCTTTAATAGAATTTAGAAACACTTGGGTGTGAAAATGAAAATGTTAATTTTTTTCCAATAAAATGTTGCAGAAGCTCCCTATTTTTCATTTCATTAATTGTCATTTCTCCTAAACACAACAACACCCCACATGCACTTGTAAATTGCTGTTTGGGCACACGGCTGGGATCAGAAGAGAAGGAGCGCCATATAGTTTTGGGAGGACAGATTTTGGTGCAATGGTATACGGGCCCCATGTTGCTATTAATCCACATCTGGGCACCAGTACAGCAATTTTCTGACAACCATACATTTTATTTTTCTTCCAATTGAGCTTTATCATTGATTCTATTTTGGGGTACATAAAATTTTTTGATCACTTTTCATTTAGCTTTTTGGGAAGCAGGATAAAGAAAAGGTAGCAACCCTTCCATCGCTGTTTGGGACGTGTTATCACGGTGAACGCCATGGGGCAAAAATGACACATCATCTTTATTCTGCTGGTCAATACAATTACAGAGACACCAATATTATATAGTTTTTATCTACTTTTACCACTTTTACACAAAGCATTTAAAAAAAAACTGTCACCATTTTCTGAGAGGCATATTTTTAAAATGTTTCTGCCAATCACCTTGTGTTGGGGCTTATATATTGCAGCATGAGTTAATGTTTTCAATGGTACTATTTTGGGGTACATAATGCTTTCTGAACGCTCGCTACTATTATTTTTGTAAGGCAAGGTGACCAAAAATGGCTTTGGTTTTGACTAGGGATGAGCGAACTTTTGAAAAGTTCGGTTCGGTTCGTTTCGGCGAACTTTCTTGAAGTTCGGATTCGTACGAACCGAACCTAAAACGAACCTTGCTATAACGGCTGAATAATTGCTTCTACAATAATGGGAGTCAGATAGGGTACAGTTTCGTTTACTTGCAGTTTCTATTACAATGAAAAAAGTGGAAAAAATACAAGTGACTTCAACAACGGCGACGCAAAATATACGCATATTTGAGAATCTACACTAATGCGTACGCTAATGCGAACATTCCCACACAAATAACGAACATACAGTCTAGCGTTGTCAAAGGTACGCTACTTAACTAAATGAATATGTACAAATTAGCGTACGCATACACTGCGTCTGCGAACATTCCTACACAAGTAACGAACATACAGTCTAGCGTTGTCAATGGTACGCTACTTAACTAAATGAATATGTACGCATTAGCGTACGCATACACTGCGTCTGCGAACATTCCTACTCAAGTAACGAACATACAGTGTAGCGTTGTCAATTGTACGCTACTTAACTGAATATGTACGAATTAGCGTACATTCTCAATAAATATGCGTATATTTTGCGTCGCCGTTATTTTAACCAGATTCGTTACGAACTTTGTCAAAATTCGGTTCGGTGACGAACCGAACTTTTGGGAAAGTTCGTAACGAATCTGGTTCGTTATGGTTCGGTTCGCTCATCCCTAGTTTTGACATTGTTTTTAAAAAAGGTTTTTTACATCATTCACCTGAAGGGCTAGACTATTAGATATTTTTATAGAGCAGATCATTATGGACGCGGCCTAATACCTAATATGTCTATTTTTTTATTTTTGTTTGCCCTCTTACACAACAAAAGCATTTTTGAAAAAACTAAATTTATGAACTGGTACATCATAATAATATATGTGATGTAAGTGTAATGTGGTTTACACCTTTAGGTGTAAGAGTACACTAGGGGGTTACCTGGAGTGGGTTGAAATTTTTTTGCGACTTTTGCAAAAGTCACACAGTAAATGAGCCATAATCCAGGTCTAATCTCACTTTTAGCTCTTAAACATAGACCGCTGTGAAAAGTGGCGAGGATCACAAAATATCGCAAAAATATTGCAGTTGCCATGGAACTGTCGCAGTTGCTATGATTTGTGAGTATTTTACGCCACAAAACTGACATATCAGATTTCATAAATTACACCCACAGTGCTTTAGAAAAAAAATCCAGTAATGACCACCATAGCAACATGTATTAGTGTTATAAATAGGGCAGGAAGACGTTAAAGGAGATCTCCTGGAAAACACAACATGCTCGATCCTTCTCTCATTATGGGGAAAATGTATCTGTATTGTTGTTTAGTGCATGTTTCTACACACCTTACAAAACTGTGAATAAAGCTTCTAACTTTTTTTTTTTTAATATTCCAAATTACAAACAGTTATAATAAAGAGAATTATCTTCCACCCCGACCTCTCTACCCCAAACCGACCCAATAAACCTTCTAACTTACAAATCACTTTTCACCCTCCCAACCTACCATTAGTTTGCTGATGTGGGCAGGCACCTAACCCATATGCAGAAACTGCCTGCTTGAATCAATGCCAATGCTGTTGTGATCACAAGACTTTACATGAATCTGTATACACAAAAAGCCAAGACCTCTTGTAATTCATTTTCAGGTTATTTTAGTTCTCTGTCCATTTCTCTCAGAGAGGAAGTAGAAAGCTGTGATAATTTAATTCTTTTTTTTACTCTACATACCATGAAATTAATGGATTATGCAGTTGGCATGTAAATTAAAGGGATGTCAATTTTTCATGTAAACATTGTGATGTATTGTGATCGTCAATATTGCCTCCTTTGCTGGCTGGATTAATTTTTCCATTACATTAAACACTTTTCGTATAACCAGGACAGAAGCTGCTGTACATGCTTGCCACAGAGAAGCAAATGCTTTTTCCTAGAGTGCGCAAGCACAGCCACCGCTGCTGAATTGTATGTGGTCATAACCCCAGGATATGAGCAGTTTATAATGCAATCGAAAAATGAATCCAGCCAGCAAAGGAGCCAATATAGACAATCACAATACATTACTTCCTAGCGAACAAAGCGCTTGCAGTGCTCGACACTGCAAGCGCTACTGCGCATGCTCCGGGAACATTAGGAGTACGCAGGCGTGGGATTCCGAACGTTCTAGTGCTGTCTATCATGTATTAAGGGGGCGTGATTAAATTTAGCAGGGCGTGCCACGGACCCGGGAGGGCGGTAAAAAAGTAGTGCTCCGAAGGTTAATTTGCATATTTTTTAAAAGTTAAAGGGGTTGTCCGGGTTCAGAGAAGAACCCGGACATACCTGCAATTTCACCCAGGCAGCCCGCCTGAAGAGGGCATCGGAGCATCCTATGCTCCGATGCCCTCCTTTGCCCTGCGCTAATTAGCGCAGGGCAAAGGAATTTCGCCGGGTTCCGGTGACGTACCGGTCCCTGCCGGGCAGAGGCTTCCGCCCGGCAGTGAGTCGGTGACGTCATCGGCGCTGATGGACAGGCTCAGCGCTGCCCTAGCCAGTAAAACGGCTAGGGCAGCGCTAAAGCCGGCCCATTAAGGCCGGTGACGTCACCGAACTCACTGCCGGGCGGAAGTACCCGCCCGGCAGCGAGTATTTACAAAACAAGAGACCTTGCCCTGCGCGATCTAGCGCAGGGCAAGGGGGGGGGCATCGGAGCATGAGATGCTCCGATGTCCTCTTCAGGCAGGCTGCCTGGGTGAAATTGCAGGTATGTCCGGGTTCTTCTCTGAACCCGGACAACCCCTTTAACTTTACTCAACAACCCCTGCTATGACGTCTGCTATAAAGGTATGTCTTTAATTGTGTGCACTGCAGCTATTTACCTATGTATTTTAATCCATAGGTTTGAAACTGGTGACAGAGCCTCTTTAAAGTATTTCTCCAGGTTTATAACCTTAACCAAGGATTAGCAACTGTTGTGAAACTACAACTACTGGTGCATGCTCCATTCATTTCCGTGGAAGTTCCAATAACAGATGAGTACACACTGGGAGTTGTAGTTTCACAACACCTGGAGTGGCTGAGATTGCTGACCCCTGACCTAGACCCTTAGACTTAGTAACATAAAACTTATACAAATCATTGTATAATCAATTTTGTAATGCAACTCTAATTATTAAAGGGGTTTTCCGAGACGTTAATACTAATGACCTATCCTCAGGATTTGTCATCAGTATCTGATCGGTGGTGGTCTGACATCTGAGATCCCCGTCGATCAGCTGTCAGAGAAGGCAGTGGCACTCACAGTAGCTCCATGGCCTTCTTTCAACTTTTGCCAGTGACAACACATTCATCAGTCACATGGCCTAGGAGCAGCTTAGCCCCATCCAAGCACAGCCACTATACAATGTACAGTGTTGTACTTGGTGAGGTGAGAGGAGGCTTCTCAAACAGCTGATCAGTGTCGGACCCCCATCGATCAGATACTGATGACCTATCCTAAAGATAGGTCATCATTTGTAAAGTCTTGCAGAACCCTTTTAAGTTATTATGGGTATTGGGTTATTATCATGTAGTTGCTCACCTCATGTACATCTTCCTCATGCTTATTTTTTTCAGCTTGGACAATCCTGACCAATTTTCACCATATAAAAACCAATCTCTCTGGTTGGTTTCCATCCTGTATGAAGCACTTCCTGTTCCTGTATCCAACCAAACCCATGATGCACTTCTCCTTCCTCTGCCATGGCTCCAGCACCGCCCCTAACAACTCCCAGCTCGTTTATAGCTCCTCCCACCCCGCTAGTTACATAGACACTCCCATATTACTGCCCCACACGGACATATCATCATAGGAAATAAGGAGGAGCTGCATGGACATGGTCACGTGACCACAGCCCAAAATGGGAGATAGGAGCAATAAAGGTAAAGGAAATACATTACAAAATTACAGCTACCTTTGATAAACAATTATTTTATAGGATGTTGATGCCAACCAGAAAACTCCTTTAAATTAATAAAAGACAAGTCAATAGACAGTTTCTCCCATTGCTTCTATTACTGGAATGTTATCTGTACATGATTATACAGTTACATATTTTACATGTACTATGTGTGTAGCATTCTTAATTAATAATGCCTAATTGCCTAGCATTCAAACAAAAACCTCCATCTGCAGTTTAAAAAAACACATTGAGTCTAGTTCATATGAAAATGGATAAACTTGTTTGCGAGAAATACTATTTTGTATGACTTTTATACAGTCTTATAGGCTAAAACATGAAAACTCTTATGAAAGAGATGATTGGTATCTTTCTATATAGATTGGAATTGACCGTTGATGATTTGTTTCTATTAAAAAAAATGTTGCATTCCCATATTTGCCCAGAAGGTGGCAATATCCATCATTTAAATAGTTTCATAGGTTTTAAGGGGTTTTTTTTTGCCTTTGGTTTGTTTTTAACTCTAACACTCAATTTAATGTATTCCCGTGAAGAATTCAGAAAACGCCCCGTCCTTTTTTTTTTATCACTGCAGACAAGATTTCACAGCTTGGTATATGGTGAGATGGTGAGACAGGGTGACCTTTTCAAAATGTAAAGTTTACAGGATGACAGATAACACCAGGGTCTTTTGTTTTTCAGAATGACTATTTATGTGGAGGGTTTTCTAGTTCTTTAAATCCACATAAAATGTTGTACATTATAAATTTTAAAAGAGAGGTGACTGTAAAGGACCCATTACACGGGACAATATTATGTCATATATCATGAGGATATTAATACAGTTGAGTTTAGGAGGGCAACTGCAGCCGTTGAGCATCAACACATTAAAGGGGTTGTCTCTTGATGGACAATGGGGGCATATCGCTAGGATATGACCCCATTGTCTAATCGGTGCGGGTCCCACCGCAGGGACCCGCACCTATATCCAGAACGGAGGCCAGCAAGGTGGTGGCTGGAGGTCTCCGGTCCGGCCACCACCAAACTAGCTTCCCACAGAAATGAATAGGAGCATACCGCGCATGCACAGCCCCCGTTTTCATTCATTTCTATGGAGCCAATGGAAATAGCCGAGCCAACACAGCTATTTTCGCTGGCTCCATAGAAAATGAATGGAGGGCGGCTGCGCATGCGCAGTGCACCCTCCTTCACGTTCTGGGATCCGTTCTGGATATAGGTGCAGGTCCCAGAGGTGGGACACGCAACTATAGGACAATGGGGACATATCCTAGTGATATGCTCCCATTGTCCATCATGAGACAGTCCCTTTAAGTACCTGCTTGCGGCCATCAGGATAGCTTGGGTGGCCCCCTGAGCATCGGCTCACTGGGAAATTTCTCTGTAGGGAGTATGGGATGAGCGATCACTAATGCCATCGCTCCTCCCCATACGGACTTCTTGTTTTTACCAGCAGGAGATTATGTTTACACAGCACGATCTGCTGCCAGTAAACTATCATTTTGGCGTGCAGACAAACGATCCAATTACTTAGTTATCCCCTAACTTTAAAAATTTAGAGAAATGTGGTTTGTGCATCCATGATGTAAATGGTGGTGCCAGCTGAGGACTATTTGAAAGTACACCTGGCGAATACCTAGTGTGGAGTTGCGACTTTTTTGCAAGTTTTTAAAAAGTTGCACTTCATAAATGGGACACAAATGTGATCTACTCTGAAATCTCGGCCAACTTCAAAAAGTAGCGCGGAAAGGCACAGCTCACAAAAAGTCACAAAACTTTTCTCAAAATCCCACAGCTCTTGCAACATTTCCACTCCGAAATACTGGCATACCAGATTTGATGAAGGTCCTTCACAGTATCTTATGGAAGACCTTCATTCAACATTAGTCACTGCCAGGAAAATCTATGGTCAGCCGCAACTTCTCAGGCAATAACAAAGGTTATTTTGATGAGAACATGCCGTCAGAAAAAGATGTATTATTTAAATCACATTTTTTTATAGGGAAAATATTTTTTTTTAGAATTTTTGGTGATTTTGTTCAAATTTTCCATGTAACTTTCTATATTAAAAAAAAACAAACTCAAATTGTGCAATTTTCGTTCTGACCACTAGGCCTAATGATATGTTAAGACTTCCTGTTCTGTACGTATAACTTTCTGTAGTTATCACATTATCATCACAGTTCAGGAATACACTGACAATAACGCCTCTGTATAGATAACACAGGAAACATCATTCACAATAGGTGATATTACAGTTCATCTACTCCCTCCTGACCTCTGCACATAGAGTATGCCTAGAAAACTTATAGAAGTCATTGAGGTCCCTTCTTGTCCAGCCTAGTGGCCAGAGCAAAAAGTGCATGATTTTAAGCTTTTTTTCAGATATGAAAAATTTAAAAATATCACCAAAAATTCTGAAAATAATTTCAGAATAAAAATTCATAAAAATCTGATTTAAATACCGTAGGTCACTTTCTGATGACATTCCCTTTAAGTCTGTAGGTCTGTAAAGAATCGCTCCAGCTTGGTAATGAAGGCATACAGAAAAAAACAACACACTAAAAACAGTAATATACAAAGGTTGCATTCAGATGAGTGATTTAAAGGGCATCTGACAGCAGGTTTCACTCTTGGCTTTGGCTCACAAATACTGATGCAAAATACTGACCAAATACTGACCGTGTGAAAGATGCCTCAAATGGAAAAAATTGGACCAAAATTGTCAATACTGACATTTTCTCTGTGCAGACCACTGGAGAATTTGCGCATTGACTGTAATGGATCAGTGTTTGGTCTGTGTTCTGTCCATTCTTCACTCAGACAAGGTACAATATAGACATGGACACCAGTCATCTAAAGACAATCTAAGACTCATTCATTTCTAAGGAAGGGATGATTTTAAATAGGTTTTCCTTCCATCCCAGAGGCAAAATAGTACTTACTCCCATTCTTTCCGTCGTGCTTGGGGTGTGCTTTGCATCTTATGCGCCTGGTGAGCTTTTATGATATCCTTCTGTTCAATCAGGCCTCCTCTTCTCCTCTTTATTACATGAGGGCTCAATGGAAACTCAGACTCCACTCCGGTGGCCACCTCAAACATGCTGTTCCCCTCAAAGGGAAAGTGAGTCTCCGCCTCCTGCGCGCGGAGGTCGTACAAGGCATCGTAACTTGCAGTTCGTGATACCAATGTCTCAGAAATAGTATCTGGTTCCAAAAGGTTGCAAGAGTGAGTAGCTTGGGTTAAACCCAATCGGTGCTTCCGCCAAGTCTCAACTTCTGGCAGGGCCAGGACATACCTTTGAGTGTCGACATCCAAGGTAGATATTCCTAGCGTGCTGGAGTGGTCAGGCTCGGTGAGCGTGTGAGCGCTAGTTGAGCAGGAGCTTAATCCTAGCATCTTTAATACCATCCGAACACATCTCTCTGCAGGAAATACAAGAGATGGAAGTTACAATAGTATTGACTGACATCGACAGGGATTATTCATACTCAACTTTAACCTTTCTCCCTTAACAACCACACTGCCATAATAGGTTCTTGAGATTTGTTGTACGCTACGCTCGTATAGGCAGAAGGAAATATCACATAGGAGGTGCACATGGTTAAGAATCAAACATAATAGGATATTGCTCCCGAAATGTGAGTTTTATCATTGCATGTTGAATAAGATGGGAGATGAAGGCTGTTTAACGAGCATGTTCTAGGGCTATAGGGTCGTGAGTCTTATGTGACAGAGAGATGGGTCATGGACAGTGGCGTACATAGAAAAGTAAGGGCCCCATAAACAAGGATAAAACCAGGGCCCCCCACACAGGATAAAAGGGTTTCTGTCTAAACCCTTTTCAATGACTCTTGGGACATTTTTTTCCACGGCCTCGTTTGCTAAAAGTTGTTCTTCAGAGGGTAGAGTCCCCACCAAGTTTTCACCTCTAGTAGAAGAGGGGATAATCCCAACTGGGCCTCCTCTTGCCCTGCGCCCCATAGAAGTCGCATGGTCTGCCGCTATGGTAGTTACGCCCCTGGTCATAGATCACATACACAGGAAAAATGTATACAAAAGTAAAAACTTGATGACATAAATGCAGTTGTTACGATTTGCTTTTCTGTCTATGAAATAGAGTTTATTCTTTGAACTTCTCAGCACTCTGTGGCACTGTAGGGGTTAACTCGTTCTTGCTCTGTGTAGAAGTGCTAGGCCGTTTGGTGCTGATCAGCCCTGCTGTATAGGCTTGGCTGTGTGTCCCACCTCTTGCCAGTGCAATAGGTCTCAATATATCTGCCAGGTCACCCTGCATGTACCAGAGATATGATCCATTGGTCTATCTCAGTACTTGTTTGTCGTCTAACCTGTACCTGTGACCTTGATCTGTTCGTCGGCCTGTATTCTGGCCTGGTTCCGTCTGTCCTGGCCCTGTACTGTCTTTGGATTTGCATGTACTCTGCCTAACCTCAGCCTGGTTCTGTCTGTGTCCTTTGCCTGTTCCTCTGGTGTCTCTGACCTCCATGGGTCAGCTGCCAACTACATTGGGGACTATTCCAAAAAGTGGTGGACTGGTGGCTCACCTGCAGCAAAGACTAGATCCCTGTATACAGGACAATGCAGTTAGTCAAAACAGTTAGTCAAACCAGTTAGTTGGCACGCCCATTGTCCGTAACAGTGGTCTTTAAGCAACCGGTTATTATTACACATTGGAAACTGGTGACAATGGAAAATACAGTATATAGCAGTATTATATTGTGAGTATACAGCTACAAAATGCTAGATCTCTGCACATCTGGTACTCTTTTTGGCTACTTTCACACTTGCGTTGTTAATTCTGGAATTGAAGTCAAGGAGGCGGTCTTATCAGTGATTGACAGCTGTCTGTGTATACACAGTCATAGCGGGAAGGCTGTCAATCACTAATAGGATCGCCTCCTGGACTTCAAGGCCCAGAATAAGCAGAGATATAAATGTATAAATTACAAGTTATACTGAATCTTTCCCCATTAAACTGTATATTAATCTGCTCAGCTCCTCCTGCTCTATAACCTGCTGCCTTCCACTCAGATATCATGTTGATCGTGACAGGTTCCCTTTAGGGACCTTTCTTTGCCCTAACAATTCTATATACTGCATATTCTTACCAAAAAGAATTTATATATTTTCGCTGCCACACTTTACTACGCATGCATATCAAATGCATGTAGATCTTATTAGCATTTCTAAGAAATCGACTTCTATGGCAAATTAAAATGGCAGATCTGTTTAACAAATCACCATAGTAACACCTGAAGCCAATTACTGTAGATGCATAGGGGAAAAAAGGTGTATGAAGAAAGAAATCATAAAATATAAGCAAATTGAGCAAATTATAAAAGTCATGCCCTTTACAGAACGATCAACGACTCTTCTATGCAGCAGCTGAGCAGAAAAGTTTGTATTATTACAGCTTTTATTCTATTCATAATTTATTTTGTCTATTACAGATCAAAAGTAAAAGATTGCAGTGTCCTCTGACTACACGTAAGAAATTTGTTTTAAGGGGAAAGGAGCATTACTGAAGTCATTGTGAAAAGACTCTCATTACAGTAAAGGAAAATTGGCTTAGTTGCCCATAACAACCAATCAGATTCCACCTTTCATTTTCAAAAGGAGTTGTGAAAAATGAAAGGTGGAATCTGATTGGTTGCTATGGGCAACTAAGCCAGTTTTCCTTTACACCAGTTTTGAGAAATCTCCCCCATTGTGTGCGAAGTGGCCTGGAGGCATTTTCTGCTGGTTCATTTTGGCCCATTTGGGTGTTTTTTAGTCAATGCTTACCCCATGCAGCTAACCCACAGATGTATATACAGTATTATACTAGCTAATAGTAAATGCAGGAGCATAGCTGTAGGGGGTGCAGAGGTAGCAGCGCTACTGGGCCCAGGAGCCTGAGGGGGCCCAAAGACCCTTGTGCCGTGTAAGAAGGATACTGGTATTATAGAAAGTCCATGCTGGTCAAGTTACACCTCTGACTGGATGGAAGGTGTTAGGTCAAGAATTTGGCATGGGGGGGAGTGCCATTTCAATTTTTGCTATGTGATTCCTGTCCCTGGCCACGAAGCTCTGAGGGAAGGTGGACCTAGGCTGAACTCTTGCACCAGGGCTCATGAGCCTTTAGCTATGCCCCTGAGTAAATGCATTGGTAATATTAAGAATTCATTAAGGGGGTTATCCAGGTAAGGGTACACAGAGTCAGCTTTAGGTGTGCAACATGTGCGGTGGCAGGTGACGCTTTATAGTTGCAGAGTCAGTGGATGTGTGCTCCAAACCTCCCACTAGTTTCCATTTCTCAGCACGTACTCTTCCTCTGCATTCCTAGGTTGCACTGGTGGAAACAAAGGATTCCCAGGGACAAGTCCACAAATCCTACTAAAATTCATTGTTAGGACGCCTTCACAAGCTCAGGATTTTGTTGCAGAATTTTCTGAGACTGAAAATCAGTTCCATTCACCTGAATGGAACTTGCAGAAATCCATGTGCTTGCTGCCCCATTTAACTGAATGGAACTGATTTTCAGTCGCAGAAATTCTGCAACAAAATCCACAGTGTGTGAAGGCACCTTTAAACTGGACACTAGCTCAGGTGAATGTAGTGATACCTTTCATCTAGCGATCCGTTGATTCATTCTGAAGAAAAAGTACTTTTAATCCATATGCAAATAGATAGATAAGTGCACCGAGGGCGG
The DNA here is from genome assembly GCA_900303285.1 of Rhinella marina. NCBI lineage: Eukaryota > Metazoa > Chordata > Amphibia > Anura > Bufonidae > Rhinella > Rhinella marina. Next base: position 46,848 of record ONZH01009773.1, on the reverse strand, counting down.
GCTCAAGCTACACTGTGTACACTGTGTACCCTCCTGCTTTCTCTGTCAGCCCCTCCCTCTTGACAGCAGGTTGCTGCGTCGTCATCTTACCTGTTCCTGTCAAGCAAGGAGAGGGAGAAGATCTGTCGGAGGGAGCAGGAGGAGCACAGAGTGGCTTAGGCCCGCCCTCAGTGCACTTAACCGCTCATGTAATAAAAGTACCTTTTCTTCAGAATGAAGCAACAGATCGCTCATCTGAGCGAGCCCTACAAGGCCCTACATTGTTTACCTGCTTGCCATTGACATTGCAGCGGTGAGCAGGTGTAATTACAATCCATCCCATTCACTTCTTTGGGTCGTTTCTTTCCTATTCAAGTGTCTATTACAGAGCTGTCCCATTGAAGTGAAGTGCCGGATAGGTCATCAATATTAAAAGCCCTGAAAAACTCCTTTAATAGAACTAAAATACCATATTTTTCGCTTTATAAGACGCTCCTGATGATGAGACGCACCACAGATTTTACAGTAGGAAAATAAGAATAAAAATATTTTTCATCACACCTCATATCAGACCCCTCCATATATTTCAGGACATCACATCAGACCCCCATATCAACCCTCCATGTCAGAACCCTATCAGCCCTCCATGTCAGACCCCCATCAGACCTCAGATCAGCCCATCAACCCCCAAATCAGCCCGCTGTGTACCCATCAGACCTCAGATCAGCCCACTGTGCCTCCATCAGACCTCAGATTAGTCCCCATATCAGCCCACTGTGCCCCCAATATCAGCCCACTCTGCCCCATGAGACCTCAGATCAGCCCCTCTACCCCCATCAGACCTCAGATGAGCCCCCATATTAGATGACTGTGCCCCATCAGACCTCAGATCAGCCCACCCAGCCCCATAAGGATAAAATAAAAAAAACTCTCTCACCTCTCCTGCACCGCGGCTCCGCTCCGGGTCCGGCGCTCCTCTGTCTTCTCCTGCCGGCACTGCACTGTCACCTGACTGCGTGCAGCGTCAGGTCATAGTGCGCGCAGTATGTCCTGACGCTGTATGCAGTCAGGACAGTGCAGAGCCGGCCCGGAGAAGACAGAGGAGCGCCGGAGCGGAGCCGTGGCACAGGAGAGGTGAGAAAGTTTTTTTATCCTTATGGGGCTGATTGGGCTGATCTGAGGTCTGATGCGGGTCCTGGCACCTAATATGTACTAGTGAGAGCTTTCATAATGGAAGCGCTCACTTGTATTCGCTTTATAAGACGCACAGCAATTTCCACCCTACTTTTGGGGGGGGGGGGGAGTGCGTTGTATAAAGCGAAAAATACGGTATATGTTTTTTTATTGCATAATAAACATATATTTAAAATGTTATCTTTCTCTGTGAATAGTACTGATTGTTTCCTGCGCTTATGGTTCTGTTTCTTCAGTCTCTTTACTGTCAACCAAATGTCAGTCTCTCTATGAATGCCTATGAGATGCACATCGAGAACTTTATAGGCCTGTACAGAACCGAAGAGGGGCTGAAAATTCTGGAAGAAAGTTATCAGTAAGGGAATTAAGTGCACAACTATTTTCCAAATGGAAATTACAAACTGAAGAAAAGATTTAGAAATTTCCTGGAGAGTTTCTTTAAACAAAGTTGATATAATTGTCTGTGTGGCTTTACAGTTCAGTGGATACTGACAATGGAAAATGATTATGTGACTAGTTAAATGCAATAGCTCACCAGGAAATTCACTGTAAGGGCTCATGCACAAGACCGTATGTGTTTTGCGGTCCGCAAAAAACGGATCCACAAAAAATACGTCCTTGTGCATTCCGTATTTTGCGGAACAGCTGGCTCCTAGTAGAACAGTCCTATCCTTGTTCGTAATGCGGACAATAAGAGGACATGTTCTATTTTTTTGCGGGACGGAAATACGGATATACGAGGGCAAATACGTAGCAACTCGGTCACATATGCCGAATGTAATGATACCTTTTACTTAGCGATATTGACAATGAAAGAGAGCAAAACAGAAGTGTTTTCCTCCGCTACTGAGAACCTATGACGGATCTCAATAGCAGAAAAGGAAAGCGCAGGTGGGAGAGTAGCCTTTGGGACCTTGCAGACGAGCGTGAGACACGCACGTCTCCTTCATCGCGGGCCCTGGATTGAACTCCCGGCACTGAACGGGGTTACATAGCATTATACTGATTTATGATGCTATGTAACTCTTACAGTTCTGGAATGTGTTGGATAACACTAACAGCATTATTATCATCAGAACAGAAAACTGCAGCACTCCCAGGTCTTTGAAACAATCCTTCTTTAATCACCACTCAGTGCGACGTTTCGACCCAAATCGGTGTTTTTCAAGTCTTTTTCATGCTTGAAAAAGACTGATTTGGGTTGAAACGTCGCACTGAGTGGTGATTAAAGAAGGATTGTTTCAAAGACCTGGGAGTGCTGCAGTTTTCTGTTTTGATGATAATGATCACTGGGGGTATATTGGACTGATAGCCATCACTGACGGCACCACCACAGATTGGACTTTTGAGGATCCGTAAGTGCTGCTATGATTATTTACTAACAGCATTATGTTAGTGTAATCCACTAAGGGTGTGTAAGGGTTACATAGCATCATAAATAAGTATAATGCTATGTAACCCCGTTCAGTGCCGGGAGTTCAAGCCAGGGCCCGCGATGCAGGAGACATACAATTTTCAGACCTAACATGGCCGCAACTATAATAGAATAGGCCTATTTTTGTCCACAATTGCAGCCAAGAATAGGACATGCTCTATCTTTGTTTTGCGGGGCCGCGGAACAGAACCATGGATACGGACAGTGCACAGTGTGCTGTCGGCATCTTTTGAGGCCCCATTGAAATGAATGGGTTCGCACCCGTTCCGCAAAATTGCAGAATAGATGCGGACTCATTCATACAGCCATCTGAATGAGCCCTTAGTAAGTGCCTTGTATTAACTTTCTCTACAGCAGGGGTCAGCAACCTCCGACACTCCAGGTGTTTGGAAACTACATCTCCTATCATGCACACTTGCTTGGCTGTTCTCTGAACTTCCACAGAAGTGAAAGGAGCATGCTGGGAGTTGTAGTTTCACAACAGCTGGAGTGCTGAAGGTTGCTGATCCCTGCTCTACAGGATAAATGCCATTTGCTGAAGTGAGACAACCCCTTTAACTGAATGATATTCTCTCCAACAGCTGAACTTCAATGACCAAGAAAGAGGGGGGCGCATTCGAAAACCTCTGTCTTCAGCACAAACTGAGCTGGTCACTCTTCTTTAAGAGACCTACCCCTGTAAGACCATTTTTCAATGTAATTTCACATTGTAATCTCATTGTGTTATGTAATAAATCTTTTTTCAAGAAATATGATCATTCTAATAGTTTACCCAAAATACCGGTGGGAGTTGAAGCCAGGAGGTATTTCTATTCACTGAATTCCACTCAAGTTCACCTGATTTCCGCACACGGTAATTTAATCATCCCACTGACACCAACCACCCTCCACCTGCCCCTTTATTGAACGCACAAAGTAACAAAACTGGGAATTATCTCCCTCTACAGCAGTCAAACAAGTCATATTCTGAGAAAGATTACAGCTGCTTTGTGCTAGAATTAACACCTTCCACTGCTGCTCTTCGCCTTTTGCGTTTTTTCTTTTTGTAATCCACATCCAGTCCATGTCATCAAGCAGCCCTTGTAATGCTCTTATTAAAGGGGTTGTCCATGTTATTGTTATATTAATGCAAAGTGCCTGGGTCATGATAAAATAATCAAAGCATTGCCACTGGCTTTCCCAGCCCGTCCCGATCCAGCACTGCAGCCCCTTCCTCTCCCAGGGCTGCAGCCGATGACACATTGTAGTGTTGAGCGAATCAAAGTATCTGAAGTGGACTTCGATATGAATTTCAGGGAAAATTCGATTCACCGCAAAGCTGAATTTCCTCGTGCCTTGTGGTAACTAATCAATTTTGCCTGAAATGACGGTAAAGAAAAATCATGCTCACCTAATCCATTTGAGGGCGAAGATGCCGCCGTGGCCTCCTTGATCGAAGATCCAGCGTAGAATTTTGTGTGCGATGACATATAATGTCAAAACGCTAGCCAGCACAATGATGTCATAACGCACTCCGTGAGATTTTGCATGGAATCTTCAATCAAGATGGCTGTGGCAGCCTCTTCCCGCTCAAATGGATAAGGTGTGTATTTTTTATATTTGTTTAACCAATTAACCCTTTAACTGATTAACCCTTCCTCTCCCAGGGATGCAGCCAGTGACACATTGTAGTTAGTGTTGAGTGAATTGAAGTATGTGAAGTGGACTTCAATACGAATTTCAGGGAAAATTCACCGCAAAACCGAATTTCCTTGGCCGCAAAGCCAAATTTCCTTGTACTTCATGGTAACGAATTAATTTTGCCTGAAATGGCGGTTAAAAAAAACAAAAAAAGAAAACATGCTCACCTCATCCAGTTGCCGCTGCGGCCATCTTGATTGAATATCCAGAAAGAAATCTTGTGCGTGGTGACGTATGTATGACATCATCACACACCGCACGAGATTCCATGCAGGATCTTCAATCAAGATGGCAGCGGCGGCCTCTCCGCGTTCAAATGGATAAGGTGACTATTTTTTTTAACCGATTAACCCTTCCTCTCCCAGGGCTGCAGCTAGTGACACATTGTAGTTAGTGTTGAGCGAATCGAAGTATCCGAAGTGGACTTTCATACAAGTTTCAGGGAGAATTCAATTTGCAGTGAAGATGAATGTCCTTGTGCTTCGTGTTAACAAATCAAATTTGCCTAAAATGGCCATAAAAAAAAAAATTTGCAATATTTGTACTTTTTCTAGCAAGAGGTCTTAAAAAGTTTTCACAGCCCCGCCCCCCGCTTGTGATGTCACTGTATAGGAAACCTAACATGTAGTCCTTGAGTTAAGCCTGATGTACATAAAAAATGTTAAATTCTTTGTCTACAAATATATTTACATGCTCCATTTGCTCACAACAGGCCTGAGCTTTGAGGATACAATCACACATTGCAGCAACTGTACACGGTCAAAGCCCACCTGCAATGGCAAATGGCCGCATGACCCATTGCCTGCCTTGGGTGCATTGGGTTCCATGGAATTGATATTTGCACCACTAACCTACTAGAACAGGTTTTTAAAGAGGACCTGCCCCCTCTCCTGACATGTCAGTTTCAGTAACTACTTGCATTCCCCATGTAATAACATTCTGAATCATCTATTCTTAAAACTCAATGTTGTTCTGTTTCTCTGTTATTCCTACTAGAAGTTTATAAATGAATTGCCTGCGGTCTGCAATAAAGATCCATCTTGGTGGTACCAGTTGAGGGTGTTTCCCTGTACAGTCTGATACCGGCAGCACTGATTGGATAGCGCAGACAGTGCAGTGACACATCCCCACCTGGTAACACCCAGATGGACCTTTATTCATAGACTTCTAGAAGGGACAATAGAGGAACAGCATGGTATAGAGTCATAAGAATAGATGCATCAGAATTGTCAAATCACGTGGAATGCTATTATTTACTATAATAGGATGCACAAAACCTGGGGATTTTTCTTGTTGTGTCATGTACTGCCCTCTAAGGTCCTGCACCAGACATAACATTATGTGCTTTGCTCTGAGAGTTTTTTAAAAAGGGTTGTCCCACAAAAAATATTCTACAGCTTTTAAACCAACACCTGGATCTGAATACTTTTGCAATTGCATGTAATTAGAAAAGTATTATAGCTACAGAGTTATTCACTGAAATCTATCTGTATAGCGCCACCTGCTGTTCGTCTATATCTAATTTCTCTGTCCGACTCACTGAGATGGAAGCACATGCCCAGTTCCATCCTTCAATGACCACCAGCTGCAGCAGACAATACACATCCCTTGAGAAAAGAAGACACACCACATGAGCTGCCAGCGTCAAATAATTCTAGCAGAACAATGAATGGAGAGATCTCTGGATCCACATGAGCTACAGGGCTGGTTCTAGAAAGAGGTTGTCTACTAGATTATATATGTTTTTCATTTTTACATTAATCATAACCCCTTTAAGTAAAATTTAATCCAGTCGTATTGCCACTACAAAGAATTCAGAGGCAAGAATGAAATTGTGTGTGGGGGGGTAGTTTTTCTCATTACTAAGAGCACTTAGTATGCATAGTAGCTGTGCGGCGTATAATCCTCATAGTACCCCAATCAAGGCCTCTCAGGCAGCCAAGCAAATTTTGTGTGCTCAGCTCACAAAATGCACTGATTGAACAGTTTGAGGATACCATCAGGGAAAAATCCTAATATGAAAACGCACTGTATTGCCACCTGTGATATATATATATATATATATATATATATATATATATATATATATCATCTTGTAAATTGTAAGCTCTTGTGGGCAGGGTCCTCTCCCCCTCTGTACTAGTCTGTTAATAGTTTGTTGTCTACTGTATTTTTATATAACGTATGTGTAACCCCCCACCACCACCACCACCACCACCTTTATGTACAGTGCCATGGAATTAATGGTATTGTCAAATAAATAAATAATAATAATAATATACCACGTATTACAAAACTAAACCTAGGGGAATATTTATTCCATTACTGACATGAATATGGAAATGTTAGGAAGAGATCTTAGTTGAGCTGTCCATGAATCTCACTCCCTGTATATTCCAATTGTCACAAGACATTCACATTTGTGGCCTACACAAGGCTAAAGGGATGATAGTCACTACAAACGTGGTATTTGTCAGTTTAGGATCAGAGTCCCCCTAGTCTCGTTGTATTAATTGGCATCTAAAGGGTGATAGTTTCCCACGCTAGTTTATTCTCTAGGTCTGAGGAGCTAGCTGTCACCTGTAAGGAACAGTTACATTCTGGAGAGATCATTAAGACAGAACAGCCAGGGTAATATGTGCCGCTATGACATCTAGCACTACAGCCCAGGTTCTCTTCAATCCTGTATCCCCCCTTGTTCTCAAACACCTTTCCCTAGAGGAAACCCTTGAAGCTTTCCTTCCAAAGTTTACCAGTGTTTAGATTTGAGAAATGTATTTTTGGAAGTGTTCCCCAGACAAAAGAGACAGCGAGAAGTCAAGTGCTTATTTGAAAAGGATGCTTTTCCTCAGCCGCAGGTTTGCTTCAATTCTCCTTTTTAGATTCATTGTATTAGATATCATTGCATCTTCTTGCTTTATTGTGCTTGTCTGATAGATGCGGCAATAGGCAGAGGTAAATGTTTGTATTGTTTGAGGAGCTTTGTATTCACCATTCAGAATACAATAATGCAAGAAATACAAGGAAAATGCTTTTTAATTCTAATTATAGAAAAAGCACAGAGATAAAATAGCAGTCGTGGTTTATAGAACAGTTCATTGTTACTTTTTACTTTTGAAATACAAATTACATTTCAATCGTCTTGTATAGATATTATGCCTATGGGATGTCAATTAGTGAGTCGGCAAAATTTTTGGTGAAGTGGAGGCTGTCTATGTATGGTCAGTTTTCACTTCCAGGAGAACATAAGTCATATCTACCTTCATACATTGCAATACATAGGGAAGATGTCACACAGGGCTGCTGGCTGCTGAGAGGGCCACAGTTATCATAGGAAAATCATATGAACCTTTGCCGTGGTTAAAGGAAATTCTAGCTATTTCTCTACATCACATGCCTACATCTCTCACCATGACCCCTTCAAATGGCTAAGTTGTCTGAATGATGAGAGTCAAACACCCACCAATATGATACTAATCACCTATCCTAAGAATGGGTCATCAATCTATAAATTAGTACATAAGTTTAAAAAAATGTTTGCATAATCGCTGTGCTTCTTTGTACAGATGTTTTTGGGCTTCATTAAAGTCTCTTTTCAGCCTTTGTCAGCTGCACAGCTAGATGCATTTCACTCAGAAACACAGGGCATCTCCCTTCTGTGAAATCTGCCAGCACTGTACTGCTGTGATGTCCTTTCCCTTACTTTTTACTATGTTTGTTTTCAGCTCACAGAACAGATAAGAAGGGGGAATTCAGACTCACAGAGATACGGGAGGCTCCTATAATCTTTTAAAAAGTTGTATAGAAGAAGTTATTTTATCAGGATCACAGCTAACTCTGACATGCCCCCAATTCCTTTCTGCTGTCTTCTGCATCTCTAATACTAGAGACACAGATCGTGCATGACAACAGGCAGTTACATGCAAATTGGGTGGAAGTGAGGCCCCTAGTGGCCATTGCGTTACAGTTTTTTGCAGGTATATTTTTTAAAAAGTGATTTAGAAATTTGCTAGTTAAATCATTCTGAAATGAAATTGTGTGAAAATGCAGTGAGTCTTTAAGTCCTTGAAAATATCTTTAACATGGGAAATCCCTTTGTTTAGCTGTGAGATAAACATCATTTCAGGTGTCTAGCAACCACTTACCCACCTCTCCTTACTGCAGTAAACATACACCCTCAGAGGATCTGAGCATGTATATTTATGGAAAAGATAGCTGTCTGCCAAACTCAGCTCAGTTTTATGCCTTGCATGTAAGAGGATGGAATGATGCTCAAATCAGTACCTCATGTCTTAGGTGAAGGAAAACTGAGCCGAGGAAAGATGGGAGGGAGGAATTCTTGACATTGGGGGAGGGACGGTAGTTTTTTCCCTTACGGAGAGTGCCTAGTATGCATAGTAGGTCTGCGGAGTGTAATCCTCATAGTACCCCAACCAAGGCCTCTCAGGCAGGCAAGCAAATTTTGTGTGCTCAGCTCTGAGTTCTGGGTATGAAAATGCACTGATTGAACAGTTGGAGGCTACCACCAAAATCTTTACTGGAAAAAATAAAGGAAATTGATCTATAAAGCACAAGTATGGCAACAGATAAAAAAAAATACTTATTTTTAAAAAGCACTGATTGAAATGTTTGAGGCTAACACCAAAAACTTACTGGAAAAAGGAAATAGGGGAAAATTAATGAAGGACAAGGAGATAGGTATACATTTGCATTCTAGAGATCAGCAAATCAATTATATCCATTAGGAATTAATTCTGAATTTTCAAAAAAATGTGGAAACCCAGATATATTCAGGCAAATCAAGAGAGAAGTTCACAAGTTTCACAACATGTGAAATTCAGCTTTCTTTCTGAAAGGATTTTTAAAAATTCTAAATTTTTCACAACTATAGCATAGCCATCCAATCATTGTTCAGTCTTTTAAGCACACTTATTGTACATAACATAACTATGAGAATAGCTACACTATCCTCACAACTGTAAATAGCTGTACCTGAATCTACCTTTTTTAAAAATTCAGCGAATCAGACCCAAAAAATTTCAAGAAATTCACTCATCTCTAATAGATAGATGAATAGATATATACATTTAAGAGTAAGTTACTGCATGGGTTCACATACTGTAAAGCACAATCAATGTCGTAGATCAGATACATATAAAGAGGTGTGATATTACAGGATGTGACTCACACATGCCGCAAGGTCCAAACCATTTATTATACTGGATAATTTGATCAAATAAATTACAGAAAAACATGAAAATTGAACCGTTACACATTTCAGCATGAACGAATGAATCATTTTATATTACAGAAAAGCAATAAAACTGAACAACTAATACCAGCTTTATATTAGTAAAGCAATATTAACCTAATGTGATTACTGTTTAATGCATACAGTATGTAGCGACATAACAGATTAGATAGATAGATAGATAGATAGATAGATAGATAGATAGATGATAGATACTGTAGATAGAGAGATAGATCGATGATAGATACTGTAGATATGAGAAGACACAACCCATTATGATCAAACTTTTATAATTTAAAGGTTCAGGTTTCAACCCATCAGGGCACATTTTTAACTGTTCTAAAGTCAGAAAATGAAAGATATGCCTGCTTTAGTGAGTGTTGATTTTAACAATAATTTGCACTATTTTCAGGCTTTTAAAGGGTATTTCGGCCACTTAGATCTTTTTAGGCGGCTGCAGGGGGTACAGAGCCCCTGTTCTCGTGATCCGTGGGGGTCCTAGCGGTAGGATTAGAGATTAGCAAAGTTTTGAAAAATCTGATTTGTCAGCTTCACCAAAGTTGGCCATGGAATTTGATTTTTTTACCAATTAATTTGTCACAAATTACTATAAATCAGGTATACAAAGGCCATTCTTCCTTAGGGTTCGGCCACACAGAGCGTGACAAAGCTGCGGGCAAGTTGCGGCCATGATGCAGTGAAGAACCGCACAACCAATTAGCCTGCAACTGCCTTTCATTTAATAATGAAGGCCACACTGTATAATCCTTCTTCATTGTTAATAGCCGCACAGCACCTTTAATGGACCTTTAAACAGGGGCTGTTGCTGGCATGGGGTTTGGCTGGTTAATGCATATTATTGCTGTTCTGGCCTGCAACTTCCTGCAGGTTATGTGACAGTAAGCACTGAATATTAATTAGCTCTGGCATACTGACTTCTCCAAACCCAACGCTCTCCTGCCCTTGTTCTGCCATCTGATTTTCCTCCTTTTCCACATCATCTAATATCGATGAGAATCAGGAACATTCATCTACTCCTGTCTCTGCTTCTTGCTGACTTTTCTAGGACATGGAGACTTTGAAGGATGATTTAAAAGAAGTAAAGCCAGCAAAAGATGATGATGGTCATCATTATGACCTGGCCCCCCTAAGGGGTCTAGACTGAATGGTATTGGTTGGCACACTAGGTCCAGAATAATAAAGGCTTCCATCTTATTGGTGTTGAATTGCATATCATAGTTTACAGCTGATGTAGAAATAAGTAAATGTAGGAATAAATAAATAAAAGTGATACAGAATAAGCACTGCCTCTGCACTCTCCCTGCACTCTCCCTCTTCAACATTCTTCTATTAATAATTTTCAGCAACACTGTCCCTAGTGCATGAGCACTTGCCTTGTTCCTTCCTATGCTCATCTCACAGGACAATGGCAGAGACTGCACAGGATGAGTGTTTTATAGGGCTGTGACATCATAAGTGATGGCTACCTGTGAAATGGCTTGCTGCATGGCATTATGGGTGACCCCTCATTCCCAGGCTTGTCTCCTCTACACTTACTTTCACTTTGTAACACATGCACCTTGTAACACTTAACACGTGCACCTGTCATTTTAGGAAAACCTGATTTGATACCACGAAGCGTGAGGACATTCAAGCTTTTTTCAAATCGAAGCTTTCCTATACTTCGGACCGAATTACTTCGAATGCTTTGCTCCACTCAAAAATAGGTAGGACCCTCAGTGATCTTATAATTATCTCCTATCCTGTGGATAGAAGATAACTTGTAACAACCGGAATACCCTTATAATAAACCCTGACCACTTTTTCAACTTCTGGTGAATGCAGAGTAAACAGTGAAAAGTTTTCCCAATTTATGACTCTTTGCAGATGTTTGAAATTTTGACTTTTTGGTGATTATGGAGTAGGAAGATAATGTCAGTCACACTCCATAGGGCAAATATAGTATTACATACCAGCCAATGAAATAAATAGCTGAACTATATAATACATGGAGGCTTGGGTCCTCCAGAATGACAGCCACTTATTGTTAGAGGCTTTCCTCTCTGGTTTATGGGGAAGGGTCCAGAACAAGGCATCATTACATGGGGTTAGAGAGTATAAGGTGATTTATTATAAGGTTCCCCCTCTTAAAGTGGTTCCATTCTCAAATAGCAAGAATCGCCATTTCTTAGCAGTAAAAATATAAAGTGAGTTAAATTTCCATTTGAACTATATCATATTTCTCCATTAAACGCTAATCGCCTAAACCCATCACAGTCACAATATTATTTTGCACATATCTGAAGCTGCTTGGGATATGTAATGCCTCAGCTCGATTTCAAATAAAGAGGTGTTAATTAGGGAAGCCCGAAAACAAAGGACTGCCACAGTGACAAACATTTCTCACAAAAGCCTGATTTACAGCAAAATGAAATATGTTCTTTCCCAGCCAGTCATAAGTTCTAATTTATTGGAGTAGTCTGGGTAACAGCGTTGTTTGTCTTTTCTTTCCCGAACAATAGAATAAGAAAAAAATTCAGCAAGTCTCTTAATACAATTACCGATGAAACAAAATATGAATGTCAACAGCAATGCTAATGGCAACCAGAAAAACGGAGGGGATGCTGTGTTTTGTTTAAAAAAAATGTTCATAATTCAGTGTTACATTAGAGGTGTATTGTTCGGCTCTCCAGTTCTCTAACCAACAAGACATAGATATGAGTAATGTACATCCTGCATCATTTTGCTGCCTCACCACCAATCAATTGTTGTCCCATGATGACCTCTATTTTACTTTTACAACATATCAATCAGTTACAGGGTGTCTTCAGGAACCCCCATAATTGCCAGGAACAAACAGCCCCCATGGAACTGGAGAGCAGGAGGAACATGTGCTGTCCCTTTATATAGACTTGAATAGGAGAATTAGAAATAGTCGACCATGCTCAATCAGCTGCAGCCCCACGTCTGATGGGGTGACTAAGGGACACTCTGCAACAATGGATGAAAAGGTTGGACCCCTCCACCCAATATATTTTTATAACCTGTATGTGGGACAACCCCTTTAACATTGAGAGAGACTAATATGCTACTCTGGGTTTCATCCCCCAAACAAACTTTTTGTGATTTATTTTGGGCATAAGAGAGCCTAGGATGCTACTCTGGGTTTCTCTGTAATATAAATGCCTTGTCTGGGACATACTCTTTTTCATTACAGAGAGCGCCTAGTATGTGTAGCATGTGTGCAAAGTATTGTAGGCCAGGGAATGCCACTCTGGGTTTCTGGGAAGGATATTCAAATTAGCTTTCCTAAGTATATGCAGATGTAAGATGTGCTACTATTCATATATTTTTTCCCAGAAACCCTGAGGAACATTGATTGGGTTATGATACTCCTCATGCATACTTGGTGCTCTCCATAATAACAGATAGTACCCCAACCAAGGCCTCTCAGGCAGCCAAGAAAAGTTTCATTGCTTAGCTTTTTCTAGGATAGTTACCAAAACAAAGCTGGATTCCTGGTATGAGACAGTTTTCATTTTCTTTTGGAAAGGAAACTAACTTGCATGTCTCTTTTCCAGAGAAGCATCATGTGAAGATGAAATCACAGCAGTGGATGAGAATCTTATTATCAAGAAGCACTGATTGAACACTTTGAGGCTACCCCCAGGCGTCCATCTTATTAGGAAAACGCACAGATGGAACAATTTGAGGCAATCAGCAAAAAAAATAGTGGGAAAAAAGTGACCTATGAAACACAAAGGAAATTAATCCAGAGTTTTAAAAAAAAATTGGATTTTAACTAGAGATGAGCAAACTTCAAATTTGTTTCTGCTCCAATTCATCAAACTTTTTGAAAAGTTCGATTCAGACGTAAATTAATTCTGGACTAATCAAATATGCTTCAATTAGCCTAAAATTGGTTAATAGCACCTCCTAGTTTCCTAAGACTGATATTTTTTTCTAAAAAGCCTCACTAAATAAACATCACTCTCTCTTTCTCTCAGTCTCTGTCTCATTTGCCCTGTAAAGAATCACAAAAAGTTTGATACGATCCAAACTTTTTAGGAAATTCGGGATGAATCCTGAATCTAATAGAATCAATTCACTCATCTTGAATTCATATGTATTTTACAGGTTAGGGCTTGTTCACACATCAGTTATTTCCATCAGTTATTTCCATCAGTTATTGTGAGCTAAAACCAGGAGTGGAGGCTACACAGAGATAAGGTATAATGAAAAGATCTGCACCTGTTCAGTGTTTTTGACCCGCACCTAGCTTTGGCTCACTATAACTGATGGAAATAACTGATCAAATAACTGAAGTGTGAACAAGGCCTTATATGTACAACTGATTTACTGTACTTGGAGGCAAAGGCAAAACCCATGCTTTAATGTGTGCATATTATTATTATGATGATTATTATAATATGATACCATATAAATAAACAATAAACAATAAAAACTTTCGCAACACCTCCAAATAATGAATATATGCCATATTTTGCCAAGACAAAAACATTTGATGAAGGGTTGTGTGAGCTACTGAGGGTCCGGCACACAGAAATGCATATGGCACATTCACCAGTCTGGCCTGTTCACACTTACAGAGTATTAACTGCCACTGGGTTACATGCTGCATGTGTGACAGGTCAATGCTGCGTTCAGGGATTGACTGCAGTAGTGATGTGGTGTCTGTCAACAGGATGTTGATGCCACAGCATCGTGGAGCTAAGGAGACAGCCTGGGAGCAATGGTGCCATAACCCAGCAGCAGGGGCCAGGTAGGTATGAATCCCACCGTGGGTTGGCCCCTCTCTGAGGCCTTAATAAAAGTGCTTTTCCTGGACATGGAATACAGACACGAAGTGCACACAGATATGTCTGGGATGTGTCTGCAATCTTCTGTGGGGCACTGCTGTTAGTTATATTGATGAAAAACAGGTGACATACTGACTTTAAGTCTTGGATAACCCCTTTTAGTACACAAAGTACCCAATATATATAAACTGATATTAAAGGAATTGTAGAGGGGCAGATATCAATCAGTTTTACTATTTATTTTTTAACTGTATTGTACCATTGTTTAATATATTTTTATTATATTATTGTAACTGTATTTTGTTGTTTTTATTTACCATTGGTTTCATAATAACTATATGCAGGTTTCATTCCAAGAATTATCTAGTAGTGGAGTTGAGCGAATCCATTCTTTAGAATCGTAATGAAAGAGAGAAAAAGAAAGCAAGATTAGCGCTGCAGACAGGCCGTCGCTTGGTAAAAGGTCAACAGCCCCTTTAATGGAGCCCGCATAGATGTATGCAATTGTTTTGATACAGATGCATTTTAACATAGATAACATGGCACTAATATTAGCATTTGTATATGTTAAATATTTGAAAAAATAATGAAAAACATACATTTTGCTATGGGCCATTCAGTCCCATATGTTTGGAAAAGGTTCTGGGCATCCACACGTAACAGGTGCTGGTTTACACAGTGGCATGAACATGTATGCCTGTCTCAAGACTTTCTTTCCGCTGTGAACTGCGTGATTCTTTAGAACTGTGTGCCAACGTCAAGTCTGTTTCCTCAGGTTTTACTGCAGAGAACTGAAGCCTAATCATCACACTTTATAAAAGCCCTGTGAATCCCCATCACTTGACTCTTTCCTCTTGCAGCGTATTTAACTTTATGCCATATGATTAATTAGTTGGTCCCTGGGGATAGGTTGTCATCGATCCACAGCTTTAGACGTTAACCCTTTTTCTTTTTTTTCTTTTTTTTTTATCCAGAGGCATATTCAGCCTTTGTTCACTGATGAAAGAGCTCAACTGATTTTCTGGGGATTTTGATTTCTTTACATTCTGATCTAAATAGTCTACACATCAGTGGTGTTCTAGCATCTGGCACTAGGGGCTACATGGCTCTGGTTTCTTGACGCCACCAATCACCCTTTCCTCTGTTCCAGTGCTCCATGGTTCCCCACGTGTCTTTAGACTCTATCAAACCACCTGCTACTCATAATTTAACCTGCCCTCATACAATCTTCTCCTGTGGCTGACAGAAGTAATATAACTGTAATAAGTAATAATTGTAGGGTGGACGTGCCATCGGTCCAGCAGGTGCAGCTACACAAGTCCCTCAAGACTAAGGAGTAGAAGCTAACAAACCAAGGGACTGGAATCTGGAGGCTATTTCTAATTTAATGATGCTTGAAGAGGGTGTGGCTTATTCAAAAATTGGGTGGGGCCTACCAGGCTCATGGTCAAAGCTAAAGAGTTTCTACCAGGCCTCACCAATTGGAAAAGAGAGACCAGATACAGATGTCACAGATGTCAACTTGATACATATGGGGTCATTTATTAAAACTGGTGGCTGGACCCACTGCAGGTGGCAGAGGAGAGCACTCGGGTCCTGACCACCAATAAAACAGATTGGAGAGGGGACAGTGGTGGGCAGGGCTGCCATTGTAACATTGAATTGAAAATGGTGCTTTAATTTTTATTGTGAATAAATTCTTCGGTTAAAAAGTTTGACCAAACTTTGGATCAAAGGGGTTTTCTGGGAGTTTTACACTGATGACCTACTATGGTACTGATGCTTTCTCAAACAGCTGTTCAGCCAGGGTCTCAGGTGTTGGACCCCCACCAATCAGATACTGATGAGCTATCCAGAAGATCAGTCATCAGCGTAAAACTCCCAAAAAAGCCCTTTAAGGCTTGTTTCTTGATCTCTCTACATAATCCAGTCACAGAGTAGAATATATGCCCCATCCAATAACAAACAGTTCACATCCTAAGAGATTTTTTTCTTCCCTTAATAGGACCTCAAATGGAGTGAGATCTTACACAAATTGTCATAAAAATTGGAATTCCAAATTATTTTGTGGGCATTCCTGGGCAAAGCAAGGGAGGAGTTTAAAAATATTGAATGCATTGTCACTGTTATGTTCACCTTTTAAAATCTTCCTACAGAATGCTACATGTGTTTTATGATAAATATTTGGAGCTTGCATTTTCAATGAATTCTCTTTTACACAACCATTTATGTAATATTAGCCAAATTGGAGGGTTGGGGGTTCCATGTTCTTCTTGTTCTTTTTCTATTTTACCACAACCAGGCCTCGGGCAGGGGCATGGACTCGTTATGTCACTACTGGATGTGGTTAAACCAAGGATGGAAAGTAAAGGATTTAGCACTCTTCTCCTTAAAGAGTATATGTCAGCAACTATCTCGACAACTATTAACCTTATAGAGAAAGAAAAATATTTTGCTTTACTTGGCATGATCAACCCAACCAGGCAATATGCTTGGCTTGATAGGGTTGATCATGCTGACAGAGGCTCTTTAAAAGACCCTTTATTGGGGAGGCTTTTTTTTTTAGAACTCCCATTGAAGTGAATGGAGAGTGCACCGTACATGCACAGCCATCTCTCCATTCATCTTTATGGGACTATCAGAAGTAGCTGAGCCAAAGCTCAGCTATTCTCACCACTCCCATAGCAATGAGTGTTGTACTCTCATTCTCTTTGGGGAGCCATTCTGAAGATAGGAGCAATTCCCAGAGGTGGGACCTAAACCTATCTGACATTGGTGGCATATTCTAGCCGTCCAAAAAATAGAAAGAGTCCAGGTGAAATCCAAAACAGCAAATCAATACCTTCAAAAGTGAACAGGCAACAAGGAACCTTGTTGCTCAGAGGAGTTGATTAGGCAAAAGTTGAGAACTGACCTGCTGAGCCGGTGTCCCATTAGGTACTTTTTGCAGATGTTACCTAAAAATACAGATGTCCACTTTTGTACCTTCCCTCTTGGCCCAAGAGATCTTGAGATAAGTGGCTCAACACCACCAGCTTTCAAAAGTAAAACTTTGTATTACTCTGTCAAGTGTAAATAGTACTGTACAAAAGGCTTCAAAGCTGGTTATCTCAGACCATTTTCCTGTAGAGGCCTCTAACCTCCACAAAAGACCCCTCTAAAAAATGTTTTTAATCTTTATTCATCCTTATTAAAAGTGTATTATATTTGTGATGATCCAGAAACAATTAATTAAGGGGATTGCCTGAGTGTTTCATACAGATGACCTATCCACAGGATAGGTCATCAGTATCAGATCAGTGGGGTTATGACTCTGTTCAGCTTTTTGAAGTGGCCGTGGCCTCTTCCTAGGCCAGTGACATCAACTGGGATCTCCACCAATCAGCTGTTTGAGAAGGCACCAGTGCTCATAGAAGCGCTGCATCCCTTTCACTTCAATAGGGCTGAGCTGCACCTTGGCCATATGACCAATGAACATGATGTCACATGGCCTAGGCAAAGCTGCGAGAAGGTTGCAGCGCTACTGCGAGCACCAGGTACCTTCTCAGACAGCTGGTCGGTGGGGGTCCATCAGGTCAGCAGTCCAAATTTCTCAGAAAACCCTCTTACGTTTCTCTAGGATTCATATATTAATGACCTAACCTCAGGATAGATCATCAATATCTGATCGGTGGAGGTCTGCCTCCCGACATCCCTGCCCATTAGATGTTTGAAGAGGTGGTGAGTGCTGTAGCCTCTTCTTAGGCCAGTGATATCATATTCATTGTCACATGGTCTATGTACATGTGACTCAGTCCCATTCAAGTATATGGGGCTGTACTGCAATACAACACCATAGCCGACACACTATGGACGTCTCGCTGCCTTGGTACCTATGAGGAGGCCACAGCACTCTCCGGAGCACTACAGCCTCTTCTAACAGGTGACTGGTAAGGGTGTCTGCTGTCAGACCCCCACTAATCTGATATCAATGACCGATCCTGAGGTCCTGTCCTAGCTCATCAATCTAGGAGTCCCAGGAAAACGCCTTCTAACATGAATATGCCTTCCATATGTCTTCTCTTAATCCAGATAAACAAAATGCATTTCTCAGTACAGTGCATACTTAAATGGGAAGACCAACGTCTGGCAAATTAGAGGTTTGTAATTGGCGTGATGTAATTACTTAATTAATTCAATACGTACAGGAGCATGTTAAACAAAAAGTAGAAAAAACATGTCACCAATTTCCTAGGCTTAATATCAGCTTTTACAGGTAAATAAGCACCTATGATGAAAATGGCACATGGTCAATGAAGCACAGACAATACAGGTGCCATTTTTGGTTGTTCATGTACCAGTATGAAAGATGGTCAAAGGTGTAATTAGTCAAAATTTGTCCATGCTGCATCTGAAATCTTGGCCATATGTTGTGTTTTTTTTCCGATTAAGACCGATTAACACAGCGGAGCATAAAGTAATTCATTAAGAGCACAAAGTATCTGGCTATGATGGAGGTGGGCCAATATGTGTCAAATGGAAGGCAATTAGCATTTCAATTGATTTAACATAACAATAACTGCAGGTAATTATGCTATTTAACAGCTTTTAGGTAGTGCTAATTAGATGCTACATACCACAGTCGTACAGATTTTGAGCATACAAATTACTTAGGCACATATAAAACAATTATCTATAACATAGCAAATGTAACACAATTGTGCTAAGCAACGAATGTACATGCAGCGACTCGGAATCAAGTTACAAACAAACCAAATCTAATAGGAAACAGGGATAAGGAAAAAAACAGAAGACTCTAAATTATTAATTATGCCCATCACAAGCAGCATCTGGGCGTATTTCCATCCCAAAGGTTGACCCCTGTTAATTGGAAATATGTTGTACTCAATCGTTTTTCCTTTCGAAACATTAAGGGTAATGTTTAGTCATCTCTGTCCCTCTAGTTTCTGGTTTATTATTCTTAGTAATATACAAGTGACTGAAAGGATAAAATTGGCTCTGGCCTGGTTTTAGAAGGAAAGAGGCGGTGGGATGAAAGTGATAATGTTTCACGTCTAGCGGCCAGGAGGGGTCGTACTGTGAGAAGGGTGGGTAGGACTCATAAGAGTTGTAGTGGTTGATGGTGGCTGTCCTCACCCTGTCCTAGGGCCTTGCAGTGGTAGAAGGATACACCCTTTCTTCCCATGGGGCATACTTTGGTACTGGGGTTGCTGCCTGGTGGTAGGTGGGATGCCTTTGATGGTGGATAGTTGACAGAATGCAAGGCAGAAGAGCAGTAGCAGGGGTTGGTGGTATGATGGTGGAGTCAATAACCAGGCCCATTTGGTTGCAATAAATAAAGTCTGTCTTTACTGAATACATAATGGGAGTAGTATCTCATACAACAGCAGAGGCATCACAGAGTAGTATTTTCTCAATGGCTGTGTATAGGCAGCAATGATGGTAGCAGTAGTAGTTACATAGTTAATACGGTTGAAAAAAAAGACATAAGTCCATCAAGTCCAACCAAGGGATAAGTGGGGACGCGAATCTCAGAAGGAAGTGAGACTCAGATTTCTACACATTTTTATAAACATTAATGTAATTCGTTCCCTCTCTCTCTCAGTACACTTTGCAGTCTCTGAAAATAACCACAGACATGCAATCCTATTTCTTTTTCTGCAATTCCCAGGCTAAGGGGTGTCGATGTAAGATCCGAATGGCTAGGCCATCTGAAAGTGTGGTGAGCGCCGAAGTAATCTCCCCTTTTCCACAGCAGTAAAGTCATTTTTGCCATAAACTAGCAGTACCTCACTGCCTGTATGCTGCATGACCTTTATGGTTCTTGACCTTCTATGGTTGTCTGTTGTCTGGTTGTCTTTCTCAGGGTTACTTTGCAGTCTCGGGAATAGCATTTTCCTGGACGAGGCATCACTTCTGGTCTAGTCACTAGGAGCTCACACATGTAGATTTTGTCTTTAGCTCTGATAACTAGACACTCCTCAGAAGGTGGAACTAGACCATCTCCTCCAATCTAACTACAAGACTGCCAGGCTATGCTGCCGATAATCAACAATTTGGGACATAAAGACATGGGTTTTTGCATTACATCACAACATTATTGTGGGGCACTGCACATAGACGTAACCTTATTACTGCTACAAATGCACAAGGCCACCACTGTACGTCAATATGATTCTGATTTCCTATAAGGGATTCTGTGCAAATAAGCAATGATGGCACACGGTATCAAAGGCAGTATGTATGGAGGCATTCTCTCCAAACATGCAGAGCCCAACAGTAAATGGAGGTCATTAATTATTTATTTCACAATTAATATAATGACACCTGGTGCCTGTTGCTATGTGCCATTCAAGCATGCAAAGTGGGCACTCAGACATAGTATACTTCAGTAGTCTGAGACACATAGCCCTGCTCTCAGATGGACCAGCTCATTAGAGCTAAACTCTTATGAAAATGATAAGAACATGGATTAAATGATTGTTTATGAGATCTGGAGGTCAGAAATAAGGCTTCACATGAGCCGTCAGCTGAAGGAACTCAGAAGGGAGAGTCTGAAATTAGACTGACTTTTCACTGTATGCATCACAAAAACTGCTGAATATTTTTAATAAAAATCAATTGACAAAAATGATTTGTAGCCCAAAATGAGTAAAATGCAACCATAAAAAATTTCATTCAAAGGTATTCATATCCTTTAAAGAGGTTATCTAACCCCTAAAATGCCCCCTCTAATGACCGGGTGCTCACACAGATTGTACTTACCTCGCTCCCCGGCATCCGCGTCACTTCTGATGCCCACAAGGCCGCCGCTGCACCTTCCCAGAGCACGGATCAAAACATCTGGCGACAGTGGGTGGGAGGTTTCAGGGGAGGGGTTGAACGAATAGCAGGCCGTGACGGCCTAGCGTAATCCGTGATGCTAGGGAGGCTTGTCCCCATCACGCCCTGCTATTGGCTAGTCAGCGCATCCAAACCCCATCCCGCCCCCGTCGCCAGATGTTTTGATCCGAACGACAGGGAAATGCAGGAGAGAGGCACGGGTGCCGGGGAGCAAGGTAAGTATAATCTGTGTGAATGGCCCAGCCATTTTGGGGGGCATTATTGGGGGTTGGATAACCGCTTTAACTTTAACGAGATTTTTCTGATAAGGAATTTACGCTGTACCTTGTATAAAGATTTAACACTATTTAGCATCCAAATGACAGCAAGTAAAAATGCAATAACCTTTTCCCTCACTAGGATCTGGCCCCAGGGTTGGATTAATGCTTCTTTCATAGCACTTTCTTTCATAGTCTCCCACCTATCTCTATTTTTTTTTACCTTTAATATGTGAGATTATAAAAACATGGTTATGACTTAAGCAGTACTCATTTGAATCGGTCTGAGCTGCAATACCAGCCACAACCCATGGAGCACAGTGGCACTGTTTATGAAAGGGTGATATTTTCGCAAATCTGACATGTGTCACTTTATGTGGTAATAACTTTGGAACGCTTTTACTTATCCAAGCCATTCTGAGATTGTTTTCTTGTCACATATTGTGCTTCACGACGGTACATTTGTGGCAAAATATTTCATTTTTATTTATAAAAAATACCAAATTTACCAAAAATTTGGAAAAATTAGCAAATTTCCAAATTTTAATTTCTCTACTTTCAAAATACATAGTAATACCTCCAAAAATAGTTATTATTTTACATTCCCCATATGTCTACTTTATGTTGGCATCATTTTATAAATGTCATTTTACTTTTTTAGGAGGTTAGAAGGATTAGAAGTTTAGAAGCCATTTTTAAAATTTTCAACAAAATTTCCAAAACCATTTTTTAAGCACCAATTTAGATATAAAGTGATTTTGAGTGGCTTACGTAATGGAAACCACCCGTAAATGACCCCATTTTAGAAACTACACCCCTCAAATTATAAAAAACTGCTGTTACAAACTTTGTTAACCCTTGAGGTGTTCCACAAGAATTAATGGAAAATGAAGGTGAAATTTCAAAATGTCACTTTTTTGGTAGATTATTCATGTTAATAATTTTTTTTCTTGCAACACAGCAAGGGTTAACAGCAAACTAAACCTCAATATACATTACTCTGATTCTGTAGTTTACAGAAATACCCCATATGTGGTGGTAAACATCACTATGGGTTTGTGGCAGTGGTCAGAAGGAAAAGAGCGCCATATGGATTTTGGAGGCAGATTTTGCTAGAATGGTTTTTAGGCACCATTTTGTAATTGAGAGACCCTGACGTACCCCTACAGTGGAAACCCTCAAAAAGTGACCCCATTTTGGAAACGACACCCTTCAAAGAATATATTAAGGGGGTACTGGCCATTTTGACCCCCTAAGTGTTTTACGGAATTTGGAAACACTTGGCTGTGAAAATGAAAAGTTTCATTTCTTCCAATAAAATGTTGCTTTAGCCCCATATTTTTCATTTGCTAAAGGGGTAACAGGAGAAAAGCACCCCATAATTTGTTTCCCATTTTCTCCTGAATACGGCAACACCCCATATGTGGTGGTAAACTGCTGTGGGGGCACATGGCAGGACTCAGAACAGAAGGAGCGCCATATGGATTTTGCAGCAAAGATTTTGATGGATTGGTTTGCGGGTGTTATTGATTTTTATTTTTTTGAATTATTGTCTTATGTGGGGGCTCATTTTTTGCGAGCTGAGGTGACGTTTTAATTGGTACCATTTTGGGGTACATAAGACTTTTTGATCGCTTGGTATTACACTTTTTGTGAGTCAAGGTGAAAAAAATAGCTGTTTTGGCATAGTATTTAGAAAAAATTTTTTTACAGCATTCACCTGAGGGGGCAAATCATGTGATATTTTTATAGAGCAGGTTGTTATGGACGCGGCAGTACCCAATATGTCTACCATTTTTATTTTTGGAAAGTTTTACACATTAGATGGCTTTTTGAACAGAATAAAATCTTTTTTTTGTATTGCCATTTTCTGAGAGCCATATTTTTTTTATTTTTCTGGAGATTGTCTCAGGTAGGGTCTCATTTTTTGTGGTACGAGATGACGGTTTGATTGGTACCATTTTGGGTTAAAGGGGTTGTCCGAGTTATGACAAAAAATATATAGCACTGTAAATCTGATGGGCAGCAATATATAACTAAGTTAAGCAAGTTTTAGGCAAAAAAATCCATATTTCCTAATTTCCCTGGTTCTCTTCTGGTCTTTGTTTACATGCAGTAACAACAATCTCTGCCCCTCCCCCCTTCTCTGCAAAGCCAGTGAATATAAGTGCTGTGAGTACATGTCTGCCTGCTGGAATACTCAGCAGCACATTGTATGTGTAGGACTACAAGTCCCAGCTGCATGATGACACTGCTAATACATACAGGAATTTCTCCCTACCTGTTCTTGTACAATACAATTCCTCTACAGCTCTTGTGCCCAGCATTTGTCTCCTCTCACTGCTGCAGCTACTGTTTGTTGTAAAGCCTTGAGCCCTCAGTGTGTTCTGGCTGAAGGGGTTAATGTTTTATCTAAAGGAAACCAGGGAGAGAGCAGATAGCAGCCGGCAAAGAAAGGGGGCGTGGCCAGTGACTTCTGTACAGACTCTTATCTGAACTCTGAGGCTTGTGAAGGAAACATCACAGAGCAGAGAGATAAGGTGACATCACAGGTCATGTGACCCTCAGTCAACTCTGAGAAACCAGCAGCTTTAGAAACACAAAGTATATGGGAAAGTTGTTATACCTGACAAGTTAGAAACATATAAAGAACAAAAAAATAACTCGGACAACCCCTTTAAATACGCCTTTTTGATCGCCTACTATTACACTTTTCGTGAGGCAAGAGGGAAAAAAATGGCTCTTTTGGCATAGTTTTGAAAAAAAAAATTTTTTACAGCATTCACCTGGGGGGCCATCTCATGAAATATTTTTATAGAGCAGGTTGTTATGGACGCAGCGATACCCAATATGTCTAACATTTTTATTTTTGGAAAGTTTTACACATTAGATGCATTTTTGAACAGAATAAAATCTTTTTTTGTGTGTTGCTATTTTCTGCGAGCCATTTTTTTTTTTTTTTGGGCAATTGTCTCAGGTAGGGGGATGAGATGGCGGTTTGATTGGTCACATTTTGGGGTAAATACGCCTTTTTGATCGCCTGCTATTACACTTTTTTTATGTCTACCATTTTTATTTTTGGAAAGTTTTACACATTAGATGTATTTTTGAACAAAATAAAATATTTTTTAGTGTTGCCATGTTCTGAGAGCCATATTTATTTTTATTTTTCTGGTGATTGTCTTAAGTAGGGTCTCATTTTTTCCGGTACAAGATGACGGTTTGATTGGTACCATTTTGGGTACATACGCTTTTTTGATCGCCTGCTATTACACTTTATGTAAGGGAAAGTGACCAAAAAATGGCTGTTTTGGCACTTTTTTTTTTGTTTGTTTTTTTACTGCGTTCACCTGGTGGGGTGGATCATGTGATATTTTTATAGAGCCGGTCGATACGGACGCGGCAATACCTAATATGTCTATTTTTATTTTTTTTTCCCTATTGTTTACAATTTTTTTTTATATTATTTTGTGAAAAGGACGCTTTTTTTTAACTTGAAACTTTTTTTGTAAAACTTTATTTTTTTCACTTTTTTTCACTTTCTTTTTTTACACTTTTTTAACTTTTGGGGGTTTGATCCCCTTTACAATGCATTACAATACTTCTGTAGTGTAATTCATTGGCTGTAAGTGTATTACTCAATGTAATACACTTACAGCCTTCTGCCTGTGAGATCCAGGGGGCTGGATCTCACAGGCTTCCGTAGATGGCAGCCGGATGCCTAAGGAAGGCATCCGGCTGCCATCTAAGCCATCGGGTCCCCGTCACAGCAGCGCGGGGACCCGATGGACACCCCTTCCCACCGCCCACATCGCATGTGCCGCGGTCAGCTTTCACCGATGCCGGTGCATACAACAGGGGTCCGGCTACTGGGCACAGCCGGACCCCCGCCGCTGATCGGGCGGGCGCAGCTCCTGCACCTACCCGATCAGTGCGCCGTAGCACTACGGCGCTGGTTGGGAAGTCACTTGCCGCAGCGCTGTACATGTACGGAGCTGGTCGGGAAGGGGTTAAATCTGATTAAAAATAACTGATAATTTCACTTTAACGTAAAATGCTCAGAGATTTCAATGAAGAACACTGAATAAACTGTCCTCTATTCCATACCAGCAGCGTTTATTCTTTAACAAGAAATATATTACTACATGCATAAATCTTAATATCTAATATTTAAAGCATATCTACATATTAAAATGTGCATATTTCTATATAAAAGTAAATATTAGATTAAGTAAAACTTGTGAAAATACCTTGGTGGCTTTCACACTCCCTTTAAATTCTTGGCTGTAGAACAGAAAATCCCATATGCTCCCATACTACAGAACTGCAGAACCATAATTTAGTGAAGATAATTCTGACCTGCCTGAAATCTACGTTATGCCCATCAGTCACATCCTGCAACTGTTATTGGATTGAAGAAATCTACATATAGCATTTAAAGGGGTTCTCTGGGCATTTTGTCTAACTAGTAGTTGCAGATAACCTATGAAGAGAAGATCTTACCTTCCCTTCCTCCCCTGATGCTGCCGTCTTTGTTGCACTGGCGCATGCTGCAGCTCTTCCACCCGGGTCCTGACCAGATTTGGTGGCTTCTTTTCCTGGTCAGCTCACTAACTGTAATGCAGCTGAACAGAAATAGAAGTGGCCATGCTCGAGACCTGAGTGGAAGAGTGGAGGATGGGAGTGGTAGTGGCTATGGATGCAACAGGTATTCCTCAAACCAATGTTCCTTAGGGCCTGCGTGGTGATAGAAGGGCAGTACCCTTTCTTCCCTCGGGGCATGCCCCAATGTTAGGGCTCCTGCCAGATGTAGCTGGTGTGCCCTGAGTGTTATGAGCATTGTGGAGGAATCTAAGCCTGGCAATAAGCTTCTTAAAAACTTGCCAGTAATTCCCAGTTGAGGGGTACAGGATTAGGATATGGCTGGCCAGGACTGTGTCAAAGCATCCCTCTCATTGCAATAAGGTCTCTATTAGCCTTAAACAGAGAATACCTTACTGACTGACTGTAATGCTCGTCCATGCAGGTTCTGGATCTGCTCTTTCTTTCTCTGGAGTACTGTGAAGAGAGTGATTCTCTGGAATGTAGACCTAGTCTTCTGAGGAATGAGCACATGTAGCTCCTCTCATTTCTCCAGCTAACTCCAGATGGTAACTGAGCTAGAGGTGTAGAGTTAGGGATCAGTGAGGCCTTAAACTTCTCCCGCACCACTATTCCTACCTGCTTGCACAATCCGCCCTAAATGAAGCCCTGCAGCTGGTCAGCAGTCCATTCCTAACTGCAGGGGCCTACAGGGAGCAAAGCAGGGACAAAATAACAAACGTAGTGACAGGTACACAGAGCAAATATTGGCGGAATGGCTCAGAGAAGGACCGGCACTTCACTGCGTGGAATAACTTTATTTTATTGTCACATTAAGTGAGATTCATGTGTCGCGTTTCAGCTCAAGCATGAGCCTTTTTCAAACAGATGTTTGCTAAAACGTATCACATGAGCTTAATGTGACAATAAAATAATAAGTTATTCCACGCAGTGAAGTGCCGTTCCTTCTCTTTTTGATATATCGTGGGACTCCAACCCTGGACACATGCACCACGCCATCCACCTAGGAGTGCCGACTGCTATTTTGGAATGGCTGAGAATCAGAATGGAGCCAAACATATAAGAGCAGATGCCACAGTATTAAAATGTATCACCATACTGAGGACAACAATACAGTTAAATTCAGGAAGGCACTTGTGTCCTCCGGTTCCTGATGCTCCTACATTAATTAATGATGAGTGATTGTTAATGTGGCCAAGAGAAGGACATGGGTGGCTCCCTGGGCACTGGCTCACCAGGAAATTTCCCTGTATGGTCTATAGCTGGTCCACCCCTGATTGGAATAGCAACGGTAATGGATTGCTTAGGTAAGACTATTTTTTTATTCCCCCCCCCCAACAAGCCCTGTAATCAGCAAGTATCCATTAGAAGTAGTGTCATTTATTGAGTATAATTGGAAATCACTCTAGAACTGTAATGAACAGGCAGATTAATAATGGTCAGCCTAGGCATGGTCTGTCAGGGGCCGCGCTGTATAAGCGGGGAGCCTCCTGACTGATCGGGCAGGGTTGGAGTAGAGAAGAGAGAGTGGTAGGGAGGTCCACTATGGTGAGGTAGGAGTTAAGGGAAGGTGGGAGGGATCCTCCCAGGATCCTGTGTGCCAGGGGGATATAGGGCCCTCCCTGGAAGGGTGCGGCCTCTTTGCCTTGGAAGCTGGTGGTAAGAGCTTGCCCGCCCTCCCGCCCTTTTTTGCTGTGGTTTTGGGTGGTTTTGTTCTGTTTGTAAAAAAAAAAATAATAATAATAATAAAAAAAATAAAAATAAAAAATAAAATAAAAAAATAAATAAATAAAGAAAATTGAATAAATATATGAGAGGATACATTATGATTGTTAAAGTTTAACACTGGTAAAGGTGGAGAGAGTTGGTGGAGAAGCTGGATTATGGTTGTATAAGTCACAGCTGGCGTTATTTTCTGAAAATTGCCCCCACGGAGCGTCTCTGTTCCTCCGCTAGCGCGGGTTGTGGAGCTTCGACCTCGCGGGTATATATGGTTCGTGAAAAATTAATAAATAAAGCTGTGGCCTGTTTCTCACCATCAAAGTTATACAGTGGTCAGTGTGTTTTATTTCACGGATAGTGGACGGATGGGTGTTAGGTTGAATGGTCAGTCTCCGAGCAGTCCTTACCACTAGACCTTTTTCTTAGAAGTACATATGCTCAATAGACCTAAACTAATCCAAGGAACGTGTATGGTGGACACTTTTCCTAGCATTCTATGTCTGAGCAACCCAGACACAAGGTGGACAAACTGCAATACACAGAGTCTATTATCATCATTTTAAGTACAAGGATAGCAAACAAAGGATGAACAGTCGGACAAAGGTCAAGGCTGGCAGGAATAATGAAGTCAAAAGAATCAAGTCGGTTCCAGGAATTCAAAGATGAAAACAGAGAAAACTCAGTGTTGTGTGGACAAAAACCTCAAGTACTTGGCAGAATCATCAAGTTAACTCTAGTCCTGGTTATACACATGAAAACAACACAGAGATGTACAAAGGTTTCGTGCCTGTGAAATGTAATGACATGCTATTTATGCATCCATTATACAAGTTAAATTAATGTTTTTTTGCAGTATTACAACTAACAACCAATTGTGTATGGCAGTGTCTTGATTGTCCCTCAGTCGCAAATTGTAGTGGATACCAGGGTCAGAAATCCTTTCGTTTTTATAGGAGATCAGCAGCAGCCTAAAGGCCCCATTATACAGGTCGACGATCTGGCCAATTATTGGAAATGAGAGTTCCTAGGATTGCTAGTTCTTCATATTGCCCTGTATAGTATTGTCGCCAGTCACCCAAAAAATGAGCAAATATTAATTGGGTAAAATTAAGCAAATTAAATTGGTTTGTGTAAACAGAGATCTGCTGCCCAGAAACATGAATCTGTATGGGACCACCAATCACAGATATACCAGTGTAAGTGAAGCTCTCACCTCTGTTTACGGTCAGGCAGTTATCGGAAACGAATAGCTAAATGACGATAATTGACTGTTAAGTCGGCCCATGTAAAGTGGCCTTAAGGAGTAGGGATGTAGCATGCTTCCCCCTTTTCCCATTGAAATAAATATGTAAATCCTGGTTCGCGCAAGCAACCCACAAGCAGGTCCTATTCATTGCATTCTAAAGCTTTTAATGGGATAACCCATTTAAAAGGGGTTGCGCAAGGGGTTGGCAAACTCCCCACTTGGCTGGATCTATAAAAGGAAGCTTACTTAAAGAGGTATTCCCATTTTAGACAATTGGGGCATATCGCTAGGATATGTCCCCATTGTCTGATAGATGCGGGTCCCACACCTATCTCGAGAACGGCTTCCCGGGGTCCGGCCACCACCAGGCGCAGCTCCCCGCTGCTCCCATAGAAATGAATGGGAGTGCAACGTGCATGCGCCGCCACCGCTCTCATTCATTTCTATGTAGCCAACGCAAATAGCTGAGCCTGCGCTCAGCTATTTTCGGCGGCCCCATAGAAATGAATGGAGGGCGGGTGCGCCCTCCTTCACTTTGGGGGCTTCGTTCTCGATATAGGTGCGACCCCCATTGTCTAAGATAGGAATAACCCTTTAATTGCTTCCCACTGCTGGCTTTCAGCTTCTTCTCCTGCTGGCTTGAGATGCTCATCGGGATTGACGGCGCCTGCAGCCAATCACTGGGGGATCTGGCGGTGACCAGATCCCCTTGTGTCATGTGTAAGGGGTATCAGTCACCGCTGGGGTCAGGGATTGACTGTAGGTGGTGTCAAACCAGATGTTTTCAGCGAAGGAGCCCAGCGGAGCATAGCAAGGCTGGAAGAGAAGGAGCATAGAGCCAGGACCGAGAGGCAGGTAAGTAAGCTTTCCCTTACAGGTCTGGCCACGTGGGGGTTTGCCAAAAAATTCCCCATTCTTGTACAAGTGATGATCTTGGACTATTATCTGCAGTACTACATCAGAAGGAGTCCAGATTGCTATTTTTAATTTTTCTAGTGCTCCCAGTTCCCCTCGCTGTCAGCACTCAAAGCTGCGCTGAAATATACAGTCCAGACTAACATAATGGAAAGAACTCCTGTGCATGCGCACAGCAGTCCCAATAGTGGATTTTATTTTACCTTTGAGTGCCGACAGCAGGAGAACAGGGGGCAGTAGGAAATTTAAAAATAACCATCTGGACTCCTGATCTCCAGTACTGCTCATATTTTACAGCAGAATAGTCTGAGATTGTGTTGACAGACTCCCTTTAACTTTTAATTTTAAAAAGAATAACATTCTGAAGCTAGAATAGTCCTTTAATTCCATATAATATTTGTACAAAAGCGTAACCCTAATATACTACAAGAGGTTTATGTGGTTTTAGTCATTCACAGATGATTCACCACTCTTAAGACATTTCTAAAACCTAAACAATTTACATTTTTGTGCACTCCAAATATCGGCATTGTACACTGAACTTTAATATGTGACAATTACAGATTCCATACATGAAAGTCGAGCTGCTTTACATCAAGTCCTTTTTTCCCACCAAAGTAAACAGGGTCATTAAGGCATTAAAAGTGTCTCCAAGTCATTCCTGACAGGCCTCCTTACAAATCATGCACCATACCGCGGTGATCACAACCTACGAGAGCCCACTTGCATCCAAAAGACTGTCAGCCTCTCTCAAATATATCAGATTTTTTTTCTTCAAAAAAACCAGACAATTATCTATCAGAGAGCATGTGGAGAAAAGTGCAGGTGCTGGAGATGATGATCATGGCTGGGTTCCATCACTCCTCTTGTTTGTTCTCTTCACTCCCAGTCAGACAGTATTTATTTCAGCTGCAAGTTTTACATTCCACCGTCCAAGATGTAGGATGAATGGAGCAGCTAGAATTAATGGGACGCAAGCACTGATGATCTGACGAGGAATGGGGCCAACAGACCCATTATGATCAATCCTTATAATAGAAACATCTATGTCTGGGCCAAGCACCTCACCGGTGATGACTTCAACTTAAATACATAACTAAAAAGAAGTACTCTTGTACAGCGATAGCGCCTTCTAGCGTAATATAATATTTGAAGAAGAAAGTCATACAACACCCTAACGGCAGGAGTAAAAAGGATTGGGCATGGTGGATTTCCAAATGCCCGATCCTTTGTTTCTGTGGGGGTATAGCCAAAATAGTGTGGTACCGTGTTAGCCAGAAAAATGTATGTGATGGTAAAGGCTATGTACACCTTTGGGGACATTTTTTTTGTTGTTATTACATTGTACTTATTTTGAGCTAAAAATAATTTTTCAATTGGTCTGACTCTTTATTAAAAATATGACATCCTTTTTTCTGTACAGAGCTGAGATGTTCTAGTAGCAGCCTTTGGATTTTCTCTCTTTTCCATCAGTCGGGGAGCTGACTGGCTCCTTATCTCTGCTCTCTGACCTTATAAACACTCATTATAGCTGAGTTCTTATCTTAGTGTTAATGACCTCTCAGTAGTTTAGAGATAAGGTTTATTAGATGACCACAGTGAAAATACCAGTTACACACCTAGAAAAACAGTTAACCTTTTGTGACAGAACGGCTCAATATTTTTTATAAAGGCCATTTTAAAATATGATTTTTAGCCAAAAATGAGGAAAATTGCCTCCAAAAGTGTACATAGCCTTTATGTAATTTTGCGTTAAAAATGTTTACAAGCTATGGGAGCACAGAGGCTTCTTCATCAGGCAGTATACTAATGTATAGTTTAGTCATTCATTTATATACAGCCTGGTGATGGAGCCTCTGTGTTCTGAAAGCTTGAAAAAAAAAATTTTTTTTGGTTAGCTAGTAAAGGTATCACTGCTATAATACAGTCATTTTTAATGCAGAACTACTTGTTGTCCCACAAAAATATTCTACAGTTTTCAAGCCAGCACCTGAATCTGAATACTTTTGTAATTGCATATAATTAAAAATATAGCATATTCATTGAGTCATCCAATAAAATGTATCTGTATAGCGCCACCTGCAGTTTGTTTTTTTCTTATTTCTTTGTACAGCTCACTGAGATGGCCAAACATGCTCAGTTTCATCCTTCAACTGCCTCCGAGCTGTGATAGGGAAGAGCTGCAGCAGAAAAGACACTCCCCTTGAGCTGTGGCTTGATATAAGTTTAGCAGAGCAATGAATGGGGAGATCTCTGGATCCATGTGAGGTACTGGACTGGTTCTAGCTTTTCTAGAAAGAGATTGCCATGTACTATGTCTAATTTTTATTTTTTACATTAGTCTTGGGATAACCCTTTTAACTTCCTGTAGGAGATAAGCCGCCACCAGTGGAGTCAGCAGCTTTTTGTATGCAAATCAGCTCTCCTACAGAAGAAAGCTGTCTCACTAGTGCCACCTATAGGTAGCTACTCTTTAAGTCAATATGTGACCCATAAAAGAGCCTTGAAACATGACTACAGATATTAGCCAAACATGTACAACAGAACCATTCATCATTGAAAATATATACAATGCATGCTCAACCTAGCAAACCAAAACCCTCTGGATTCTTATGGATTTTCTGCAAACTCTAAGGATTCTTAATTGTTAGCACTTATTTTACACTAATATGGATAATGAAGGTTTGGTAGTGGATGAGATATAAAGATTTAAAATAAACTATCCTAAGAGTAAAACATACAAATCTATCCATTCCACTATCGCTCTGCTCACTTGCTTCCCCACTCCTGTGTTCCTGCTGCTCAGACCCACCGTTCTTCTCCTCCTCCTTCCCAGTAAGCACGGCCACTGGAATAGCTAAATACTCTGTTCATGCAGGCTGTGGCCAGCTTCCGGCCACTGCGGCCCGAATGCACACTCCCTCCAAAGGGCCAGTGTGTGCACCCTAATCTTCCCAAGACAATGGCTTGTCACCAAGAGGTACTTAGGGTACCTTCTGTGGGAAGGTACCTGAGCAATAGGCTCCAGTTTGCTAGTTCCTGCAAAGGTGTGCTGATTAAGTTTCTCTGCCTATGTACAAACTTTTGCTTGTTTCCTGAATTTTGACCAATTGCTACCTGACCCGACCTCTGCTTGATCTCCATTCTGACCCTGAGCTGCCTTCAGATTGTTTAGCAGATTGCACAAACTCTACCTTTCCTGACCTTGACCTGATCCAGACTACAGTTTTGCTTGGTCCCTTTGTGTTCCACACTGCTGTCTCTTGACCCTGTGGGTGTTCTGTTACTTGAACAGAGACTAATCCAAGAGGTAACAGTCTCCCTGCATTGGAGTCTAGATCCCTGTATAGAGGTTAAAGGGTAAAAACCAGGGACTCACTTAGATAATGCCCTAAGGCTACTTTCACACTAGCCTTAGTATGGATCCGGCGGGTAAAGGGACCCGCCGGATCCGTACTGAATAATACAACCTTGTGGATCCGTAATTCCGGATCTGGTTGTATTATCTTTAGCATCTTTTAAACGGATCCGGAATAACCTCTATTGAAAGTCAATGGAGGACGGATCCATTCACAAGTGTGTCCACACCAAACGGATCCGTCCCCATTGACTTGCATTGGGGGTCATTCCGGATCCGTTTAGGTGCGGATAACTAGTACGGAGAGGAAACCGCAGCATGTTGCGGTTTGCTCTCCGTTCTGAAGACGGAACGGAATGCTTTCAGGAGCATTCTGTTCTCTTCAGTTCAGTTTTGTCCCCATTGACAATGAATGGGGACAAAACTGAAGCGTTTTATTCCGGTATTGAGCTCCGTCATAGTGCCAGTGTGAAAGTAGCTTTAATAGTATTCTTAAACCAAATCTGTTCAAGTGGCACACTGATCCACATCCACTTTGTAACAGGCAACCCGTTTTCTGGGCAATAAGGGGTATATTGAGTTATTGTGGCCACCATAGTGACTTTGAATTATTTTTATGATTAACTGATATTTCTGCAAAAAAAAAAATATATTTATTGCCCCCCACCCTATTCCTTGAGTCAGGGAGACACAGTGGGGGGAATTTATCATGCCCTGCACTCAAGAATTCTGTCTTTAAAAAGTCGCAAAATAGGGCTTTCACAACTTTTTGGGCCTTTTGCATCAAAATTGTGACTTTTTGCATATATATACAGTATATACACTATTCCACTTTTGAAAAGTGGGCAGGAAAGTTGGCATGATTAGCTATGTTTATTAGTTTCTGTCCATTTCAATCGATTCACTGCAAATATGTTGCAAAAAAAAGCCACAAACTCACTCCAGTAGGGAGTGGTGTAATAAATTGGAGTAGAAATTGTAGTTAAAAGTGTAAGTGTTAAAGATGCACCAAAATTAACAAATGTGACATCTGATAAATTAGGAGTAAAGTACACCAATGTAACTTAAAATTTTGACCCTCATTCTAAATTTCCTCCAGCACGTCTGCATGTGTAACTCTCTTCATTTGAAGATGTATATTTTACGAGCATAGACAATTCGTAGAAGAGAAAAATCTAAGCAATTAATATGAAAATAGTTAATTTCCAGAACAAGCATATTCCTATAATAAAACGTTTGGGACCCTGTGACTGCCTGCATGCTTCAATGGAACATGAAGATTCATTCTATAATCACATAAAATTCAGGACACTATGGCTCATAGTAACCTGATTTGTTTTTGTTAGAAAGTTCTTTTAGAGCATAATTAATTTGTTTGCTGCTCTCTGCCATGCACAGAATTTTCTTCGTCAGTGGCTGCATATTCTTCCCTGTTATCAATGTGTCAGAGCTTTGCCAGTTCCAGGAATTTATACATGTGGATAAAGCATTTATCGAGTGTGTTCCGGAAATCCTGTGGTTTAAATCACAAGGGTACATTACTTATTCGTTGTGTTTTTGTTTTATTTTTCTACTGAATGGAATAAAGTCCGCCAAGGCATTGAAACAGTCTCTCTCAAATGCACATGCTGAACTGTGAGAGGCCCAGCTATTTGTTGTGATCATAATGCAGATGTAAAAAATCACCCGTATTACAGCCATTCAAAAATGTCCCAGTAATGAAAAGGGAGAGGCAAGCAAATTGATTCTAAACTAATCGAATGTATCTTGAAGTTCCCAAAATTTGAATTCTAAATCTTTAGGATTTTGATTCAGACGAATGTCTCAAAATGGCAGCCACCATTTTGCAGGTCAGAAGACAGAGAAGAAGGTATCTGCTGCACAAGTCCCAAAGGAGGATAGAAGTGGTAGGGCCTCTGGCTGTGATTATTCACAATAGCAATCTTCACACCGATGCTCCCTAGTGATAGGAGGGGGCACTCTTTCTTCCCTTGGGGCAGGAGGTGTGTTGCAAATATTGATATTAATTTTGGTCTACCTCTTACCCACTACCCGGTGAGTCCTATGTATATGTTTGTGTGTGCAAATCTACAGTATGTCTTGTCATCTAGGGCCTTTGAAGTTGTCTTCTAGTTAGTCACACCTCAGCAACCCTAGATAACACAGGGCTGGCATCAAAAGTCAAGAATCGAGCTATTCTCAGATCCTCCACAGTGACATCCGAGGATGTGGGGATGAATACAGAAAGGGAAAGGTTCATAAGGTATGAAAAACCAGGAGGGGGTGTCAGTTCTTGGGGTTTCACCGAAGTAGTGAAGAAGTGAAAAGTGTTAGGTTTCTGGTTTATTTCCTTTTATTTTAAGATACTGTTGTACATTGTACAGTATTTCTGTATGTCTTTTGTTACACTTTTTGTATATATAAGCATTGTGACTCTTAATACACGTGTTAAGCATAAAGCACATAAGGCTACCTGTTTAGATAAAAGTTTGGGAAGATATTGTAGTATTTAAGTAACAAACTTGGATTATATAGACATAGGAGGGAATAACCGAAGGCTTCCTGTAAGAGTTTGAGCTCTTGAAGCAAACCTTAGTGGTGTCAGTGTTGAGGTATTGCTGGGGAATATTAATAATTTAGATAGATCAGTTGCTTTTTTATTGGCCACCCACTTACACCCACACATCACATCACGTCATATGGGTGCATGGCAGGAGATGTAGGTGCTGTGGCCAGCGCATGGTGCTGGAGTCAGTAACCAGGCCAGTTCTAGTCAATGAATAAATCTCTCTTTTCCTGAAGTGCAGAACGGGAGTTGTAGGTGTTGCAACACTATCAAAACACAGCTCCAAACAATTGAAAGTGCAAATCTTCACAGACAGAAATGTATGGATATAGGCCAGAATGAGGATTGTAGTACTAACTTCCTCTATCTCGCCAAAGTCTCTCTCTGCAGAGTCTAAGGCTTTCAATAAGGTTCTTGTAAAACTGTTTGTAATTCCCAATTGAGGGGTACAGGATTAAAGAAGAACTCCCGCAAAAATGTATTCTCTGACCTGTTAGAAAGGTGCATGATGTAATCTTCTTATCAGACACTGCATTTCTGAGTTATCCCCTCTCTTCTAATTGTAGCTGGGTCATGTGACCAACTCCCTGACCTCCAACTGACCCAGGACAGGAAGACAGTCACTGCTCTATTCATTCCTATGAGACTGAAAGTGAGGCTCCCATAGGAATGCATAAAGAAATAGACTTTCTGTCCACACATAAGATGCTGTGTGAGTTGGTGGGTCTGATTGCTGGTCACATGATACAGATGAGAAACATCAGGGAGATATAACTCACAAAGACAGCCATTGGTAAGAAAATGACATTCACTACATATTACATCATGTACATTTCTAGCAGGACATATAATAAAAAATTTTGCAGGAGTTCTTCTTTAAGATGCAATTGGCGAGACCATGTCCAAGTGTGAAGGGTGTCTTAGCAATATCCCTCTCACTGCAGTAAATCCTTTATCAACCTTAGACAATGAATACCATACTAACTAACTTCAGAGCTTGGCCATGCAGATTCTGGACCTTTTAGCTCTTTCTGTCTCTCTGAAGTACTGTGAAGTAGTGATGATTTTCTGTCTGTGGATATCTTAGAGATAGTGGTTCTCTGGAGCTCAGGCCTACTTCTCTAAGGAGAGAGCAAATGACTCAGCTAATGGTGAATCAAAACACTGCTCCAGACAATTGAACGTGCACATTTTCAAGCAATATAGCAGCAATATATGGATAT
Organism: Rhinella marina; assembly: GCA_900303285.1. Taxonomy (NCBI): domain Eukaryota; kingdom Metazoa; phylum Chordata; class Amphibia; order Anura; family Bufonidae; genus Rhinella; species Rhinella marina. The sequence goes on along the minus strand of ONZH01009773.1, from coordinate 9,757 downwards.
AGGCCAGGATGGGGATTGTAGTACTTACTCCCTCTACCTCGACAAAGTCTCTATCTGCTGAGTCTAAGACTTGCAATAAGGGTCTTGTAATACTGGCTGTAATTCCCAATTGAGGAGTACAGGATTAAGATGCAGTTGGCCAGACCATGTCCAAATTGCATGGGTGTCTTAGCAATGTCCCTCTCACTGCAGTAAAGCCTCTATCAACCTTAGACAATGAATACCATACTGACTAACTCCAGAGTTAGGCCATGCAGATTCTGGACTTTCTAGTTCTTCCTGTCCCTCTGAAGTACTGTGAAGTAGTGATGGGTTTCTGTCTGTGGATCTCTTGGAGTTAGTGAACTCTCTGGAGTTCAGGCCAAGTTCTCTAAAGAGAGAGCAAATGACTCAGCTAAGGGTGAATCTATGTCCCTCTCGTAGCTTTCTACAGAGGGATAGTTAAAATCATTAAACCTGAATGATCCATGCAAAACTATTCAGGCGCATTATAAGGCATTAGAACATTAAATAACATTACATAACAAAAACAGTTTGCAAGTACTATTCTGGGGTACTGCTCGTGGAGTTTGCATGCTCTCCCCATAATTGTTTGGGTTTCCTTTGAGTACTCTGGTTTCCTCCCAAATACATACTGATAGGATATTTAGATTGTAAGCTCCACTGGGGGGGGGGCAGCAAGTGATTATAATGTCTGTAAAGAGCTGCTATATAAGTGAGTAAAATAAATAAAATGCATTTGATGGTATGGTTGTATTGCGAAATTAATAAGAACAGAATACTGGACCTATTTGGAGTGAGGTTTGGGGGTTGTTTCTTTCACTGTCATTTACAAATCAAACAGGTAACATTTGCTGTGTGTAAAAATATGAAATACAGCTTTATTTGTATATATATATATATTGCATGAACAACTAACACACAATGAATCCTATGTCTACCATCAGGACCAGCTCTGTCACTGTTTAACGACAGTAATCCCTCCAACATCCTGAAAGTGCTCCAAGGGGTGGATTGGGAACTTAAAGTGGCCGTGGAAACAATATTAAAAGTGGTCCCATTTTGTAGTTGGGTCCAAATTGATGAGAGGCAGGGCCAATAATACCATATTGTGGAACATTATACCACCACAACAGAGCCAAATACCACAGTTCATCACAAAATACTGCCAGCAGCACAAAATACATCTCCAAAAACTTCCACTGGCCGGCCGTGAGGAAGGCCCAAGGTGGCCCCCTGGGCATCAGCCCACCAGGAAATTTCCCTGTAGGGTCTATGGCCAATCCGCCACTGTCCAGAGCTTTACCTTAACAAGACAAATCTGTGTATATAAAGTCTTAATATCAATCATTCCTTCAATTTGCTGATTATGTGGTGTAACAAATGGAGCCATCAGAAATTAGCAGGACATGTTTAAAAATTAACATACATAAAATGGAACGCAAAATGTAAAATACCTTAAAGGGATTGTCTCACTTCAGAAAATAGCATTTATCATGTAGAGGGAGTTAATACAAGGAACTTACTAATGTATTGTGATTGTCCCTATTGTCTCTTTTGCTAGTTTGATTCATTTTTACATTGCAATGGGACGGTACTGGAAAGTGCCACCCCTTTTGGTGATATTAACAATGACCTAGCCAGTGACTAAGACACTCAGAAGAGGAAGAGCACATTCGGAACACAGGCTGTTGCCATCTTATTGGATTAGGACACAAGCTCACATGGTTGCTTCGCCCCCCCATGCAGTCTGTTGAAGAGAGATGAAGATGAGGGAAGTGGGTGAGTGTGTAAGCATGAGAAGGGACTCTTAGAGATTTTGATGTAGCCATATTCAAAACACACTTGAGCAGGGGGCACTCTGAAAATGATGCAATGGAAATAGGCCAAATTGGGTACCTACTGTAAGAGAATCAGGAGAAGTGTCATATGCTAGAGGGGTATGCTCAGATAGGAGAGAACATGACTTCTGTATCAAGGTGGTCCTAGTAGAGACTAGTGGTATCTTAAGTGAAGTAGGAAATCGTTGCAATTATATACCTCTATAGTGCAAATGTAAAAAAAAAAAACAATCTCTGTACTAATATATTGAGAGGCAATAAAGATGTTATTTACAACCACTATGCTTGATCAAATTTAGTATTTAAGTAAAGTTTGAGCTTACTGCAAATTTTTAACAAGTCTAAGACTGCCAATTATTTCGATGTCATTACAGTTTGCCCCCAACCTTTCATTTTGGCGTAGTCGGCAGGATGACACAACAGCCACAGCATGTAGTTTGGCAGCAGACAATAGTAACTATGACATAAAAATAAAGCGCAAATGAACAATTGACTGTTTGTTAATTAATTCCCGCACTCCAGGGTGGAGAAATTCAGTTTTTAAAAAAAGTGAATACTTTGGAATTAGCTGGATTTCTGCATTGATTACTGATAAAAGGTGGTTTGGTTGTCATCTAGGTCACAAGTGAAATGTAACTAAACTAATCACAGACAAACAGTTGTAACATTCATGCTTTTATTGAGCACATTAAGTAAACATCTACAATGCAGAAAGAAAAATAACCCTTGAATTTCTTTACAGTAGCAACAACGCTTTAGCAGCAATTACCTCCTCACAACATTTTCTGAAGCTGAAAATAAGATTTGCACAACATTCAGCAAGAATTTTGGACCCTTCCTTCCTTCAAATGTGCTTTGGGTTATTGTCTTGTTGCATCACCCAACATGAAGTCATGAACTGTTGCTTACATTCTTCTATAAAATGTTTTCATACACCTTAGAAGTCACTGTCCCTTCAGTGATTTCAGCAAAGTAGTCCCAAGCCATAATGTTACCTCCACCATGCTTCACAGGTCCAACATGGAGTCCTTCCATGAACACCATTCTTAATCAGCATTTTTCTAAAAGTGAACACATTGACAGCTTTCTGCAGCTTTTGGAGTCTTCTGTAAGTGATTTGCTGATATGTCCAGTCCTAGGGATAGTAGGAGCAATCCTGAATTTGCTTCATTTTTAGATAATCTGTTTAACTATGGATAGATGTACACCCAGGTCTACACCCAGGTCTTTAGCTGTGCTTTACAAAACTTTTCCAGGTCCATGTATCTCTATAATACATCTTCTGAGGTCTTCTGATGGTTCTTTCTTAAGAAGAATGGATCAGTAACCAGGCTTTGTGTGCCTTTAGTGGTTGGGCAAAAGAAGAAACCCATATTCTTAATCTCATCTCCTTAAAGGAGTAATAAAGTTTTGTGATATTGATGTCCCATCCCATCAATATCTGATCGGTGGGGATCTGACTCTTGGCACCTCCACTGATCAGCAGTTTAAAGGGGCTAGTTTGAGAGAGGGATCCTCCTCAATGTTTACCATCTACATTTCAGTGGTAGTACAGGGTAGTTACAGCTTTCTCTCCCATTCACTTAAATGGGACAAACATTTGTAATTACATTGCATGGCCACTATTATGTAGAGTGCAGATAAACAATGAAGAGAACGCAGCTCTCGCAGGAACACTGCAGCCCCTTCAAACAGCTGATATGGACCAAAGTTGGACCTCCACCTATACTAAGGGTAGGTCACCAATTCTATGAAACCGGAATACCACTTTAACTGATACACCTTTTTCCAATTAGTTCTTGGAGAAGTCATTAACACAAAGGTTCATTTATTTTTTCTCCTAGCTCAATGGATGTTTACGCAGTGTGCTCAAGAGAAGATGTCAACAGTTGTTTGCATGTTATTAGTTAGATTGTGTTTGTCTATAATTTGTTAACACGCACACCATATACACTAGTAATCAGAAGTAGAAATCCAGGAAATTTCAAAGGTTTCACTTAGGTTTTTCTTGCAACTGTATGCTGAATGCTCATGTTGCGTTATTTATGTCCTTTTGTATATTTGAAGCTTTTACATTCTACATTTAATGTTGTGGTCTGCACCATGCGGCTATAAAATATGCAAGGTCTTACCTCTAGTGATAAGCATGGGCTATATATACATTCAGATAACACCAGAAACATAGAAGGTTCTGGGCCACAGTACTAAATATGAAACAGGGGCTCCATCTAACATGTGCCATTGATAAGATATATATATATATATATATATATTGTGAGGCAGTGACAGGCCTCACGCTTCAGAGAGGTCTGGAGGGGGTGGATATTCCAGTCCACATCCCTATTCCACCACAGGTGAGGCCACCTGGGTGTAATTACTGCTGTGATAAGCCAGCCCTCAGTGTCAGTCTGGGGAGAGGCACTGACCCTGAGAGAGGGTGAAGCCAGTGAGGCTTGTGTGGTCTCAGCCAGGCGGGCTGAAGGGGACCATGGGCTACGTATAGCCACATCTCTCCTGAGACTGAATTTGTGTGGAGGTCACGGCCTGGAAGCGGCTGACCCAGACGGCTGAGGGAAGCCGCAACAAAAGCTGCTTGTGAACAGCGTCTTATTAAGGTGAGATAGGGAAACCTATGTCTAGCCAGAGCCTAGCCGGGCAGGTATTTTGGTTTATGATTTGTTTTGTGTTGAGTGCTGGTACCAATAAAATAGAGTTGGACCTGGAAACCTCGCATTTATGAAGAAATTGTGTGATGTGACCCCCGGAGCATGTACGATCCCTTACATTTGGTGGAGGATGCGGGCAATTGTTGCAAAAAAGGGCATGTCGATGCGGGCCAGTGTCCATGCTGAAAAGTGCAACAGCTGGTTGCTAGGGGCAACGGCGTGGAAAAGAGCAGGTGCAGCTAAAAGTGTTGCTGTGAACCGTGTTAAAGGCCGGAGGCCTGGTGTTAGAAAGATGCAGCTGTTAATCTGCTGAACTGGACATTGTTTTGCTGTGTTGTAAGTGAAACTTGCTGAAATTTAAAGGGCCAGTAGCCCAGTAAAAAAACAAAAAAAACAAAACTGCCCTGTTGAAAATTTAGTTGTTTTGTTGGAGGACTTCTGCTGCCATGGATCAGTTCTAAGCCTGCTGATGCAGATGTACCTGGAGCCGGTCTATGCCACAATGGATGACTGTGAGATCAGGAGACCAGATAAAGACATTGAAAGGTCCTGTGACTTGGTAATTGGAGGAATCCCGCTGGGGTCAGACTAGATTCCCGCCAACAAGTGTCTCGGTCATGCCCGAGATTCTGGACTTTCTAGACAGGGGGCCAGAGACCGAGACCACAGTGTCTCTAACCTTTTGAAAAGGACTATAGTTCTTGTCAGTGGGAGCTGTTAAAATGTAAGACCCTGGAGGTGGAGTTCGTGCTGGGCACAGACTTTCCATGGTTTTGGCAGCTGTGGAATGGCGAAAGTTCTTTGAATGGTGCGGCTGGAGAACCTGAGGGACAAGTCGACAACCAAAGCGTTTCCCATAGCAACCACTGGTTTGAGGAGCCGATAGCTGATCCTGTGACCAGGAACCAGGGGCTGGAGGTTCCCAAGATCCCGAGAAAGGAGGAGGACGTCAGTGGAGTTGTCTCTGGAGAGCAAGTGCCCTCGACTAATGGATGTGTCGACACTGTGACAGCAGCTGGTAAGACTGTTCCTGTTTGTGCATGTGCCATAGACAATGTGATAAGAGAGAGGCTCTGGAGGTTGGGCCTGGTGCTGGTCGGTGCCCTGGTGCCTCAGAAGCCGTGGACTATGGTGAGAGTCGGCGGCAGTTGCTACCTGCCGAGTCGGTATGTGTCGCGATCTCGGGACTAGAGACTGCGACAAAAATATGTGATATTGTGGTAAATAGTCCAGTCCAAGCGTTGCAGGATGCAAGAAGCCAGGTGAGCCTGGTACATAGCAGCTTGGCTGCTGGGGACTATGTGTTGGACAAACACGTGAGTGTGATGAACATTCATGGGAATAGCAGAGACTATCCTGTGGCTATCGCGGAGTGCGAGACTCCAGGGGGAACTGGGACTTATGAATTTGGTGTTGCCAATAGGCTCATGCATGATGTAATGTTGGGCTATGATTTTCCCTTGTTCTGGGAGTTGTGGGGAAATGGAGACACTTCTGCAGAAAGTGGTGAAACTCCTGCAGAACCTGTACCTGTCCCTTTAAATGAAGGTGTAAGGGAGATGCACGTTGAACACAATGGTTTAGGTGAAATGACCATTGAAAGCAATGGTGCAGAGGAGGTACAGAATGAACATGTGATATTATTTGAAACGCATTATGCAAAACGTGTTATTATTGATGGTGATGATGATACTGATGATGACACCCCTTTTCCTTTGCAGGTGGTGATTGGGGGAAAAGCTCCCCCTGTTGGTAAAAATGTATGTGACCTGGGAATGCTGATTGATAAGGTTGATAGCACAGAGCTGAGGGAGCCCACCGTGGTAAATGTGCAAGAAAGTGTGGCAGAGCTAGAAGGTGTACCACACGAACCAGAACCAGGTGCAGTTCAGCAGTTCCCACTGTGTTCTATGGTTACTGAGCTTGGATGCAGTTTTCATGAAGGTGTTGTAAATGTAAACCATTTAGGTGCAAGGGAGCCTGAGTGGGTTCAGGACATGAACCTGGATACTGTAGGAATTGTCTCATTTGTGCCCCTAGAGGTCAGGAATGAGACTGACAAAAGTGGTATAGCAAATGAGTATGCTGTGACTGATGGCAGCTCCAAGAGTGGGGTTGTCCTGTTAGTTTCTCAGGAAACTGGTGTGGTTGCTGGTAGCAACCAGGTGTCAGTGGTCAGTAATAACCTGGAGAATAACACCACTAAGACAGATGTCTATGGTAGACAAGGGGGTGTAGTAAAAGTGCCTGACCGATTGCTGGAAGAACAGTGTAGCAGCAAACATGAGGAAGATTACGCTCTCTCTACACAGACCCTAGATGTGCTAGAAAAGACACTAGATGACTTCTTACAGCGAATGGAGAAGTTTTCCCAAGATCTACTGCCTGTTGTCAAGGAGAAGTCCGCGGTTAAGACGCTCGAGTCTAAGGTCGCGCAATTAGAAGAAGAACTCGGAGCAAAAACGGAGAACCTGCAGCAGAAGCTTCGCGAATCCTCCTCCGCGGTGCGGCAACGAGAGGAGGAAATCGATAAACGCACAAAGGAAATCTGCGCGTGGAACGAGCGAGCCGAAACCTCCAGCCAGGTGGAAACAGACATGGAAGCCGCCGTGTCCGCGCAGCTCGATCAGGTACGCCACCTGGAGTCCGAACTCTCCTCTGCCAAGGCTCAGCTCAAGGAGCGGGAAGCGAAGGAGCTCGGCGCCCTGTCCAAAGAGCTTTCTGAGGAGAAACAAAAAACTGCCGACTTAGAGGCCGCCTTAAAACATCTGGAAGAAGAGAAGGTCTTGGCTTTGGAGTCGAAAATAAATGCAATGCGCGGAACTGTCAGAGAAGGCGAACGCACCATCCAGAAGCTGTCTGCAGAGCTGGAGCAGGTGAGCAAAGAGCTTCAAGAGTCTCAGGTGAAGCATCAGCAGAAGCTCGCCCAGAGAGAAGAGGAGGTTCGTCGTCTGGCGAGGGAGAATTGGTCTGGAAGCGGTGATGCTGCAGGGACAGCCGAGGTAGAGAAGATAGAAGAAGTTCCTGCTGAACAAACTGAGGCTGATGTGGATGCAGAGGCCATGAGTAGCCAGGACCAGGTTGTGAAAGACGTCTGCTCCGTTGTCAACACTTTCCAGGAGGCCAACAGCCTTCTGGGGAAGAATTATGGGGAGACGCCCGACCAGTGTACAGATGCCGTCTACTACTCTAGCATGGCTCCGCTGGAGCTTATACGAATGGAGACCCAAGTCCTAGGTAAACTGCTGGAAGAATTGCCAGAAGATGAAGAGTCAGATATGGGCTCCCATATCACTAGTGCCTCCAACCTTGATGGGAAAGAAGGGGAGGAGTTAAAAGTGCTGGTATATGGTGCCATGTCCGAGAGGGATGAGAAGGCTGGAGAAGCTAAAGCCGATGAGTGGAAGAAGTCCTCAGGTGCTGCAGAGGTCACAGGGGCGGAAGAAGAGTCTGCCAAAGTGGAAGAAGCCACTGAAGAAGCAGAGGACTCTGAACCTGCTGCCAAACCTAAGAAGAACAGTACTGAAGAGAAGAGCGAGCACAGAAATAGAGCGTCTAATCGTTCCAGAACAAGCAGAAACAAGCGTGCGCAGCTGAAGAGACGCCGCAAAGCAAAGAGAAAGTGGCTGGAAACGTCCGTGGGTGGGAGCCACTGTGCAAACGGCTCAGTCAAGGGCTGGAGCAGTCCCGGAAAGGGCAAAAGCCAAAGAAACCGAGAGAACGAGATAAAAAAGTGCAGGAGCGTGTCATCGCTCATAAGAGAATAGAAAGAGAGGGTCTTGATATCATTTGGGGACTGGACTCCCTTAGACACTACCTATGGGATAGAAAGTTGGTGCTGATAACAAACCAAGCCCTGCGGGCCTGGGTGTGGCAGAACAAAGGGAAAACTGTAGGTAATATGGATGCTCTGTCACGTGCATCCTGTGTTGGTGCAAGTGTTCACCCCCACGGGTTTGAACAGAGGGGGGGGGTATGTGAGGCAGTGACAGGCCTCACGCTTCAGAGAGGTCTGGAGGGGGTGGATATTCCAGTCCACATCCCTATTCCACCACAGGTGAGGCCACCTGGGTGTAATTACTGCTGTGATAAGCCAGCCCTCAGTGTCAGTCTGGGGAGAGGCAACTGACCCTGAGAGAGGGTGAAGCCAGTGAGGCTTGTGTGGTCTCAGCCAGGCGGGCTGAAGGGGACCATGGGCTACGTATAGCCACATCTCTCCTGAGACTGAATTTGTGTGGAGGTCACGGCCTGGAAGCGGCTGACCCAGACGGCTGAGGGAAGCCGCAACAAAAGCTGCTTGTGAACAGCGTCTTATTAAAGGTGAGATAGGGAAACCTATGTCTAGCCAGAGCCTAGCCGGGCAGGTATTTTGGTTTATGATTTGTTTTGTGTTGAGTGCTGGTACCAATAAAATAGAGTTGGACCTGGAAAACCTCGCATTTATGAAGAAATTGTGTGATGTGACCCCCGGAGCATGTACGATCCTTACATATTATATATATATATTATATATATATATATATATATATATATACACAGTACAGACCACCTTTCATTCAAAGAGTTTTCTGTATTTTCATGACTATGAAAATTGTAGATTCACACTGAAGGCATCAAAAACTATGAATTAACACATGTGGAATTATATACTTAACAAAAAAGTGTGAAACAACTGAAAATATGTCTTATATTCTAGGTTCTTCAAAGTAGCCACCTTTGCTTTGATTACTGCTTTGCACACTCTTGGCATTCTCTTGATGAGCTTCAAGAGGTAGTCACCTGAAATGGTATTCCAACAGTCTTGAAGGAGTTCCCAGAGATGCTTAGCACTTGTTGGCCCTTTTGCCTTCACTCTGCGGTCCAGCTCACCCCAAACATCTCGATTGGGTTCAGGTCTGGTGACTGTGGAGGCCAGGTCATCTGGCGTAGCACCCCATCACTCTCCTTCTGGTCAAATAGCCCTTACACAGCCTGGAGGTGTGTTTGGGGTCATTGTCCTGTTGATAAATAAATGATGGCCCAACTAAACGCAAACCGGATGGAATAGCATGCCCCTGCAAGATGCTGTGGTAGCCATGCTGGTTCAGTATGCCTTCAATTTTGAATAAATCCCCAACAGTGTCACCAGCAAAGCACCCCCACACCATCACACCTCCTCCTCCATGCTTCACGGTGGGAACAGGCATGTAGAGTCCATCCGTTCACCTTTTCTGCGTCGCACAAAGACACGGTGGAAACAAAGATCTCAAA
>ONZH01009772.1:0-30177 GCA_900303285.1 Rhinella marina | reverse complement strand
TAGTTAGGAGTGCACGAACCGAATGGTGGTGGAGTCAGCCACGCCTCCACCTAAACTGCAAGAAAAACTGGGGGTCAGTCAGCACATCCAAGTATGCAGGTGCACGTCACACAGGTGTGGCTGCAAAATAAAATGGTAAACATAGAAGGTGCAACAGCACTCAGCGAACACAGACAGCAAATCGAATACATATAATACCGCCATACTCACCATCTACACGATGCTTGCGCTACATTGTAAATGTGAGATTCTTGGCAGATAACTTTATATAAAAAAGCTATCTGTGCCCGTCTGCCATACCAAGGCGATCTCTTTAAGACGGGAACCTAAAAAGCCATAAACGCTCAAGAATACAGGGTTCCTATATAATGCTGAGCCAACTCTGTTCCACCTCTCCTGAGGTACCAGTAGGCCTCCAAATGCATAGGATACATCACTGAGCACTAAATTAAAATCAATAGGTAAGGCAGACAGGTTATTAAGGGTGCCAACGACCGAAATGGTGGTGGCAGTCAGCAGGGTACTGTCTCACCCTGCCCCAGGACCTACGGCCTTCTGGCCCCCTGCAGTAATTGAATAGCCCCACGGCCCACGCCCTCGTCCTCGACCCTTAAGCCGCTTGGGTTCGAACATTGTTGCTAATAAAGTGTTGATATAAAAAAAAATTTAAATGGGGCCTGGTGTACTGAAACCCACAAACTTGTTCAGTCTGGTAGAATTAAGTGACGTACAGAAAGTGTCACCTGGACAGTATATACGGATGGAGCGAATGTGCTGAACTGTGGACACACAGAAAGGTTACACGCAGCTGAGTAAAATGGATTTGTATCACTGAGCTAAAACAACTGAAATAATAATTTTTTTTTATATTTTGTTTTTTTGGGAACGTGACATGCAGGAAATATGGTAGAACTGACTGACACCCTGTTAACGGTGGCTATTTAGTCTGTGACCCAGACAAATGTCACACAGAGAATTTTCTGGATCAAGCGGTAGATGATATTGGTAGCAAATGACTTGGTTGTATTGTGTGACGTACAGAAAATGTCACCTGGACAGTATATACGGATGGGAGCGAATGTGTTGAACTGTGACACACAGAAAGGTTACACGCAGCTGAGTAAAATGGATTTGTATCACTGAGCTAAAACAACTGAAATAATAATTTTTTTTTTTTTATATTTTGTTTTTTTGGGAACGTGACGTGCAGGAAATATGGTAGAACTGACTGACACCCTGTTAACGGTGGCTATTTAGTCTGTGACCCAGACAAATGTCACACAGAGAATTTTCTGGATCAAGCGGTAGATGATATTGGTAGCAAATGACTTGGTTGTATTGTGTGACGTACAGACAGTGTCACCTGGACAGTATATATCGTTTGGAGTGAGTATGCCGAACTGCGTCACACAGAAAGGTTACACGCAGCTGAGTAAAATGGATTTGTATCACTGAGCTAAAACAACTGAAATAATAATTTTTTTTTTATATTTTGTTTTTTTGGGAACGTGACGTGCAGGAAATATGGTAGAACTGACTGACACCCTGTTAACGGTGGCTATTTAGTCTGTGACCCAGACAAATGTCACACAGAGAATTTTCTGGATCAAGCGGTAGATGATATTGGTAGCAAATGACTTGGTTGTATTGTGTGACGTACAGAAAGTGTCACCTGGACAGTATATATGGATTGGAGTGAGTCAGTGCTGAACTGTGACACACAGAATGGTTCCACAGTGCTGTGTGCAATGGATTTGTATCACTGAGATAGAACAAAAAAAAAAAAACAGGGTTAGATATGGCGATAGCTGCACTACTAGTGCCAGCCAGCCAAGTGACAAAAAAAAAAAAAATAAAATGTCTTCTAGCCCTTAGAAGGGCTGTTGGGTTCTTTGTGGGTGATCCCTGCCTAACTGAGAACTAAATTCAGGCCCTAACACTGTCCCTGAAAGGCAGCAGCTCTATACCTAACGATATCCAGACGGCATCTGAGACGAGCACCGCGGCCAGTCGGTAGTATATTCCAGGGTCACCTGATCAGGCCAGCCAACCCCTGCTATCGACATGTAAGGGCCCCACGTGATGCTGGGTGGTACGCAGAGTCTCCTGGCTTGTGATTGGCTGTGTTTTTAGGCGCCAAAAAAGCACGATGCGGAAGTTGCCATTTCCTCGAGCATGGCGAGATACTCGTCCGAGCATCGAGCAGTTACGAGTACCCTAATGCTCGAACGAGCACCAAGCTCGGACGAGCATGTTCGCTCATCTCTAGTAATAATTCATATTAGTCCAACGAAATGAAATCCAAGTTAAAGTGCAAGGGCAAGTGCAAAAAATATATAATTCAAGTATATAAAGGACAGAATAATTTACCCATAGTGTGCCTCCTCCAGGATGTCACCAACCCTGACACGCATTTCGGTGAACCTTTGTCTGGGTGTGGCGTCATCGCTGCAGAACACACACAAAATACTCACAAACACCAATCACAGCGCTCATTATTCATTATCATGATCATGTGCACCTGAATCCCAAAACTCATACCAAGCGGGCCACATATTTGTGATGTAACACATCATGTGATGCATTCTCTGTATATGTGTGTATGCATAGATAGCTGTCAGTCACTTATAGTTGTACATGGGGGAGGTGTTATGAGCTATTAATAGCATTCTCTGTGTAAGTGTGTATACATAGATAGCTGTCAGTCACTGATAGTTGTATACAGGAAAGGTGTTATCAGTGATTGATAGTATTTTCTGTGTAAGTGTGTATACAGAGATAACTGTCAGTCACTGATAGCTGTGCATGGGGGAGGTATTATCAGTGATTGAAATTATTCTCTGTGTAAGTGTCTATATATACAGTCATGGCCAAACGTTTTGAGAATGATACAAATATTAATTTTTACAAAGTCTACTGCTTCAGTTTTTATAATGGCAATTTGCATATACTCCAGAATGTTATAAAGAGTGATCAGCTTAACAGCAATTACTTGCAAAGTCAATATTTGCCTAGAAAATGAACTTTATCCCCCAAAACACATTTCAACATCATTGCAGCCCTGCCTTAAAAGGACCAGCTAACATCGTTTCAGTGATTGCTCCATTAACACAGGTGTGGGTGTTGATGAGGACAGGGCTGGAGATCAATCTGTCATGATTGATGATGAGAATGACACCACTGGACACTTTAAAAGGAGGCTGGTGCTTGGCATCATTGTTTCTCTTCTGTTAACCATGGTTATCTCTAAAGAAACACGTGCAGTCATCATTGCACTGCACAAAAATGGCCTAACAGGGAAGAGTATCACAGCTAGAAAGATTGCACCTCAGTCAACAATCTATCGCATCATCAAGAACTTCAAGGAGAGAGGTTCCATTGTTGCCAAAAAGGCTCCAGGGCGCCCAAGAAAGACCAGCAAGCGCCAGGACCGTCTCTTAAAAGTGTTTCAGCTGCGGGATCGGGCTACCAGCAGTGCAGAGCTTGCTCAGGAATGGCAGCAGGCAGGTGTGAGTGCATCTGCACGCACTGTGAGGCGGAGACTCTTGGAGCAAGGCCTGGTCTCAAGGAGGGCAGCAAAGAAGCCACTTCTCTCCAGAAAAAACATCAGGGACAGACTGATATTCTGCAAAAGGTACAGGGAGTGGACTGCTGAAGACTGGGGTAAAGTCATTTTTTCTGATGAATCCCCTTTTCGATTGTTTGGGACATCTGGAAAACAGCTTATTCGGAGAAGACGAGGTGAGCGCTACCACCAGTCTTGTCTCATGCCAACTATAAAGCATCCTGAAACCATTCATGTGTGGGGTTGCTTCTCAGCCAAGGGAATCGGCTCTCTCACAGTCTTGCCTAAAAACACAGCCATGAATAAAGAATGGTACCAGAATGTCCTCCGAGAGCAACTTTTCCCAACCGTCCAAGAGCAGTTTGGCGATCAACAATGCCTTTTCCAGCATGATGGAGCACCTTGCCATAAAGCAAAGGTGATAACTAAATGGCTCAGGGAACAAAACATAGAGATTTTGGGTCCATGGCCTGGAAACTCCCCAGATCTTAATCCCATTGAGAACTTGTGGTCAATCATCAAGAGACGGGTGGACAAACAAAAACCTACAAATTCTGACAAAATGCAAGCATTGATTGTGCAAGAATGGACTGCTATCAGTCAGGATTTGGTCCAGAAGTTGATTGAGAGCATGCCAGGGAGAATTGCAGATGTCCTGAAGAAGAAGGGTCAACACTGCAAATATTGACTTGCTGCATTAACTCATTCTAACTGTCAATATAAGCTTTTGTTACTCATAATATGATTGCAATTATATTTCTGTATGTGATAAAAAAACATCTGACAAACACACATAAAAACCAGAGGGCAGCAGATCATGTGAGAATATAATATTTGTGTCATTCTCAAAACTTTTGGCCATGACTGTAGATAGCTGTCAGTCACTGAGCGCTGTACATGGGGAAGGTTTTATGAGTGATTGTTAGCATTCTATGTATAGGTGTGTATTCATAGATAGCTGTCAGTCACTGATAGGACTGCCCACTTGCGAAAGTGGGCTCAGAAACAACAGAAATAAATAAAATACAAGTTATATTGAATCTTTTCCCACAAAATCTGCTCAGCTCCTCCTGCTCTATAACATTCCATCTGCAGATTGTGCTGCATTTCATGCAGACAGGTTCTCTTTCAAGGATCTGCTGCTAACGTCTTGGTCGAGGTTATTTCGGAGTCAATGCTGTTAATGTTATGGCTGGAGATATATACTAAATCAATTATATACCCAGATTAGGTCAGGTCACCATCCTCCATCATCAAATGATCAGTTTAGGGCTGTATTAGATTAGCAGATGAGCCTTACTATTGTCGGAAAGAAAATGTTCAATCTTCTCCACAGTATGGGGAGGAGTGATCGCTAATGTCATCGCTCCTCCCCATACAGAATCATTATTTGCCGGCAGCAGATCGTGATTATACGAAACGATTTTTTGCCAGTAAACAATATTTTTTAAGCCTGCATAAAAAATATGATTGCCCGATGGATAAGCATTCATCGGTTAATCGGCGACACTTTTAAAAAGGCAGATCATCACTAATGCGTGTTTCTACGAATGCTTGTTAGCGATGATCTGGCTGACCCTCCGCCAGTGGGGCTTTAGATTCCAATGGAAACGAAGAAAAAAGTTCAGCTCCTTAAATAGCAACCATGGTCATGAGTAAGGACCAAAATTGTGGGGTCCAAAACGCATAGACTTATACTGTACTCCTGATGGATTTTACCGCTTGAAATAAAGAAGTTACTATTTAAGGAGCTGAACTTTTTTCTTCGTTTCCATTGGATATATTGCGGCCGAGTCCAGGCTGTGTTCGTGCTCCAGAGGACTTAAGTGCAGGTGAGCGCTGCAAGTGGACATTGTTTTGTATTAAGCATTAGATTCCATATAAAGATATGCAGAGAAAACAGTTTTAACAAAATAAAATAAAATCCAAAACTTTATTGTAGACACATTTGATCCAGGTTAAAAACAATGCATCCACTTACAGATTTCGAGCACTGGAGATGTTTTGGCATAAAATTACTTGTATTACAATCTACTTACTGTAACTGTATGTGTGAGAATACAAGTAATTTTGATCACCACTCAGGGTTAACATCAGAGGAAATAAAACTGAAGAATATACAATAGTGCTTTAAACTTGTGAACGCTTCAGAATTTTCTGTATTTCTGCATAAATTTCACCTAAAACTACATCAGATTTTTACACAAGACCTGAAAGTAGATAGATAACCAAATCAGACAAATGAGTCAAAAAATGGTCACTTATTTTGTGTGGAAAATTATCCAATATGAGTGACAAAAGCATGTGAACCTTTGCTCTCAGTATCTGGTGCAACCCCTCTTGTGCAGCAATAACTGCCATTTGTAATGGGCAGTGGCAGTAGACCCACTGTACCAACTAACCAGTTTGACTTTACGCTAATCCTAAGGGTGTTATCCTGGCAATCCCCTGTTTTTCACCCTTTAACCCCTATACAGGAATCTGGCCTTCGCTACAGGGGACCCACCAAGATGCTACCTTTCGGGATAGTCCTGATGTAGTAGGCAGCTGACCATCAGGAGTCTGAGACACATGTGCGAAACACCAAAGAGGAAGGCAATACTCATAGTTGGTAAACAGGCCAAGGCAGGAAGAGTTTGGCAGGAAGAGTTTGTGCAATTCTATGAAATTAATCTGAGGTCAGGTCAGGGAGCAAAGGGTCAGTACAGTAGACAGGCTAATGTCAGGGTAGGCAGCAGATTATCAGAGTCAGTTAACAGGCAGAAGTCTACGCTCAAACAATCAGAATAGCACACCTAGCACTAGTAAACTAGGAACCTATGCTCAGGCAAGGAGTGAGAGGGCAGCATTTATGGCAGAAGCTGTATAGAAGCTAGTTTAAAAATTAGAAGCGGTCATGCAACTGCACACAGAGCAAGGAGAGTATGACAGTAGTAGTTCAATGAATAATATTCCTAATAGAAGTAGCGTATCAGTGGCGGACAAGGGCCGGTGATGTAACGCCATTCCTCTATACAAAAAAGCTTCAAGTTTATTATGTAGGTGGATTTCCACTCATGAAGTAAATGCTTCATGTTCCACAACATTTCTATATTGAATTAATATTTGGATTTTGATGTGGCCATTCCAAAACTTTACATTTATTCATCTTCAACCATTCTTTGGTAGAACGACTTATTTGCTTAGGGTCGTTGTCTGCATGACCCACATTCTCTTGAGGTTCAGCTCACTTACTGATGTCCTCATGTTTTCCTTTAGAATTTGCTGGTATAATTCAGAATTCATTGTTCCATCAATGATGGCAAGCCATCCTGTTCAAGATGCAGAGAAACAGGCCCAAACTATGATACTATCACCACTGTGTTTCACAGATGGGATGAGGTTTTGTAACCTTTTTCAGCCTGATTAGCTTCAACCACTCATCTTCTGAGGTCCTTAGAAATCTCCTTTATTCATACCATGTTACACTACCACAAACATGTTGTGAAGATCACACTTTGATAGATCTCCATTCTTTAAATAAAACACGTTGCCCACTCATAGCTGATTGTCATCCTATTCATTGAAGACACCTGACTCATGGTAGAATTGGGATTGAAATTCAGCTCTTGAATTTTAAAACAGACAGACCCACTTGCTGTGTTGTGAATGTGAAATATGCTTGTGCGCTTTCCTCCTCCCCAGTGCTAATGGCAGATTTGAATGGACATTACATTCAGCACTACCAAACATACAGGAGTATACACCACTACATATCTATTACATCCAGTGGCATCTCCTCTGATTATGCAAGTTCTCTTTCCTCATCATCTGTATTCAGCCCAGACCGTCTTATTTCTTCAGGGTTTGCCACAGACATCTTAAATTCATCACTCTTCCATTATCTCCCTCCTCCTGGTGCCCAGTGTTATACTGCTGCTACCCCCAATACTGTGCCTGCTGCGCTCTCTAATTCCCCCAAATATTGTACTGAAGAAATAGCTGTACCATACAAATAGTCCCTCCATATTAATAGCACTCCCAAAAGTCCCACCCATTATAATTATCTCCTAGATTGCCGTCATTACTAATAGTTCCCCCTACAGTGATATTTCTCCCTGAGAGTACTCTCCATGTTGTGCCCAATAATAACAATAATGCCTTCCACTGTATCCTCAGTAGTAATAATGCTCCCCAATGTGTTTCCAGTAGCAATCATGCCCCCTAAAGTGCCCCCAGTAGCAATAAGGCCCCCTAAAGAGTCCCCTGTAGCAATAAGGCCACCTAAGATGCTCCCAGTAGCAAAGGTCCCCTGAAGTACCCCAGTAGCAATAAAGCTGCTCCATAAGCCCCCTGTAGAACCTCCTGTAGTAATAAAGCCCCTTTATAGTGTCACCAGTAGTAATAAGGATCCTCTATTGTGCCCTCAGTAGCAATAAGGCCCCCCTAAAGTGTTCATAGTAGCAATAAGGCCCCCTAAAGTGCCCCTATTAGCAGTAAGGCCCAGTAGTAATAAGTACCCCCATAAGGCCCCCATGTAGATTCCTCAATAGTTATAATGTGCCCCTTTAGTGCCTACAGTAATTATAATTTCCCCTTGTAGTGCCCCCAGTGGTTAAAATGCCCCCCGTATTGCCCTTGTACTTATAATGTCCACATTTAGCACTTCCTGTATCTATAATGTGTCCGTGTAGGGACCCCAGTAGCTATAATGCCCCCCTGTATTGACCCAGTACTTATAATGTCCCCATGTAAAGCCCCTCATAGTTATAATGTTCCCATGAAGTGCCCCTGTGGTGGCCCTAGTGGTTATAATGCCTCCAATGTATTGCCCCAGTACTTATAATATCCCCCAGTAGTGCCCCCTGTACTTATAACGTATGTTCCCACAAACGAGTAAAAAATACTCACCTGGGTTTTGCTCCATTCTTCTGTCTGCAAAGTAGGCCACAGGCCTCTTCTGGCCCACCCCCTGGTTTGCACCACCTGGCTCAGGCAGTTGTGATTATGTAGTCGCTTTGCAACCACTTAGGCTGCCTCATAGGCTTCAGGCCTTATGGCAGATGGCCTATGAGATTGAACTTCTGGGCTGGGAATCATTGGCTCCTGTGGCCCACCACACTTTTCAACTGTATCACCATTCTGAGGATGGCGATACAGTTGTATCTGCAGTGGCCACTACTTTTGGGGAACTAGGCAAAACATCTAAGACTCAAGTCCTGGATGTTTTGCCTAGCGATGCACCTGGAGCAGGTAGCCTTTGATGGGACCTGCCCATCTGGCGTTTGCTAGCATTGCCAGATGGGCAGCCCATGCCTGACCTGACTGTAATTTCATCTTCAATTTATTTGTTATTCCTAAAGGTTCACATACTTTCGCCACTCTGAAAGATGTGATATTGGATCATTTTTCTCAATGTGTAAATGACCAAGTGTAATATTTTTGACTCATTTGTTTGATTTGGTTATCTTTATAAACTTTTAGGACTTCTGTGAAAATCTGATGGAGTTTTAGATAAAATAGAAACATAGTAAATTTTGAAGGGTTCACAAACGTTCTAGCACCACTATAGACTAATAAGGTAAGATATTCCAATACCCTTGCAATTAAATCTGCTTAGGCTGGTGGGTTTTTGTGTTTTAATCTCTGCTATTTTTTGCTGCTTTTTAAGACAACTAAGAACAAACAGAACAACATTTTTTATTGTAGCAGCATTTTTTTGACCCACGAGGTGAGTTTTGGGCCACCTTGAATTTTTCTGTGTTTCCCTTGGCATTTTTGGGACTTTTTTGCACAGGGGACTTTTTGCACTCAGCGCTTAAGGACTGAGTCTATTTTAATTTTTGCATTTTTGATTTTTCCTTCCCACATTCCAACGGTCATAACTTTTTTATTTTTCTGTTCACATAGCTATATGAGGAATTATTTTTCAGGGACATATGCACTTAATTTACCATGTCATGTATTGGAAAACTGGATAAAATTCTTTCTGGGGTAAAATTGAAAAAAAAATACCATATTTGTATACTTTTTATTTTGTCTTGTTACTTTTAAAAGGAAAAAAAAACCTTCAAAAAACATCTAAAAAATCTAAATTGTCATTTTCTGACAGGCATAACTTTTTATATTTTGGTCTACAGAGCTTGTTTTTTGTGGGTGCATAATTTTGCACCAGTGACACAGAAATACAATACTTAATCGGGGTGTTAAGTTTGTGTGTGACCTAAAGCCATTTTTGGGTTCCAAACTCCACATTTGCATCTGTAATAGCAGAGTTCATCAGTCTGTTAATTGTGTCAGTGACATAAAGCCATTTTTTGGGGTTCATAACACCGCATTTGTATCTGACTTACTGTAATACAATAGTTAATCACTCTGTTAATTGTGTCGGTAACATAAAGCCATTTTTTTGGGGGTTCATAACATCGCATTTGCATCCGTCTTACCGTAATACAATAGTTAATCAGTCTGTTAATTGTGTCGGAGACATAAAGACATTTTTGGGGTTCATAACAACACCTTTGCATCTGTCTTACTGTGATACAATAGTTAATCATTCTGTTAATTGTGTCAATGACATAAAGCCATTTTTTTGGGTTCATAACACCGCATTTGCATCCGACTTACTGTAATACAATAATTAGTCTGTTCATTGTGACGGTGACATAAACCCATTTTTGGTGGGAGATACCCCTCATTTACATCTGTGACACGGAAATACAATAATGAATCTTTCTGTTAATTCTGTCGGTGACATAAACCTATTTTTTGGGGGGTTGGGATACCCCTTATTTGCATCTGTGACATGGAAATAGAAAAGCTAATCTGTCTGTTATTTCTGTTGGTGACCTACAGCCATTTTTTGGGGTGCAAAACACTTAATTTGCACCGGTAACACAGAAATGAAATTGTTCGTCTGTCAGCCAATTTTTGGTTGAGCGTAAAAAAATGAGGAGAGCATCAAATAGCGGACTTGGCCACAGTTGTGGTGCTGCTTGTGTTGGTGGAACTCCTGCTTCAGGGAGAGGATGTTGTCAATCTGTGCCAGCGACACGCCTAAATGAAGTACCTTTCTCTGGTGCACGCAGGTGACAGGATGTTCTGCATCATTTTGTAGTCCCGAATACCACTCAATGAATGGTGAGGCCAGAACAAGTAGAGGCGGTAGCAGATTGAAAGGCTGACAGTGCCTCAAGTTCCTTCATGTTGTCTCCCACCCGGTCCCCCAGCCCACAGGCATCTGTCTTCCACCTCGAGCCCTTGCACATCAGCCAAGCAGTCTGAGCCCCAAATCATGCAGCAGTCACTCATGCTTTTTGATGACTCTTCTGGTGGGGTTTTCATGGGCCATCCACCTAGCCCTGCCCCAGAAGTGGAAGAGATTGAGTGCGATGATACCCAACCACTTATGTTTGAGGATGAGGATGTGGGAGGACCACTGCAGTGCATTTTTGATGATGATGACGAGACACAGATAATAACTGCTACGGCTTTCTGCACTGTGCAGACCAGCAAGGAGGGTAGGAGTGAGGAGTAGGTGGAATATAATGTGGAGGATGATGAGGTACTAGACCTCACATGACATCCAGGTCATCTGAGTGACGTGTGCAGTTCAGTGGAAGAGTGGGGGTCACGCAGCACTAGCCACACAGCAAAAGAGGGAGCAGGATTCAAAATAAGAGCCCACCGCACCAAGGGACAGAGCACACCAAAGGCAGCTCAAATGAGTTCTTGGCATGGCAGTTCTTCAGGCAATGTGTTGACGACAAGATACAGGTGCTTTGCAGGCTGTGGAGTCAGAGCCTAAAGCAAGGCATAAATGAGTAGACACTTAAAGAACCATGAAAGATCTGAGGCTCCTCCTGCTCTCTCTTCTGCTGTGGTCTCAGATTCTTCTTCCCCCTCTGGAGCCACCTCGCACCCCTCAAAGAGAGGATGTGACAGCAACACCACTACAAGCACCACCAGTGTCACAGAGAATCTCCACACTGTCCCATGCAATCGTTCAGCTGTCCTTTAGGGCACGGCCACAAGGTCAGGTTTCCTGATGTAGTTTTTGAAGCCAAAATCAGGAGTGGGTCATAAAAGGAGACAAAGTATAAAGGCGATAAAGTAGTAAGGACAGATACAACTTTTCTTTTTTGGGGTACGGCCACAAGTGGCATAAACACTGACATTTTTAAGCAGCAGAATTGTGTGCAGAAAGTCTGCAATAGCAAAGTGGATGTCAGTTTAAGCTACGGATCTCTACTGCGGATTTTACACTGTGCATAGGTTGAAATCTGTGTCACACAGTGGTAAAATCCAAAGTCAAAATTGCGCTGCAGAAAATTTGCCCCATGTGTATACCCTAAAGGTACTTCCATGGGGATGAATACTCTGTGGATTTGCATGTGGCATATTTGTAGAGTTTTACAGTACCAGCAAAATGGGTGAGATTTTAAGAAATCTCATCTCCACACTGCAAAAGAATATCTGTATGTATATTGCCCTGCGGTGCAGTCTTTAAATACACAGCATATCAGTTTATGAAGTGGATTTCCAATGCAGATGTTAGCCTTTAAAATGCAGTAAATTCACAGAAATCCTCATAGATTCCTCTGCGGATATGTGGTAAAATTCTGCTCCATATGTCCACACCCTAAGTATCCTACAAAAAGCTGATAGGTGCTGGATTAATAGATATTCTGTATGACCAGTATTCATAGAAAAGTAAGATAGAGCTTCCTTTTAAGAGTAGAGGACCTAGGGAAGAATGTCCAAGGCAAATGTTAACCCAAAATTCTGCTCCTATCAATTTCTAAACAGAGGAATCTCTTAGTATTGTACATGTTCTCCACTTTTAGCTGTCTGTCCAGTTGCACGAACACCTAAAAAAAGGAAGAAGAACCCTCAAATATTATCTTGAAAGGGCAGCAAAAGTACCTGAGCTTGGAGAACCTGGACTGGAATTAGAGACCCCAGTTTACACTAAGTAATTCACTATACAATACCTAGCATTTCATGCATCTCTTCTCTTAATGCACCTTACCATTCACTGTGTCATCGAAACAGGTTGGAATTTGCCACCATGCTCGGCCTGGTATCTATCAAAAAGATTGTAGAGGAGAAACCAGGAACATCGGACCGGTGAGTTACCCTCACTCTTTTAGACTTGTCCCACGCTCCCTCAAATATGTCCACAGGTTGGTTATTGCCCTGACCTCAGTTTTTTTATATTTATTTGCATTTTTTTCCAATTATGTTTCTCCTGATCCTACAGCAGCATAGGGGTGGTTAATTCTTTGAGTAGGTATGTTACTTCATCCTCGCTGTAGCATTAGGTTTGCTATGTAGATCTGATATTATTTTCTGATATTATTTTGATTGGTAACCTTTGTGTTATGTACATGTATTTTCGTCTTTTGTGGGAGCTACGTTGGTGCTTTGGGATCCATACTCAGTAAGGTGTTTGTGGACATTGTTCCATATCTAGATGTTTTTTCCCCTAATTTTACATGATTTATGTCTACATATTTATTTACAGTGGGTAAAAAAGTATTTAGTCAGCCACTAATTGTGCAAGTTCTCCCACTTAAAAAGATGAGAGAGGCCTGTAATTGACATTATAGGTAGACCTCAACTATGAGAGACAAAATGACAAAACAAATCCAGAAAATCACAGTCTGATTTTTAAAGAATTTTTTTGCAAATTATCGTGGAAAATAAGTATTTGGTCAATAACAAAAGTTCATCTCAATACTTTGTTATATATCCTTTGTTGACAGAGGTCAAACGTTTTCTGTAAGTCTTCACAAGGTTGGCACACACTGTTGCTAGTATGTTGGCCCATTCCTCCATGCAGATCTCCTCTAGAGCAGTGATGTTTTGGGGCTGTCCCTGGGCAACACAGACGTTCAACTCCCTCTAAAGGTTTTCTATGGGGTTGAGATCTGGAGACTGGCTAGGCCACTCCAGGACCTTGAAATGCTTCTTACGAAGCCACTCCTTCGTTGCCCTGGTGGTGTGCTTGGGATCATTGTCATGCTGAAAGACCCAGCCACGTTTCATCTTCAATGCCCTTGCTGATGGAAGGAGGTTTGCACTCAAAATCTCACGATACATGGGCCCATTCATTCTTTCAAGTACACAGATCAGTCGTCCTGGTCCCTTTGCAGAGAAACAGCCCCAAAGCATGAAGTTGCCACCCCCATGCTTCACAGTAGGTAGGTTTCCTTTGGCTGCAACTCAGCATTCACTCTCCTCCAAACATGACGAGTTGTGTTTCTACCAAACAGTTCTACTTTGGTTTCATCTGACCATATGACATTCTCCCAATACTCTTCTGGAACATCCAAATGCTCTCCAGCAAACTTCAGTCGGACATCATTTTGACCCCATGGGGTGAGATCTTGCATGTAGCCCCTGATCAAGGCAGATTATCTGTGGTCTTGTATGTCTTCCATTTTCTAATTATTGCTCCCACAGTTGATTTCTTCACACCAAGCTGCTTGCCTATTGCAGATTCTTCCCAGCCTCGTGCAGGTCTACAATTTTGTCTCTGGTGTCCTTCGACAGCTCTTTGGTCTTCACCATAGTGGAGTTTGGAGTGTGACTGTTTGAGGTTGTGGACAGGTGTATTTTATACTGATAACAAGTTTAAACAGGTGCCATTACTACAGGTAATGAGTGGAGGACAGAGGAGCCTCTTAAAGAAGAAGTCTGTGAGAGCCAGAAATCTTGCTTGTTTGTAGGTGACCAAATACTTATTTTCCACCATAATTTGCAAATAAATTCTTTAAAAATCAGAAAATGTGATTTTCTGGATTTGTTTTCTCATTTTGTCTCTCACAGTTGAGGTCTACTTATGATGTAAATTACAGGCCTCTCTCATCTTTTTAAGTGGGAGAATTTGCACAATTGGTGGCTGACTAAATACTTTTTTCCCCACTGTATGTATGCTGCAATAAAGAATACCATACTTTTTATATACAAGGTTTTGAGTCTTGCTTATTTTTTTTATTTTTTCCCCTGTTATAGGGTTTCTGTATAGGTTGTTCAATTAGAGCGGGCTGTGTAATATTGTTTTTTAGGCTTATTTATTTAGTTTTTTTTCTAAGTCACTATACAATACCTGCCACTTCATGTGCAAATTCACACATCTCTTATCTTAATGCACCTCACCGTTCACTGTGTCATCCAAACAGGTTGGAATTTACTACCATTCTCGGCCTGGTACCTACCAAAAGGATTAAAGAGGAGGAGCCAGGAGCACCCGACCGGTGAGTTACCCTCAGTGATGGCACCAACATCACTCTATTAGACTTGTTTCACATCTGCGCTAAGTAGATCTGGCAGGCTGCTGGAATTCCATACGGCCGCATTATTATTGATATAATGATATTATATATCATTATAATGGTGACCGGCAAATATGGTGAGGGGTGGCTGGACAAAGACTGCTGCATATTTGCCGGGTTGCGGCCAAATCTCCACTGGTCCCCATTACAGTGGATGGGGCCAGGCAGAATTCTGGCAGCGCACAGTTACACCCGGCAGTTACGTATCCGTCAGGCTGTTCCCGGCTGGGAACAGCCTGCCAGATCTGCTAAAATGCAGATGTGAAACAGGCCCCACATAGCCCTTATTTCTATAGAACTATATAATTCCTATAATCTTTTTCAGTCTCGAAGATCAGAAAATGGAAGAAAGAGACACGGAAGGAGCCACAGGTATCAACTGTGAGCCTCCCCTTCTGAAAAGACCCAGATTGGACTAATAGGGATGAGGTCAGACAGAGCACCAACGTTGTCTTCAGTTCTGTGTGGGGGATGGGAGATGAGGACTCCACTGTACTAGTCCTCTTGGACTGTTACTTTGGGGAGATATAGTCATATTACAATACAGAACCCAATCACAGACACCTCATGTGAACATTAATATGAGGGAATGGCTCCTCTTTAATCAGAAGTCAAGTCTGATTGGAAATATATAAGATAATCTAACATCTAATGTTACAGAGTGTGACTGACACATCAGAGGGGTCGGGAATGTATGTATATATATATATATATATATATATATATATATATATATATATTGTGAATTTAAGGTGTTGTCTCACTTCAGCAAATGGCAATTATCATGTAGAGAAAGTTAATACAAGCCACTTACTACTGTATTGTGATTGTCCATATTGCCTCCTTTGCTGGCTGGATTCATTTTCCATCACATTATACACTGCTCCTATCCTATTCACTCTATAGTAAAAGGTGCTGGCCTCTCTGTTGGCTGGGACCATGGGAATGTGCATTGGCCGGAGCTTTTTCCTATAGTGTGTGAGCAGGTCCACTGCTGCTGCATTGTAGAGTGGTCATATCCCCTGGATACAAGTAGTGTATAATGTGATGAAAAAGTGAATCAAACCAAGGAGGCAATATGGACAATCACAATACATTAATAAGTGGCTTGTATTAACTTTGCATAATAAATGCCATTTGCAGAAGTGAGACAACCCCTTTAAGTGTTTTACTAAGTTGTCTTTAAAATATTTTCTTGTTCCAGTGACATCCCTGAAAACACCAGGGGAAAGAGCACTAGTCACTACCAGTACATCCACAAACAACTACAGCCTTTACCAGTATTTACCTGACCTGCCATCAGTACTGCCATTATTTGACAACATCTGCCACCAGTTACAATCATCAGTTTCCTTCAGTCACTGCCAAGTACCACCCATTATGAGAAGCTACCACCAAATGCAACCAGCTGCTTCTACCACAGTCTCCCACCATCAACTATAAGAAGCCACCAGATTCTGCCAGCTATCACCAGCCACCCCCGAATACCACAGCCACCATCTCAGTCATTGCCAAGTACCACCTGTCATGAGAAGCTACCACCAAATGCAACCAGCTGCCACTACCACCGTCTCCCACCATCAACTATAAGAAGCTGCCACGACCTGTCAACAAATTCTGCCAGCCGCCATCAGCCACCCTCGAATACCACAGCCACCATCAGTTTCCTTCAGTCATTGCCAAGTACCACCTGTCATGAGAAGCTACCACCAAGTATTTCTACCTACCATTACCACCATCTACATTCATCAACTATAAGAAGCCACCACAACCTGTCAACACATTCTGCCAGCTGCCACCAGCCACCCCCAAATACTACAGCCACCATCAGTTTCCTTCAGTCACTGCCAAGTACCACCTGTCATGAGAAACTACCAACAAATACAACCAGCTGCCACTATCACCGTCTATACTATCAACTAAGCCAACATGACCTCTTAACGCATCCAGCCACCTCCGAATACCACAGCCACCATCAGTTGATATTACCCACCATGCAAAACCTGTCACCTGCCACCTTTTGTTTTATACGTGTTTGTATATAGTTAGTATTTGTTTTATAGTGTTTTTATAGTTATTTATTTTTTTATGGTAGGTTTTTTTTTATATTTTTATTTATATTTTGTATGTAGTGTAAAAATTGTAAACAAGATATCTATTTTTATATATTTATTTTTTATATTTTTATTATATATTTTTATTTATATTTTGTATATACTGTAAATATTGTAAATAAAATAGCTATTTTTATATATTTATTTTTATATTTTTATTATATATTTTTATTTATATTTTGTATATACTGTAAATATTGTAAATAAAATATCTTTTATTCATATATTTATTTTTTATATTTTTATTATATATTTTTATTTATTTTTTGTATATACTGTAAATGTTTTAAATAAGATAAATCTATTTTTATACCAAAGAAAAGGAGTGAGTTGCATTCTTATTACTTTGTGAAGGTTATCTGTCCCAGGGGATGACGATCCTGTTACCTAATGAATTAAAATGTAAGCATTTAAATAAAAAAAAATAAAAAATATGAGGGCTGTACTAGACAAATAGATTTCGTACCAATAACGATCGGATAGTTATTTACTCATAGGAGCATTGAGCTCATTATGACTTGCTCTATTACTTCTCTTATTGGGCTTTTTATGGATAGCAGTTTTTTTCATTTATGCACTATACAGCGCTGCTATATTCTGCAGTGCTTTACAGACATTGGCATCAAGCTGCCCCCAATGTAACTCCCAATCTAAGTTCCCTATCAGTATGTCTTTGGAGTGCGGGAGTGCGGGAGGAGTACCCAGAGAAAACCCATGCAAACACAGGGAGAACAATTCCATGCAGAAGTTGTCCTTGGTCCAGTTCGAGCCTGGTACTCCAGCACTGCAAGCCACCAGTGCTAACCACTGAGCCAGGGGCGTAGCTATAGGGGTGTAGGGTAGCAGTCGTACGGGCCCAGGGCTGAAGGGCCCAAGCTTTGTCACTAGAGACACTAGTTTATAGAAAGGCATGCTGGGAGGGGTCTTATAATTGCACTGGGCCAGAATGTTCAAGTTACATCTCTGGTTGGAGAAGGGTTAGGTCAAGAATTTGCATGGGGGGTACTGTTTCAATTTTTGCCTCTGCAGCTGAAGGCTATGTGCTTCCCTGCCACGGCACAAAGCACTGAGGGAGGGGGCCCAAGCTGAAAATCTTTCACCAGGTCCATGAGACTTTACTACGCCCCTGCACTGAGCCATCGTGCTGCAGAACAAGAACTAATAGGTCATGTATACTCCCCAACTGGTATACTATGTATTGCTTGATCACTCTGCTGTCTAATACTCTGTATCTTGATAATCTTCTGCGGCCTAGGACCCTGCGGGTTCTCTGGAGTAGTGGTCCTTACAGACGAGCTGCCCCTGGGGTACTCATGGCCCAGAGGAACGAGAGATGGATCACATCCCTTCACTCACTCCTCCATCTTTAGCTGACTCTCCCTAGCTCAGCCCTACTCTGGTAGAAGTTCGAACTGCCCACTTCTACCAAAGGGAGAATGGTAAGTTCCATCCTATTACCAAACATTGCAACCAACATAACATGTTCATTACAGTAAGAGTACATCAGCATACTGTACAATGTCATACTTCATTTACAAAATTGTAAGGAATTATATTTTAAAGCATTTGCTTGACCTTACTTGTAAAATTTGATTTGTATCAAGAACAGTATGGATTACAAGTGTTGCATCTTCATTGATATTGAAGAGAAAGTCGCTGTTCATGGCTGAAGGAACAGTCTTCAAACATCATTTAGTCCATGAGTCATCTTAATTGACAGGTGCAGATCATTCATTCATTCCTATTTTTTTCCTTACACCAAAAAAAGGCATTGTGTGCTCATAAGACCCCACATGAGCTTTGTGTGTGTTTAATTCTACCAAACACATTATTACATACAATTCTACATGGCCATTGGAGAAAGCATTAGTAAGCAGATTAGCGAAGGATGTGAGCTCTGTGTACTGTTTTACTACAATCAAATGTTTCCCTTTTTAAAAGCCTTTCTCCTAACTATCCCCCACAGTTTCTAAATATAGACATCTAATATATCAGATGTAAAAATGCATCTACTTCTGGCTGTTAGACTGTGTTTGTTAGAACTGTTCTGGATTTTCTTAAATAGTTGACATATACCGTGCTTTTTGCCCTATAAGATGCACCTGCCCATAAGATGCACCTAGGTTTTAAAGGGGGAAAAATATTTTTCATTAGATCAAAGCCCCAATCAGACCCCCAATGTTAATAAGATGCCCAATCAGACCTGAGCTCAGACCCCCAATGTTAAAAAGACCACAAGCAGACCTCTGATCAGACCCCCAATGTTTATAAGACCCGCAATTAGACCTCAGATCAGAGCCCCAGTGTGAATAAGATCCCCCATTCAGACCTCAGATCAGACCCCCAATGTGAATGACCCCCAATCGGACTTCAGTTCAGACCCCCATGCTCAGAGCAGACAAAAAAAAATCAACTTACCTCTCCTGCTCCAGACGGCACTCCTAACATCCAGCACTCAATCTGGCCTTCTTGCCACGCTGTGCTCCGACCCAACCTGACGTCCTCACGTTGTCTGCAGGTCACTGTACAGCATAAGGAGCCTGCAGTAGAAGACCAGGATGCGGTGAGTACAGAGCCCTGGGAGCGCTGCATCTCTTCCTGGTTCTCCTGTACTAATGAGCGCTACCATAGTGGAAGCGCTCATTAACCCTTTCGCGCCCGGAGCTTTTTTCGGTTATGCATTTTCGTTTTGCGCTCCCTGCCTTCAAACAGCCATAACTCTTTTATTTTTCTGTTCACATAGCTGTATGAGGGCTTGTTTTTTGCGGGACAAGTTGTACTTTCCAACGCCACCATTTAATATTGCATACGGTGTAGTGGGAAGCGGGAAAAAAATTCCAAACCGGGTGAAATTGCAAAGAAAACGCTATTCCGCTACAGTTCTACGGGTTTCTTATTTACAGCGTTCGATGTGCATTAAAACTGATCTGTTACTTTCATTCTACAAGTCAGTACGAATCCGGCAATACCTAATATGTATAGTTTTTTAGTTTTTCCTGCGTTTTCATAGTGATAAAATAATTAGAAAGTTGCCCTTTTTTTTTTTTTTTTTTTTTTTTTTTTCCTTGTCAAATCTTGACCCCTATAACTTTTTGGTATTTATGTGTACAGAGCTGTATGGGGGCTCATTTTTTGCGGGACGATCTGAAGTTTTTATTGATACCATTCTGGGGTGTGTATGACTTTTTGATCACTTTTTATTTAATTTTTTTTAGAAAAAAAAGCGACAAAAAACGGCAAATCGCCATTTGGACGCTTTTTTCTGCCACACAATTCGCCGTATTGGAATTTTTTTTATATTTTAAAAGTACGGGCGTTTTCAGTCACGGTGATACCCATGATGTCTATATTTATTGTTATTTAGGTATTTATTTTTTACTTATACGGAAAGGGGGGTGATTTGAACTTTTTTTTTATTTTTTATATATTTTTAACATTTTTTTTAAAATTTTTTGTTTACTATTGGAAAGCTCAAATATGGGCTTATATATTGTGGCTTTTTTTTTTCTTTATGAGCAATTATGGATTTTATAGACTCAGAAATCCATGGATTGCTCATTTCTTATCCTGGCCTGCCATCTAGTGGCCAGAATAAGAATTGCACTTTGAAAACTGTAATCCTCACCAGCGAGGATTACAGTTTCCATATGGTGTACAGACACCCCGATTGGCCACACGGGGTGTCTGTACACCACCCGGAAGCGAATGCTTCCGGGTTGAGACGCAACTAGATGCCGTGATCACGTGTGATCACGGCATCTAATCTCTGAGGAAGACGCCGCCGATGGCGGTAAGTAGCGGCAAGTCTCTGCTGTTAGAAACAGCAGAGACTTGCTGGCCATGACGCCCACCGCACCCGCGAGCGGGCGCCATGTGCCCGCATCGGCCCAGCGCCGTACATGTATGGCGCTGGGCGCGAAGGGGTTAATATTCACCCCATAAGACACACTGACATTCCCCACTCCCCCCTTTGGGAGGAAAAAAGTGTGTCTTATAGGGCGCAAAATATGGTACATAAAATCTTAATATTCAAAAAAGTAAGGTGATCATTTATTAAGACTGGAATTTTAAATGCCAGTCTTAATAAAGGCACTGCTCCTGTAGTGGATCATTATTATTATTTATTATTAAACCGCCATTTATTCCATAGTGCTGCACATATGAAAAATGGGAAAACATACATACATACAGTTGTACAAACTGGTACACAAGGAGAGAGGGCCCTGCCTGTGAGGGCTTACAATATATATGGTATGGGAGAAGGACACAGTAGTTGAGAGTAAAGCTGGTCATGGCAGCAGCAGGGTCACTGGTTGTAGGCTTGTCTGATGAGGTGGGTTTTTAGGTTTCTTTTCAAGGATTCCACTGTAGGTAAGAGTCTGATATGTTGGGGTAGCAAGTTCCAGAGTATGGGGAATACACAGGATAAATCTTGGAGGTGATTGTGGGAAGATGTGATAAGAGGGGGGGAGAGAAGGAGGTCTTGTGAGGATCAGAGATTACGTGTGAGTAAGTATCGGGAAAGTAGCTCTGAGATGTAGGGAGGGGACAGGTTGTGGATGGCCTTGTATGTATTTGTTAGTATTTTGAGCTGAATTTGCTGGGCAATGGGGAGCCAGTGAAGGGATTGGCAGAGGGGAGAGGCAGAGGACTAACAGGGTGAGAGGTGGATTAGTTGGGCAGCAGAGTTGAGGACAGATTGGAGGGGTGCGAGAGTGCTAGATGGAAAGCCACAGAGGAGAATGTTGCAGTAGGCAGGAGATGATGAGGGCATGTACAAGCATTTTCGCAGATTCATTGTTGAGGATTGCCCAGATGGAGTCCCTGTTGTGTATTTTGAAAATACATTGGATACCGGAGGTTTTTTCATGTTTGCGTTTCATTTTTCTTCCCTATCTTCCTTGAGCCATAACCTCTTGGAACCCAAGGCAAGAAAAAGGGTTTTTTTCCTTCTCTTTTTTTCAATTTCTTTAATTTAGCATATTATTAGCAGAATTAATAAAAGTTATATTTTAAATAATAAGAAAGGCCACAAGCAGAATTAATATAGCTTAATGGCTATTGGATCTTATACTTTAATGTTTTCTGTGCCACCAAGGTCTCTTTGAATTGATATTCTTGGAACCCAGGTACACAAACTGGAACCCAAACAACCACACAGGACACAGTTCAGACAAGACAAATGGGAACCAGAACACAAGCATATGCCTGGACCCCATGTGGAACAGATCCATGGCAGTCACAGGCAGAGCTGTGTAGACAGGCAGACAAGCAGATGCCTGGGTCCTATGTGGAACGATACATGGCGGTCACAGGCAGAGCTGTGTAGACAGGCAGACAAGCAGATGCCTGGACCCCATGTAGAATGGATTTATGGATGCAGAGCTGCACAGACAGGCAGATGTCTGGACCCCATGTGGAATAACACACGGCGGTCACAGGCAGAAATATAAGCATAGACTAGATGTCCTCCCTCCAGAGAACCCAGGAGCCCTCTCATTGAAGGCATAGACTAGGACTAGCAGATGCCTGTTCCACATGTGGAGTTAGTCCATGGACGAACCGACAGAGCTACACACAAATATAGAACCGGACTAGGCAGACAAGCAGATGCTGGGACTCCATGCGGAACAGATACGTGGCGGTCACAGGCAGCGCTGCACAGACAGGTAGAAAAACAGATTCCTGGACCTCATACAGAACTGATGCATGGTGGTCACAGGCAGAGCTGCCCTAAGAGGCAGACAAGCAGATATCTGGACCATATGTGGAACGACACATTGTAGTCACAGACAGAGCTGCCTTGACAGGCAGACAAGCAGATGTCTAGAACCCATGCGGAACAACACATGGTGGTCACAGACAAAGATGCATAGACAGGCGATCCAGGCGAGCAGAGAGCAAGACAAAGTGACCTTGTTGTCTCACTAGGTGACCACACAGACAGGGCAGATGAAATATCCCCGGGTCAGGTTCATAGCACCTGCACCCAGCAAGACTGGAGACAGACTGACCTTCAAGCCACAGCTAACAGGAATATATAGCACCTACTAACCACACCCAGACCAAGACATTAACCCCATAAGAACCGAGACACAGGGAGGGGGGCATGCATATACAAAGAACAGTTCACATACAGACTGCCTCAACTACACATCGATCATGACAACCAGCTAAAACAGCATCCACCGTAGCCAGAACAACAGAGCAACCAAAGTGAGCAAAAACAGCAATCCGTGTCACAGTGAACCACACTGTGACAGCAGTGTGGCATTTAACAAACACCACTACCTTCCACTAGCTAACTAACTGCCATGCAGTATACGGCTGATACTCCTTGGATCCCAGCAGCTGTGATGTCTATTAGCACAGCTTCTCTTTACTATCTCACTCTGACCACTGTCTGTGTGCTACTGATCTCATGGTCATTAGAGGCACCTCTATTTTGAATCCCTAGGAATGTGCTCAGTGACATGGGGACCCTCTATGCATGAACCATATGCCACCCACTGCTGTCACAAATATACAGTACAATATCTCACATTATGAAGTGCATTTTACAACTTTCACAGTGATGTTTACCTACTAAATATATGCAGCACCTATCCGCATCCTGCTTGACGGAATGTGACTCACATATCATCAGCTACCTATGACATTGGCACTATCAGTATACATCTTTTACATGGCCACCATACACAGGGCACTACTCAATACCTCACTGGCCTCTCACAGGGGTTTAAAGGTACATCAATATGGCGCATCATATATGGCACGCTTAAATTGGTTATGCCATGGTTGATGTAAAAACATGAAAATTAGACATCATATAGTACATGACAATACTTTTCTGACAAAGCTAGAACCAGCCGTGTACCTTACATGGATCAAGAGATCTCCACATTCACTGATTCAATTGCTCTGCTAGATTATCTTCAGCCTAGAAGCTCAGGGGCATGTTCTTTCTGCTGCAGCTGTCCCCCTTTAACTGCAACATCTTCTACCAGAACATATGGGCGGTAGCAGTTGAAGGTTTAAACTGAGCACGTTCTACCAG
This sequence comes from Rhinella marina, assembly GCA_900303285.1. NCBI lineage: Eukaryota > Metazoa > Chordata > Amphibia > Anura > Bufonidae > Rhinella > Rhinella marina. Next base: position 6,123 of record ONZH01009772.1, on the reverse strand, counting down.
CTCAGTGAGATGGACAAAAAATAATGAAAAGAATATAAGCATGTGGCGTTATATAGATACATTTTATTGAATAGCTTTGTGGCTATATTTAATTTTTAATTACTTGCAAATACAAAAGTATTCAGATCCAGGTGCTGGTTTGAAAAACAAAGAATATGTTTTGTGACACAACTTCTTTAAGTGCAATTAATATGTTTTCTTGCATGAGGGGGTCCAGTCATTTTCAGCCCTCTTACACATTGCCATCTCCACCATGAGCATCAACCGCTATTCCAAACTCCTTTATAAAACACATGAAAAAAGGGATAGAAGATAATAAATCTCAGAGCACTAATGCTATTCAAAAACAGCTTACCAGAAAGATGCCTTATTTAAATATAATTCATTGTTTCTAAAAGCAATTTAAAAGTAACAACACTGATCCGATGTCTTTGTCAGCCACTGGTCACATTTTCCAGAAAGGTCACAAAAGTTGCTCTGCCACAGTTAACAACATACACAAATAAAATTCCTAATTAGAAACATCTTAAAATTGATAGTCTCTTGTTACAAAAAGTTAAAAACATTTGCGCTTGATACAAATTGCCGTACCCTACTTAAATAACCTCATTATATTATTTAGGAGTATTTTAGAGAAGATATTAGAGAAAATGTATTATTACTTACTAGCTAGCTGGCCTAATTTAAGATTGATAGATACAACCAAGATCTATCATTCATTTCTAATTTTCCTCTGTTATTGCCTAAGAGAGAAGGGACTTCTTGCACTTATGAACTATAGAGGCTTAGGGGTCGCCATTGCTGGGGCTATCTAGGAAACAGGACACCACAAAATTTACTATTGAAGCCTGCAAGGAACAATTTGGAATCTTCATGCACTGAGAAATATCTGTAGAGATCATTGTTACTTGACATTATGCTAAGGAGTGGTCATCCTATAACACATAATAAGGAATATAATATGGCTCATTCTCCAGACAAGCCAAGGACTTGGGGATCCTGAGGATAGTTTCTATTTACTCCACAGCTTCATTTAAACAATGTATATATAAAATCTGAAGCTTAAATATCCAAAAGTGTCTCCTGTGGACTGCCTGTTTTGTACTTCAGTTAAAGCTTGTTCTATAGGTATTATTCCTATAGCAAACTTCTTACAAATGCCTGCATAAACTATGTTTAAGGTGGTGTTCCAGGCTCCTGATATTGATGACCTATCCAGGATAAGTCATCAATATCCTATCTGTTGAGGTCTGACATCCCACACACCCACCAATCAGTTGTTCCCTGCAGCCTCTGGCATAGGAACTAGCACTTTGAATGTAGCTGGAAGCATTGCTCCTTTGAAAACATAGAAGCCATACCCAGGTATTGCATCTTGTATCTTAGGTCCCAGTGAAGTAAATAGAAGCTAAGCTACAGTAACCCATTGCAGCCACTACACTTTCAATTAAGCTGTACTTCCCGCTCCTCTCAAAGTGCTAGTTCCAGCACCAGGGGCTACAGGAAACAGTGAATTAGTAGTGGTGTGCGGTGTTGGACTTCCATTGATTGGATATTATGACCTATCCTAAGGATTAGTCATCAATATCAGGAGCCTGGAAAACTCTGTTGATATTGCCTGAATTGGTAGTAAATAGAGATGAGCGAACATGCTCGTCCGAGCTTGGTGCTCGTTCGAGCATTAGGGTATTCGCATATGCTTGCTACTCGGACGAGCATATCGCGATCCTCGAGGAAATGGCAACTTCCTCTTCCTGCATGTTAGCCACCTTTTTTCAGCCAATCAACATGCAGGAGAGTCTTTGGTATCTCCTAGCATCACGTGGGGCCCCTACAAGTCGATAGCAGGGATTGGCTGGCCAGATCAGATGACCTGGGAATATAAGAATCTGGTCCGGCGCTGCTCGTGTCATACGCCGTCTGCATGAGATTAGGGATAGAGCTGCTGTCTGTCAGGGAGAGTGTTAGGGCCTGAATTTAGTTGTTGGTTAGGCAGGAATCACCCACAAAGAACCCAACAGCCCTTCTAAGGCTACAAGCACGTTTTTTTTTGGTCTCCTCCTGGCTGCTGCTGGGACTTGTAGTGCAGCTACCGCCATCTTGGCTGCACACTGTTAGGGCGTGAAATTAGAATCTGGTAAGGCAGGAATCATCTACAAAGAACCCAACGCTCCTTCTAAGGGCTACAATGACATTTCTTTTTTGTCCTCATCTCGGCTGCTGGCTGGGACTTGTAGTGCAGCTACCGCTATCTTGGCTGCACACTGTGCTCTGGTGGCAGAAAGGGGACAGCACATGGTCCACACAGACCCCAATGAAATACCCCAAAGTCCTCTCAGTACTCATTTTTGCTGCTGCTGTACCTTGGTTGCTGGATCTGTAGTGCAGTCTAGGGAATACGTTTTGTCACTCAGTTATATAAACTACAGTCCAGTGAACAATTGTGAGGTGTGCTGTACAGCAGCGTCAGTCTATAAAATAAGTTTTTTTCACTCAATTATATAAGCTACAGTCCAGTGAACAATTGTGAGGTGTGTGATACACTAGCCACAGTCTAGAGAATAATTTTTTTCACTCAATTATATAAACTACAGTCCAGTGAACAATTGTGAGGTGTGCGATACACTAGCCACAGTCTAGAGAATAATTTTTTTCACTCAATTATATAAACTACAGTCCAGTGAACAATTGTGAGGTGTACGATACACTTGCCGCAGTCTAGAGAATAATTTTTTCAACTTCATATTATATAAACTACAGTCCAGTGAACAATTGTGGATGTGTGCAATACACTTGCCGCAGTCTAGAGAATATTTTTTTTTCCCTCAGTTATATAAACTACAGTCCAGTGCAACATTGTGAGGTGTGCGATACACTAGCCGCAGTCTAGAGACAACTTTTTCACTGAATTATATAAACTACAGTCCAGTGAACAATGTGAGGTGTGCGATACACTTGCCGCAGTCTAGAGAATAATTTTTTTTTCACTCAATTATATAAACTACAGTCCAGTGAACAACATTTGAGGTGTACGAGATACACTTGCCGCAGTCTAGAGAATAATTTTTTTCACTCAATTATATAAACTACAGTCCAGTGAACAATTGTGAGGTGTGCGATACACTAGCCGCAGTCTAGAGAATAATTTTTTTTCACTCAATTATATAAACTACAGTCCAGTGAACAATTGTGAGGTGTGCGATACACTTGCCGCAGTCTAGAGAATAGTTTTTTTTCACTCAATTGTATAAACTACAGTCCAGTGAACAATTGTGATGTGTGCGATACACTAGCCGCAGTCTACAGAATAATTTTTTTCACTCAATTATATAAACTACAGTCCAGTGAACAATTGTGAGGTGTGCGATACACTTGCTGGCAGTCTAGAGAATATTTTTTTCACTCAATTATATAAACTACAGTCTAGTGAACAATTGTGAGGTGTGCGATACACTAGCCGCAGTCTAGAGAATAATTTTTTTCACTTAATTATATAAACTACAGTCCAGTGAACAATTGTGAGGTGTGCGATACACTTGCTGCAGTCTAGAGAATATTTTTTTCACTCAGTTATATAAACTACAGTCCAGTGAACAATTGTGAGGTGTGCTGTACAGCAGCGTCAGTCTATAAAATAAGTTTTTTTCACTCAATTATATAAACTACAGTCCAGTGAACAATTGTGAGGTGTGTGATACACTAGCCACAGTCTAGAGAATAATTTTTTTTCACTCAATTATATAAACTACAGTCCAGTGAACAATTGTGAGGTGTGCGATACACTAGCCGCAGTCTAGAGAATAATTTTTTTCACTCAATTATATAAACTACAGTCCAGTGAACAATTGTGAGGTGTGCGATACACTTGCCGCAGTCTAGAGAATAATTTTTTTCACTCAATTATATAAACTACAGTCCAGTGAACAATTGTGATGTGTGCAATACACTTGCCGCAGTCTAGAGAATATTTTTTTTCACTCAGTTATATAAACTACAGTCCAGTGAACAATTGTGAGGTGTGCGATACACTAGCCGCAGTCTAGAGAACAACTTTTTTCACTGAATTATATAAACTACAGTCCAGTGAACAATTGTGAGGTGTGCGATACACTTGCCGCAGTCTAGAGAATAATTTTTTTCACTCAATTATATAAACTACAGTCCAGTGAACAATTGTGAGGTGTGCGATACACTAGCCGCAGTCTAGAGAATAATTTTTTTCACTCAATTATATAAACTACAGTCCAGTGAACAATTGTGAGGTGTGCGATACACTAGCCGCAGTCTAGAGAATAATTTTTTTTCACTCAATTATATAAACTACAGTCCAGTGAACAATTGTGAGGTGTGCGATACACTTGCCGCAGTCTAGAGAATAGTTTTTTTTTTCACTCAATTGTATAAACTACAGTCCAGTGAACAATTGTGAGGTGTGTGCGATACACTAGCCGCAGTCTACTAGAGAATAATTTTTTTCACTCAATTATATAAACTACAGTCCAGTGAACAATTGTGAGGTGTGCGATACACTAGCGCAGTCTAGAGAATAATTTTTTTCACTCAATTATATAAACTACAGTCTAGTGAACAATTGTGAGGTGTGCGATACACTGCCGCAGTCTAGAGAATATATTTTTTTTCACTAATTATATAAACTACAGTCCAGTGAACAATTGTGAGGTGTGCGATACACTTGCTGCAGTCTAGAGAATAATTTTTTTCACTCAATTATATAAACTACAGTCCTAGTGAACAATTGTGAGGTGTGCGATACACTAGCCGCAGTCTAGAGAATAATTTTTTTCACTCAATTATATAAACTACAGTCCAGTGAACAATTGTGAGGTGTGCGATACACTAGCCGCAGTCTAGAGAATAATTTTTTTCACTCAATTATATAAACTACAGTCCAGTGAACAATTGTGAGGTGTGCGATACACTAGCCGCAGTCTAGAGAATAATTTTTTTCACTCAATTATATAAACTACAGTCCAGTGAACAATTGTGAGGTGTGCGATACACTAGCCGCAGTCTAGAGAATAATTTTTTTCACTCAATTATATAAACTACAGTCCAGTGAACAATTGTGAGGTGTGCGATACACTAGCCGCAGTCTAGAGAACGAGCACCAAGCTCGGACGAGCATGTTCGCTCATCTCTATTTACTACCAATTCAGGCAATATCAACAGAGTTTTCCAGGCTCCTGATATTGATGACTAATCCTTAGGATAGGTCATAATATCCAATCAATGGAAGTCCAACACCGCACACCACTACTAATTCACTGTTTCCTGTAGATCAGCAACTGTTTCACGGAGTCTAGTTCTCGTGCCGAGGCCTAGATGTTCGCAAGTCTGGAGGTTTTTTAAAGAAACTGAGGATGACCGACGGACTGTGGTGTGCACCTGTGTCACACCAAGATCAGCAGGGGAGCCACCACTACCAGCCTAACCACTACCAGCATGCGCAGGCATATGAGTGCTAAACACCCGACTCAGTGGAACCAAGGCCGTTCACCTCCTGCGGGTCACACCACTGCCCCTTCCCCTGTGTCACATGCTGGCTCGGCGAGTCAACCCCCCCGCCCAGGACCCCGGCACGAGTGCCTCCCGCCCTACAACCACCCCTTCACCTCCACGATCCTCCACAACCTCCAACAATGTGTCCTAGCCCAGCGTTCAGCTGTCTTTGCAGCAGACATTTGAGCGCAGGCGCAAATACAATTCCAGCTACCCACATGCACAACCCTCAACGTCCACATCTCCAAATTGTTGAGCTTGAGATGCTGCCCTATAGACTGGTAGAGACTGAGGCTTTCGCAACCTGATGGCGGTGGCTGTCCCTCGGTACTTGGTCCCCAGCCGCCACTATTTTTCCTGATGTGCCGTCCCAGCCCTACACCAGCACGTGTCAGAGAAACATCATCCGTGCCCTGACCACGCGGTTAGTGATGAGGTCCACCTAACCACGGACACGTGGACAAGTGCTGGCGGGCAGAGACACTATATCTCCCTGACGCCACATTGGTTAACTTGATAGAGGCTGGATCGGTCTGACCCTGGGGCCACTCATGTAATGCCACACCAAGGGGCGGGCTTACCCTCGGTCACGGGTTTCTCAGA